>CM065641.1:40979929-41519923 GCA_033220585.1 Dipteronia sinensis
TCTCAATGCAATAAAGAACCAGAGGATGAGATGTAGGGCTTATTATAAGTCTATTTGGAAAGACCCCCGTGTAATGCATCTAGAGCTTCCCTCCAAATCTTCACTGGTATCCTTCCACGCGGTTGAGGAAGGTGGTGCAATATCCAAGGGCATTGATATGGGACATTTGCCTAAGACCGATTACTCTCTTTTTATGGCTGAAGATCCCGAAGAAGACATCTGCTGGCCAGATTTTGGAGATCTGACCAAGGGCTATGGAGAAGAAGACAAAACCTATGGCAACTCTGGACCTGGTGGCTTTTTGAGCACTCCTAGAGCTTTATCTATCCCTTGTCATCATATATTTTTTATTGTATCACATATCTAGTAAATTTTCATGTATCACCATGTAAATGATTACTTCATTTTTAATGATACAAATCTTTATTTACTTATGTGGACTCTTTATTTTAACCAATCAACTTTGCTGATCGTCACTTCTAATTTAATCAGTTATCTCGTTAATTGAAGTGACTGATCCGATTGATTATGTTTCAACTGATCGAACTTGAATGATTACTTAACCTGACTAGCTATATTACTTAACTGATCGAACTTGGCTAAACTAGGCGTATTTCAAATCAACCATCTTTGATTCGTTTAGTTATCTTTTAAACAGGTTGTTATTGACCCAGTTGATGAGAAGGCTTTTGCCGTCAGAAAACCGTCCGTCAAAACAATTTATAAAACCTATGTGATACGTTCACAAGTATAAATACAAGCAAAGCGGCAAGCACGGGTGTCGTCCACTGAGATCGGGGTAGCAGTGATAAGATTAGGATTAATATAACTAGTATGCATAAAAGTAAAATGATGGTGAATGGAAATACAATATAAACTAAACTATGAAAGCAAATGAAATAGGATGATAATGGAGTGATGAATGAATGATGATGGAACTACGGAGTTGATGTACTCGTAAGTGAATATTGGGGCAATTACAACAGACTCTCAATTAAGCACGTTTTGACAAATGTAACAAACCTAGGGTGTATAGTGTTGGTATATATCTCTAGCAAGAGGTCAACCTAGGATGTATAGCGAAGACCTCCTACTAGCGATTAATCCTTCTTAAGCAACCAACAGTGGCTAGTTACTCAATTGGGACTTGTTCCATGAATGCTCATCTATCTAGCTATGGCTCAACCTATTACTAATGTAGCCATCCTAGGATGTATAGTGATGGCTTCCAATTCCCTCACAAGTGGCCAACCTAGGATGTATAGTGAAGGCCACCCGGTTGGGATTGGATGAGGCTCGAGGTTATCAATCGAATTCTACTCGAAGGTTAGTTCTCGCAAAATCACTAAAGTAGCCAACCTAGGGTGTATAGTGGAGGCTTCTAATTCTCTCACAAGTGGCTAACCTAGGATGTATAGTGAAAGCCACTAATTCGAGATTAGATTAAGAGCGTGGTTATAGAGCCGGATTTCCGGAAATCCTTCCATTCAATGGAGCATTAGACAACCTAATTGCCTACTCAAGTAATCCAAATCAACATGCAAAGAGGGTGTATCCAAGCAAGTCAATAATGGAAATCAATACAAGTAATGGAATGAAATATAGAGATAGAATAAATATAACACATAGAGTTTATTTACAAAGCCCAAAATATCCATCAAACAAATAACATCAACCCTATAGTGGGGTATTTTAGCTACTCATGTTCTATTACAAACTAATAACTAAGAGAGAGAGTAGAGATAACCCTTGAAGATTGATCTCCTTCCTTGAAGCTTGAATCCAAGTCTCCTAGTTGCCTTTGATTGAGTAGAGATGGTTTCGATGAGAGGGAGATGTGTAACTAGCTTAGAATACAAGTGTTGGGAGGTATGGTGATCATTTGGTTCGTTCCTATCCTTTTCTATTTATAGAGGATGGGAATATAGGTCACTTAAGCTCGAAACCAGAAACTGTCGCGCACAGAGTGCTGGTGGAGTGCGGGTAAATTACCTGCACTGTACCCGCACTGTAAGGGTTTTCTTCATCTTCATGTCTCTAATCTAGGCAATAGTGCAGGTGGAATGCGGTTGGATTACCCGCACTTGACTCGCACTTGACCCGCACTGTAGTCGCACTGTACTGTCAGGTGCAAAATGCCTCCTCTGTTTTGAGCAATAGTGGGGGTGGAGTGCTGGTGGATGACCCGCACTGTACCCGTACTCTAATGTCAGGTGCAACTTCAACTTCTCTGGTTTGGCGACAGTGCGGGTGGAGTGCGGTTGAATGACCCGCACTGTACCCGCACTTTAACGTCAGGTGCAACTCAGCTTCTCTGGCTTTGGCAACAGTGCGGGTGGAGTGCGGTTGGATGACCCGCACTGTAACTCTTCTCATGTATCAAGTCCCGGCTATGATCATGAGTGTGGTTGGAGCGCGGTTGGAGTGCGGTTGCGACCCGCACTTGACTCGCACTTGACCCGCACTGTAGAGCTGCTTATGATCCTTTGTCTTTCCTTTTGCCCTTTTCTACCAGAATAACTGCAACATGCTTCCAAACCCCAAATTACATCTATTGCTTGCAATTAGCACTAATGAGCCTATTAGACATAAAATATATAGAAAATACACACAAGAACGAGGCAAAGGAATAGGAATGAGGGCCGAAATATATAACAATTCAGGCACGATCAAACACCCCCAAACCAAACTTTGCTCGTCCTCGAGCAAACAAAAAATGAAACAAATAAGACACCAACTAAAAATGACTCGAACTAAAAACTTTCCTAGACACAAAGAAAAACTTGCTGTAGAACCAACTAGCAGAGAGATACGCAAAAGCAAATGGGAGTGAGGAATGAGCATATGCGACATGTTCTAAACAACTCGAAGACACCCCAAGGGAAACTGGCACAACACGAATCCCACACTTAAAATGCCCTCGCCTCAGAAACTACTCACTCTCACACCTCGAGCATAATTCGCTTCGAAACTAGGTTCTCACATGGATTCTCTCTTATCTTTCCTCTCAGAACCTAGGTTCACACTCATGCAACATGTATGCCAATGAATTTATGTAACTGAATCAACTTAGTTGCATACATTTAGTGTAGAATAAACGTTGTTTTTAGTGAGTGAGTCTCATGAAAGAATCACTTGTCATGAACGTGGAAAGAGCATTCATTAACTAATATTCCCAATCTAGACGTCCCCTAAGATCAACTAGGTCTTTCCATTTGGTTGTAACGTGGCCACGGTGAATGGTGATTAGAAAAATGAGAATTTAGGCACAAGCACTAATCAACCAAGTTAAGGCAATACATTCTACACTTAGCATTTAATTTCTCGTGCAACTCCACTTCCAAATACAATATGGCATCCAGGCATACAATTAGACTCTACGTGCAATCTTTAACTACTCATGTTACATCTGAGTAGCATTTACAATTTACACAAGGCATTTAAAGCATATTTTTCTTTTGTTGTTTGCTCCTTTTCTTTTCTTTTCTTTTCTTTTCATGCCTTTTTACTATGCACATTTTCACAACTCATTACTCTTGCCTAGGTACACGCCATTCATCAAATTAAAGCACAACCTTACATTTCTAAGCCTCAACAAGATCAATTAAGAGAGGGTTGGCTAAGTGTTTAGGTTGCTTGGGTTATGGATAACGTGGGTGTAGAATGGAAAAGTCTATATGTGTTTGGCTTCAAAATTGGCTTGGGAGCACACATATTACGGGAATGGGAAGTATTTAGGCTTTCTTTTTGAGTGGCTAAAACACACATTGCCTAATATCACTTCAAAGGATCAATCTACC
This sequence comes from Dipteronia sinensis, assembly GCA_033220585.1. Lineage (NCBI taxonomy): Eukaryota > Viridiplantae > Streptophyta > Magnoliopsida > Sapindales > Sapindaceae > Dipteronia > Dipteronia sinensis. Next base: position 40,983,730 of record CM065641.1, read on the forward strand.
AAGGGTATAAAAGTTTCTGTCACGCAGTCCACAAATATGATGCATGTTCAATGACAAATGATGATTTTTGATGTAGTGAGACTATGCATGGTGTTTGAATAGTGTTTACAGATTTGAAAAACATTTTCCCTCAAATATACACGCTTTGGGCTTGTGTTTGTGATCTCACCAGGGAAATCTCCACTATTAGAACAAGGCGCTTGAGCACCGAGTTCCCTAAACTTGGACACCAGAAGATGAGACTAGCCCATGAAGTGCAAGTGAGACCCCTAAAGTGACTAAGAGTTATTGAATAAGCACACAAAGCATACACACATTCGCCATAAACACTATACTCTAGGTATCTCACCAAGCTAAATAAGCTCAAAATTCTGGCTAAGCAGTAACTTTTTCAAAAATAAGACACAAAAATGACTCAAGACACAAAAGACGACTCAAAAAGGCGTCAACACCCCCAAACCAAAACCCAACATTGTCCTCAATGTTGAAGACAAGAGAATCCGGCCTAGTGGCACGCACCTAACATGACTCAAACAAACCTAGGCACTAATCAAACAAAATCAATGCCCCAACAAAATAAAAATGACTCAAACAAGGCTCACAAAATAAAGGCAATTCATGCAATATATCATTGAAGTACAAGTCAAGCTTAACATTATGCATTTTATCAAAAATGATGGAATGGGGCATGAACAACCCCCAAACCGAATTTAAACAATATAAAGCACATGCATTCATACTTGCACAAGAGCCTTCGGCTCTTTCATCCATAAATATAATCAATAAATTCAATGTGCAAATATCCACAAAATATAACATTCTAACCAAACTATCCCAACAACACAATTTATTGAACAACATAAAACATAAAACATAAAACTAAGTACATGCATCAAAATTATTCAATGGGATGCATTCATGGAGAGGCTAGGGTCGTCTAAGGGTGGTTTGACCAAGTTAGGAAATTCCCTATTTTTCACTACCCAAATAAATTTAGGTGACTTCATTATCTTTTCCTTTAACATGTTTCTATATAAGTGCACTTGGTCTTTCCTTACCCATATTTGCTTGACCCTAGGTGGACTCCATCTATTCCTAGGACCTCTAGTTTTCCTATGTTGATTTGGCTTGTAATGTTTAGCCTTAAAGTGATCTATCTTAGAACATGCATAGCAAAAGATATGAGAGTTAGAGAAACTCCCCTTTGATGCGTGGTCTTGAGGACGTTTGATTTGTTTCACTTGTAACGCCTTGACCTCCGCCTCCTTTTTGCTTAGTGCTACCTTTGCTTCCTCTAAGCATTGGCTTTTTGGTCAACCTCCATTTGCATCTTCATGGACTTGTGAGCTATCTCATCTTCAAAATCTTTTGATAGCCTCACTAAGTTCTCCAAAGCCTTCGATGCGGTACTCTTTTCGGCTTCAAATCTCTCAAGTCGTTCCTCCAATTCTTTGTTCTTGTCAGAGACTTCACCATTTGTCTTCTTGAGAGTACCATTCTCAACCCTGAGCATCTTCACTTCAGATAATAGTTTCTTGTTCAACTCTTGGAGATTACTCGCCTTTTCCATTCCCAAGGCTTCTCTCTCTTGAAGTGCTTCATTCTCTTCCTTCAACACACCCCTTTCCAACACTAGCTCTCTGCTCACGCTCATAAGCTGCTGGTTCATCTTGATCATCCTGTCTATCTCGTCCATTCTCTTGCTTCGCTCCACTTCAAATTCTATTAGGAGCTTATACATGTCTTCTTTTGAGAAATTGGAGGAATCCACCGGTTTGGCTGCTTTAACTTGGAAACAACTCTGATTTACCGGGGTGGACTACTGGGCGGATTCGAGCATTTGGGTGGTTTTCTCTTCTATGAAGGCTTGAGTCTCTTGTTGAGATGCTATCATCTGCTCAGTCTCCCGCACATGATTCTTCATGAAATTTTGTAGTTAATCTTCAACGGAATTTGACTGGAATGACGAGATGTAGGCATTCTCGTTAGGGTCGTAGCTTGACCCTGAATTTTGCCAAAAGGAATCCATACAGTCCTGAAACAAACAAAAACAAAAACTACCAAAGTAGCAAAAAGAAACTAACAAAACTAAAAACAACTAATAAACTAATAAAATAATAGTATTAAAACTAATCTAATCACTACTACGCACACCGATCCCCGGCAGCGGCGCCATTTGATGAGAAGGTTTTTGCCGTCAGAAAACCGTCCGTCAAAACAATTTATAAAACCTATGTGATGCGTTCACAAGTATAAATACAAGCAAAGCGGCAAGCACGGGTGTCATCCACTGAGATCGGGGTAGCAGTGATAAGACTAGGATTAATATAACTAGTATGGATAAAAGTAAAATGATGGTGAATGGAAATACAATATAAACTAAACTATGAAAGCAAATGAAATAGGATGATAATGGAGTGATGAATGAATGATGATGGAACTACGGAGTTGATGTACTCGTAAGTGAATATTGGGGCAATTGCAACAGACTCTCAATTAAGCACGTTTTGACAACTGTAACCAACCTAGGGTGTATAGTATTGGTATATATCTCTAGCAAGAGGTCAACCTAGGATGTATAGCAAAGACCTCCTACTAGCGATTAATCCTTCTTAAGCAACCAACAGTGGCTAGTTACTCAATTGGGACTTGTTCCATGAATGCTCATCTATCTAGCTATGGCTCAACCTATTACTAATGTAGCCATCCTAGGATGTATAGTGATGGCTTCCAATTCCCTCACAAGTGGCCGACCTAGGATGTATAGTGAAGGCCACCCGGTTGGGATTGGATGAGGCTCGAGGTTATCAACCGAATTCTACTCGAAGGTTAGTTCTCGTAAAATCACTAAAGTAGCCAACCTAGGGTGTATAGTGGAGGCTTCTAATTTTCTCACAAGTGGCTAACCTAGGATGTATAGTGAAAGCCACTAATTCGAGATTAGATTAAGAGCGTGGTTATAGAGCCGGATTTCTGGAAATCCTTCCATTCAATGGAGCATTAGACAACCTAATTGCCTACTCAAGTAATCCAAATCAACATGCAAAGAAGGTGTATCCAAGCAAGTCAATAATGGCAATCAATACAAGTAATGGAATGAAATATAGAGATAGAATAAATATAACACATAGAGTTTATTTACAAAGCCCAAAATATCCATCAAACAAATAACATCAACCCCATAGTGGGGTATTTTAGCTACTCATGTTCTATTACAAACTAATAACTAAGAGAGAGAGTAGAGATAACCCTTGAAGATTGATCTCCTTCCTTGAAGCTTGAATCCAAGTCTCCTAGTTTCCTTTGATTGAGTAGAGATGGTTTGGATGAGAGAGAGATGTTTTACTAGCTTAGAATACAAGTGTTGGGAGGTATGGTGATCATTTGGTTCGTTCCCATCCTTTTCTATTTATAGAGGATGGGAAAATAGGTCACTTAAGCTCGAGACCATAAACTGTCGGGCGCAGAGTGCGGGTGGAGTGCGAGTGAATTACCCGTACTGTAAGAGTTTTCTTCATCTTTAGGTCTCTGATCTGGGCAATAGTGCGGGTGGAATGCGGTTGGATTACCCGCACTTGACTCGCACTTGACCTGCACTGTAGTCGCACTATACTGTCAGGTGCAAAATCCCTCCTCTGTTTTGAGCAATAGTGCGGGTGGAGTGCTGGTGGATGACCCGTACTATACCCACACTCTAATGTCAGGTGCAACTTCAACTTCTCTGGTTTGGCTACAGTGCGGGTGGAGTGCAGTTGGATGACCCGCACTGTACCCGCACTTTAACGTCAGGTGCAACTCAGCTTCTCTGGCTTTGGCAACAGTGCGGGTGGAGTGCGGTTGGATGACCCACACTGGACCCGCACTGTAACTCTTCTCCTGTATCAAGTCCCGGCTATGATCATGAGTGTGGTTGGAGCGCTGTTGGAGTGCGGTTGCGACCCGCACTTGACCCGCACTTGACCCGCACTATAGAGCTACTTATGATCCTTTGTCTTTCCTTTTGCCCCTTTTCTGCCAGAATAACTGCAACATGCTTCCAAACCCCAAATTACATCTATTGCTTGCAATTAGCACTAATGAGCCTATTAGACATAAAATATATAGAAAATACACACAAGAACGAGGCAAAGGAATAGGAATGAGGGCCGAAATATACAACAATTCAGGCACGATCACCAGTCAATTATCTTCTTAATCGACTGAACTTGGTCTGGTAGGTTAGCCTTTGGTTATCCCGATCGGTTATCTAATCAACTGACTAAGTTTGGTTTGGTTGGCTTGCAATTACGTTGTATGTTTGTTCGAGTAGTGTTCGTTTGATGGACCATATGCATGGTATCTAATTTATAGACGCTTGTCTTTTATCTGTCAACTAAGTCACTAGGACATCTCCCAGTAGTTTGTTGCTCAAGATTCGTTGCAATAGAGATGACATGTATCTCATTAACTTTAACTTATCTTAACCAAGTATCTGGCTAATCGGTATTCAAGTATGTGGACTAAGTCACCTTATTCTACTTTATGCGCATCCCATCAAGTATCTATAACTTGAAGGCACTCTAACGGTGTTTATATACACCCAGTTAGTTTCGGTGACAGTACATTGTCTTTGCGACATATGCTTTTGGCCCCTATCATTGGGTCCCTTGAGAACCCGTTCGGGGTTCAACGAGACTTGCTTTTGTAAACGAAAGCAATATTAGAACACTTTTTCTTGAACTATGCTTCCCTCGAATGGCTTTTATTAATATCTTCAAAAAACTAAATGAAGAAACAAATGATTAGGAATAACTAAAATCAGTGACTACTCTAAACTTGATAGAAAATCTAAAGAAAACTGAGAGAAACAGAAAAGGAAAACCCCTTAAGGGTAAAATGTCTTCAAGTATTGAGCGTTGCATGGTCGGGGTAACTCTTCTCTTTCTGGTCCGATAAGGCGATATGCTCTATGCCCAGCTAATCTGACCACCTGTAAGGTCTTGCCCACGTGTCTGCCAAGGATCCATCAACCATATCCCTTGTGTTTAGGGATACCCTTCTAAAAACCAGATCTCCAAGTTGAAACTTTCTTATCTGAACGTGCGAGTTGTAATATCTAGCAACCCTTTATTGATAACCTGCATTTCTTATTCTCGCCATGTCCTTTCTTTCTTCCAATTCATCTAGGCTTTGTTCTAGCATCCCCACATTTGCATCGGGTTGCTATAACTAGACTCTAGGGGAAGCATGGGTTACCTCGACCTGGATAACTGCCTCGGTCCCGAATGCTAGGGAATAAGGTGTTTCTCCCGTCGATGTTCTTTCAGTTGTTCGGTATGCCCAGAGTACCTCATGCAACTTGTCTGCCCAATTTCCTTTCTTGCCATCGAGGTTGGCCTTTAAAGTTTTTTTAATGATCTTATTTACAGCTTCAGTTTGACCATTGGTATGAGGATGACCAGGAGTAGCATAGTAATTTTTGATACGGTACTTTAGGCACATTTCTGAACAAGCATTTTGTCATGGTATGCAATATTCAAACAAAATCTAAAATCCCAATATGCACTCAACAAAAATAAACCTAGTATATGGCAAATAAAGGTATCGTCCACAGGGAAAGGGAAATTACATGGCTAAAGCTAGTTGACTACTATTAAACCTAAGCTAAGCACGAATAAAGTAAATATCAATGGTTGGTTTGGAAAGGTTAATCTAAAATGCAATTAAGTTGAACTAGACTAAATGCAATGAGGTTAGAATAATATTAGTGAGAACTAAGAAATTAATGGATCCACAAGTGAATAGTGGGCAAATCATGAACTTGCAATAATGTTCATTAATCGAATTTAACTAATCAAATCATGTATAGGATTGGTTATATACCACTTATGAATGTCCAACCCATCATGTATAGTATTGGCCACCCACAAATGGTTGTGCAATGAATGAATATCTATCAAATAAGGGACTAATCTCTTAGTTTAAATTCACCAACCCATCATGTATAGTGTTGATGCTTAATCTCTCACAACCAACCAATCATATTTGACAGATTTAATATAAAATCTAATACAAATCATCCTAGAAATCAATTAAAGCAATGAATAGAACATATTTGACAGATTTAATATAAAATATAAAGTTCATTACAAAGCCCAATATCCACAAGTGTCTCACATCAATCCCTTAGTGGGATATCTAGCTACTCATGACAAATAAATGAAAATAACTAGGATAAGAGAGATAGAGAAGACTCATATAGACATTCTCATTCCTTCAAGCTTGAATCCAATCTCCTAAGTGTCCTTGAGTAGATGAGGAGGATGATGGTTAAATTTGGTGAGGAATGATTCCTAAATCTAGGTTAGTGGTTAGGGTTTAGAAAAGGGGAGAAAATTCGTTCTTGGAAGAGGGTGGATGTTTTGAAGTGTGGAAGAGAGTGTTTTCAATAAGAAAATGGTTTATTTATATGCTTGGGAGGTTAGAGCATGGTTTGGGCATGAAAAGACATCATTACCCCTCTAAATATTGCTTAAAACCTATCATTTTTGGTGCTAGAAAGTACAGTGCACGGGTGTAGCACGGGTAATGCACGGGTAGGTTACCCATGCAGTTACCCGTGGACAGGCGCGCAACAGTTAGCGCAACAGTTACTAAAATAGCAATAACTTTCTCTAGACAACTCGGAATTCCAATCGGTAAAAACCCCTGGAAACTAGACTCACGGGGCTTTCCGAATATATATATTGGAAACATGGTTCAATCTGAAGAGGAAGATATGATCCTTTGAAATGGAATGATTTGCACACATATTTTTACAATTTCAGCTCTTTTTCCACCAATTCTCACTTTCTGTGTCTTCTGGTCTGGGCAATGTGCTCGCGTGAATGCATGGGTGATACCTGTACAGTTACCTGTGCACTGAGATCTTCTCCAAATTCTTCTTTCGGTGCACGGGTATGCTACCTGTGCACTTTGGCCTTCAATACCCTTATTTTTGCACCACTTGTCTTCTTTTGATCCCGCTTCTTGATTTTTCACCTAATGCCAATAATATCAAAAAAATAGCCATAAATACACATAAAAATACCCAAGAACAAGACAAAGAGAAAGGATATGAGGGAAAAAATGTATGACTTTTTTGGCTCGATCAAATACCCCCAAACCAAACCTTTGCTCGTCCTCGACCAAACTCAAAACAAAACAAAGACATAAGACTGAACAAACATGACTCGATCTTAAAATTCCTAGACTAAAACAAACAATTCAAACTGCCGCATGTCTAACCGGTGATGAGATGCAAGGATGTGTTATAGAGAGAAGTAGACATATTCAATATAATCTAAAGCAACTCGAAGGCACTAAAGGGAAACTCGCGCAATCACGAATCCCACACCTAAGAGTACTCTCGTATCAAGAACTACTCACTCTCACACCTCAAGCATAATTTGCTTCGACTCTAGCCTCTCATGGAGTCTCTCTTTTCTTTCCGCTCAGATTCCTAAGTTCACACTCAAACAAGGTAAGCAACGATGAAGTTTATACATAGAAGTCTAATGCATTGCATACAAGTAAATTGAAAGAGCGATAATGTTTGTGAACTAGCCTAGGAAGGATTCACTTATTCCATGAACTGTGGAAGATCAAGCTTCAACAAACATTCCCAATCTAGACTCATCATGGATCAAAAAGGACTTCCCTTTGGTTGTAATGGGGCCATGGGGTTTAATGTGGTGAACAAAGAAATAGGTAAATATGAGTTCAAAAATCACCAATCATGTTTACACATACTCATACACCCCATACAAAGCTCTATTTAACATTTACACTAAAGCGACTAGGCATTACATTCATACCCATTTGTGCTACACACTTGTACTCAATTTTGTGTACTTTACATTTATATCATAAGGCTCTATTTTTTTCTTTTTGCATTGATTTTTCTTTTTCTTTCTCTTGCTTTTTTTTTTCTTTTCTTTCTTCTTACTTTTGCCTTTGCACATATACATTTGACAATTTAGCTATAAGTGCAATTTTTAGCACCTTTACATTCTTGAGCCATTTATTGTACAATTTACATGCTTGCCTAATTACATACTATTTCCACATTAGAGCTTACACCTTTCCAACCACTTACACACACACACACACACACACACACACACACACACACACACACACACACACATAACCCACATGATTGACAATTAAAAGGTTGGTTTGTGTTTTGCTTATGGCTATATGGTTAATTGTGGTTCCAAAAGAAAAGGTAAGTGTTTGGCATAAAAATTGGCTATGGCGCACACATAAGGGACATGGGAATATATTTAGGCTATTTAAGTAGTTAATCGTACACACATTGCCTAAGATCATTTCCAAAACATGTCTATCAAGGGAATGAAAGCATCCATCATGCAGTCCACTATATATGTATGATATGTATGTTCTATGGCATATGACACATATGACGAGAAAAGTGTTTAAAGAATAGAAGTAAATGTACACTGAATGCGCTTTTTAAATAGGCTTGTGTTTATGAACTCACGGGTGTCTCCACTATTAGAACAAGGTGCAAGAGCACCGAGTCCCCTCAACTTAAGCACAAAAAGGATGGAACTAGCCCATGACATGCAAGTGAGACCCTAGAGTGACAAATAGCTACTACACAAGCTCAACATGCATACACACACTCGCCAAGAGCACACGCTCAAAGCATCACAACCAAGCTAGTTAAAGCTAGAAAATTTGGCCATTGCAACAAATTTGAAAATTTTAGACCAAAAATGACTCAAAAACAAAAAAAAGACGACTCAACAAGGCGTCTACACCCCCAAACCAAAACCCAACATTGTCCTAAATGTTGAAGACAAGCGAACCCGGCCTAGCGGCGCGCACCTAACTAGACACAACATAAAAACCTAGGCACTAATCATTCACAATCAATGCACAACAAAATAAAAGATTCAAACATGGCTCAAAATAAAATAAGGCATTCATGCAATTTTTACATTTAAGGACAAATCAACATCAAGCATTTTCATTCAATCAAAAGTTACGCAGTGGGGACATGATGACCCCCAAACCGAGTATCACTATATGCACAAAACATATACAAAATGTGAGTAATAAAAAAAATACCCCCAAACCAAATTGGTCTATATATGTGCAATATGAACCTGTACACTCACATATGTATCCACAAGAGCCTTCGGCTCATCTCATCAAGAATGAATAAATCAATCAATGCCAAAATTCAAGAATATGATCAATATGTCCACAAAAATATATCATCCAAATATCTCTCCACACAACTATCCCAAAATCACAAAAATTATTCAATGACAGCAAGTAAACTAAAAGCAATAAAGGTTTAGAATTCTAAAATAAAATTAGAAATTCAAAACCGATGGTGATGGCTTCCTCGCAAGATTCTCCAATGAAGAGATGGCTCTCTCTCTTTTTATGAGCACTCTTGGCCTGCTCGTCCCTCCAAGATGCACATGTTGTCGTTGTTTCCTACCAAGAGATAAAGATCCATGCTTTAATACACAAGCTGCAAAAATTCGCTTCCTCTAGAAGCCTTAGCTTAACTATCACACTAAAACACACAACTAAAAGTTCTGGCAAGCTAGATTTTTCTCCATACATGCAGTTGCCAAACCAAAACATGCAACACCACTTCTTTATTGAGATTAAACAAACTAAACTAACAAAACAAAACGTGAAGGTAAAGATGCAACAAGATTTTCAATTTAATGCATCTAGGGTGGGGCTAGGATTAACTAAGGGCAGTTTGACCAAATTTGGAAATTCGCACTTTTTGACAACCCAAACAAGTGTAGATGACTTCACTATCGTTTCCTTGCCCATGATTCTCACTTGGTTCATTAAATCCTTCCTCGCCCATATTTTCTTTATCCTAGGTGGACTTCTCCTATTCCTAGGACCTCTCATCTTCCTATGTTGATTAAACTTGTAATTTTTAGCTCTTGCATGCTCTCTTTTTGAACAAATATAGCAAATAGGAATTGAGTTAGAGGAAATCCCTTTTGATGAGTGACTTTGAGGTTGTTTGATTTGCTTCACTTGTAATGTCTTGACCTCTTTTTTTGCCTTGTCTATTTGAATGATGCAGTCACTTTCCTGCTCCTTTGCTATATTAAGAGCTTCATCGTTCTTGTGAAGAGTTTCTTCGACTTCCTTCAAGGCGTTGACCTTCAGCTCGATCTCCATTTGCATTTCCTTAAATTTGTGAGCTGTCTCTTCTTCAAATTCCATTGATCCCTTTGTTAATCCTAGAAACTCCTCTAATGCTTTACATTTTTCGGCCTTAAGTCTCTTAATTTGCTCGTCCAATTCTTTTTTCTTGTTAGAGACTTCGCCATTCTCCTTCTTGAGTGTATCATTTCCCTCTCTGAGTGATTTCACCTCAAGAATAAGCTTCTTATTTAGCTCTTGGAGCTTCTTACCTTTGACACTTTTGAGGCTTATTTGCCTTCTACTTCCTTCTTCAAGAGATGCACATTCTTCTCAAGTTCTTTCCTAATGTCTTCTTTTTCTCGGGAAGCTTCAACTATTATCTCTTGAAGTGCTCCATTCTCTTTCTTCAACAACCCTATTTCTGAAACTGCTTCTTTGATCAGGTCTATTAACTCATTGTTCATTTTCAGCATCTTGTTTCGTTCATCCTTAAGGTTACTTTGATTGAGATCATCCAATGTGAAACATCTCTTTTGATCGTCTTCCATTGATCGGGGTTGCTTAAGGGCATTGTTCTCACTGTAGGTCCATGCAGAGTCTTGGTGAGTTCTCCAATCTTGGTTGTGAAAGTTGTTGTATGGCTTGTACCTCGGCTCTGGGTTGTAGGAATCTCCAAATGTGCTTTTGGGTTCTAGATTGTAGGACTCCAATGTTCTAGCTTGTTTTCTATAAAATTCTAGGAAATTATCTCTCAATCGACAACTCTCTATGTCATGTCAAACTTCACCACATAACTTGCACACCAAAGCCACCGCTTGGTCTCTTTCAAATGAATAGGTGTGCTGCCCATAAAAATCCATCGTATCTGAAACAAAGAATAAAAAACAAAACTACCAAAGCAACAAAAGAAACAAAAGAAAGCTAAAATCACTAAGAAATTAGATAATAAGATTAGACAACTAATTAGCACCTTTACCCGGCAGCGGCGCCATTTTGAACAAGCATTTTGTCGTGGTATGCAATATTCAAACAAAATATAAAATCCCAATATGCACTCAACAAAGATAAACCTAGTATATGGCAAATAAAGGTATCGTCCACAGGAAAATGGAAATTAAATGGCTAAAGCTAGTTGACTACTATTAAACCTAAGCTAAGCATGAATAAAGTAAATATCAATGGTTGGTTTGGAAAGGTTAATCTAAAATGCAATTAAGTTAAACTAGACTAAATGCAATGAGGTTAGAATGATATTAGTGAGAACTAAGGAATTAATTGATCCACAAGTGAATAGTGGGCAAATCATGAACTTGCAATAATGTTCATTAATCAAATTTAACCAATCAAATCATGTATAGGATTAGTTATATACCACTTATAATGTCCAACCCATCATGTATAGTATTGGCCACCCACAAATGGTTGTGCAATGAATGAATATCTATCAAATAAGGGACTAATCTGTAAGTGCCTCACTTTATGATTGGCTTATTTCGTTGACAAAATCACAATTGGGGTTAATCATTGTAAAAGGGTAGATTAGGAATTGAAGATCTTCCATTTGACTCCAAGTGCTTTAAGGAAGGTAGATTAATTGACTTTACTTTTACTTGAAGGGATATAGTTGCACACACTCACTTGCATGCATTATATTCTTGTTTACATACAATTGAATGATGCATTGTATGTCACTTTTCACACTCCACACTTGCACATATAGCATATCACTTTGTGTGTTGAGTCTGCTTAGAAAATAGGGTTTCTTCTATTTCCGCGGCCTAGACTGCTTGGCAAGCACTGCCTGAACCGCGACATACAGAGCAGTAATCATCAGTCGGCTCATGCTTCCTGGACCGGGTCCTGTACACATGTACGCCCAGCAGTCTGTGAAACGGTAATCTTCAGTAGGCCCCTGCTGCCTAGACCGTGGCCTGTGCATTGCACGCACAGCGGTCCCAACCGCGATGTTGTCCAGTAGGCACATTGCTGCGTGTACCGCGGTCTGGACAACTTGCCCGAGCCGCGGTACGCACAGCGGTAATGACAGGATTTTGTTACTGTTTTCAAAACGGTGTCATTTCGTCTAGGGCTTGATATATATATTCGTTTTCCTCTTCCTTGCCTATTTAGAGCTTCAGAACTTATTCTCTTTCATTCCTTTTAGAGCTCAAGAGTGTCTTGCAAGAAAAGGTAGCAAGAAACCATTTTTATTGTGCAAAACCCAATCACCCATCATTCATTCATGGTTCTATCATCATCTAGCTTCATCTAGGATGTTTCTAAGCATGGGTCTTCATCAACATAGCTTACTTGGTAAGTAGAACACCACTCTCATCCATCTTTGTGTTCTTGCTTAACAAGAAATCTCTTTTATGTTTCTTATGCATCTAGTTTATAATTTTTCATTATAAATAGAGATTGTTGTTGATGTTTGGGTTGTTGTATTGTGATAGCTATTGCATCTAGGAACATGTGTGTCATATAGCAACATGATATCTAGGAATGTTTGAAGCACTCATACTTGACTAGATAACCATTAAATGTGTTGACCTTGCATTTTGTTCATTTAGAATATCATCATATTTACTTTAGGTTTCTTATCTCTTCATTTAAGAGTTAAGTCTTGTATTTGCCTTGGGTAGTATACAAGCAAGAACCTAAAATCACTATTAAAGGCATGCGGGTAGCAAGAAAGGATTAGTAACCGATTAGGTGTGATGTGGTCAACCTAGGTTGTAATCGTTTCTGCAAATAGTGGATTTGAGGGTTCGATTGGCGATTAGGCCCGTGAGTTTTTACCCAGTTGGAGGGTTTCTCACGTAAATCATATCATCGTGTTATTTTGTTTATTCCGCATTTTATTATGGCTATGATTGATTGTGTTAGAGATTAGGGGTTGTGTTGTTTAATTTTGATTAATCAAAAAGACTGCATTTAATTTAACTAAAACCTATTCACCCCCCCTCTAGGTTAGTTTTATCACTCTTAGTGTATTTTCAATTGGTATCAGAGCGGGTTCCTTAACATAATTAGGAGATCCGTTGCTCTCTAAGAGTGTTTTGCATTAGATTTTTTTGGTTAGTGTGTCTTGCGCTTGTTTTTCTTTTTCTTTTTGTTGATTGATTGCATTCATCTCATTTACCCTTAAACACCATGAGTGGAAACACATATGAGCGAGAGGGAGCATCGAGTTCAAGACCTCCACTTTTGACGGGGGTTAATTACTCATCATGGAAAGGAAAAATGGAATCCTACCTATGCCAAATTGACGATCGAGTTTGGATGGTGATTGAGGATGGTTACACATCACCTACCAAGACTCTCGAAGATGAAAGCATCCTGCCCAAGCCTAAGTCGGAATGGGATACTAAAGACTTTGAAGCCTCCAAATGGAACAACAAGGCTATGCATGCAATCTTGTGTGCGGTGGATAAGAATCAACACAAGCTAATCCAAACCACAAGGAATGCACATGAAGCATGGACAATATTGGAGATGGCACATGAAAGAACCGATGTAGTGAAAGACTCCAAACTACAAGTCCTTCAAACTCAATTTGAGTCCTTGAAGATGGAAGATCATGAGTTCTTCAATGACTTCCAAGTGAAGCTAATGGATATCGTCAACCAAAGTCATCAATTAGGTGATCCATATACGAATAAAAGGATAAACCAAAAGATTATAGGTCTCTCCTGGAGAGATTTGATGCAAAGGTGACCGCTATTGAGGAGAATAGCGAATATAAGAAGATGAAGCCAAGTGAGATAATTGGCAAGTTGTTGGCCTTTGAGTCAAGAAGAGCCCCTACTTCAACAACACCTCAAAATAAGCAAAAGAGCATTGCATTGAAGACCTCCAAGGAAGAAAGGGAGGAAGGATGAAGAAATGGCTATTATGGTGAAGAGGTTCAAGAAATTCATGAAGTTTGAGAAGAGGGGGATGGGCTTTAAGGGAAAATTTGTGAAGAAGAAGACTCCTTTTAAAAAGGTTGAGAAAAGTGAAGAGAAGGACTCCAAGAAGAGTATTCAATGCTATGAGTGTAGTGGGTATGGTCACATTGCCCCCGAATGTGCCAACTGTAAGAAGAAGAAGAAAGGAAAGGCGATAGGTGGCTACTTGAAGTGATAGTGAAGACTTAGAGGAGGAAGAAAAGTCTTCGGATGATGAAGACCAAGTTGCAAACTTCATTGCCTTCTCATCATCTCATAATAGTAAGGAAGTTATGAGTGACCAAGAAGAGAAGAATGACAAGCTAGAAGAAGAAGATGATGACTCAAGTAATGTGAGTACTTCATCCGAGTCCAAGCATGAATTCGATAAGGAGATGGACTATGAAGACTTCATGGAATACTTCAAAAGTTCTAGAGCTAAGAAGAAAAAAGAGATTCAAGAGTTGAAAAGGAAGAACATTAAGCAACCTCCAAGATGATTCACTTAAGTGAAGAAGTGAAAAGAACAAGAGAAAGGGAAGAGAGCTTGAAGTTGGAACTTGTTGTGGTCAAGAAAAGTGAAGAATGCTTAAGGAAGGAGCTTGAAGAGGCAAAATGAGTAATTGCCAAGATGACCTCAGGAACTGAGAAGCTTGACAAGATGCTATCAACTAGAAAAAGCCCTAGTGATAAGAGGGGTTTGGGATATGAAAAAGATGTGAGTACTACATCCTTGAAAAAGACTACCTTTGTCAAGAGTCAAGAACTTGAAGAAGTCAAAGTCCCACAACAAGTTACAAGAAGGATTGAAATTGGAGAATCCTCAAAACATGCTCAAGCCAAGATTCCAACAAGGGCTCAACCATAACAAGTTAGAGCATTTCAATCAAGACCTCCTCATGAAAGGATCCCTCCTCTACGATCAAGGATCATGTATGATCAACAAGGAAGACATGCTACTTTGGCTCAACCACAAAGGAGAGAGTTTGTTCAACATCAAGGGACTACTCAAAGGAGAAGGAAACCTCAAATGGTTGCAGAAGGCTATGGTATGAATTCCTACTTTACTCCTACTTGTCATTATTGTGGTATTGAAGGCCATATAAGGCCTAATTGCTTTAAGTATATCAAATTGTGTAGATTTGAAAACATGATTGAGAAGAATATGCTTAGAAGAGCCAAAAAGCATGCACCTAGGGAACTTAGAGCAAATGAACCAATGGCTCCTAGGATTGATAATGTTGCTCCTAGGTGGACTAAAAAAATTGAATATTTTTGCTATGTGGACTCAAGTGGCTTTGAAAGCCAAGGCCTTCAACACTTGGTATCTTGATAGTGGGTGTTCTAGACACATGACCGGAAACAAGAGTTTCTTTGAGACTCTTGTGATAGAGGATGGTGGATTTGTCACCTTTGGTGATGGTTCACGGAAAAAAGGTCATAGGGAAAGGTAATATGTCTATTCCCGGTTTGCCCTCCTTGCTCAATGCTCTATATGTAGATGGCTTGCAAGCCAATCTCATTAGTATATCACATTTAAGTGATGAAGGGCTTTCGGTTATGTTTGGCAAAGTTGATTGCTCTATTCTTAAGGAAAATGGGCAAGTGCTTCTAAAAGGCAAGAGATCAAGTGACAATTGTTATTGTCTTGAGTCTAGTAACATCTCTTGCAACTTGTCTAGTTGTGAGCAAGTTGAGTTGTGGCATCAAAGATTTGGCCACATGAATTATGGTGACTTGAAGGTCCTTGAGAGGTTGAATGTTGTTAGAGGCCTTCCCAAGCTTGGGAAGAGGTTTGAGGGAGTTTGTGGACCTTGTTAACAAGGGAAGCAAACTAAAAGCGTGCACAAGAAAGGAAAATTCCTGTGTACCAATGAGCCATTGGAACTCCTTCATATGGACCTCATGGGTCCCATGCAAACCGAGAGTCTAGGTGGTAAAAGGTATATCCTTGTAGTGGTTGATGACTTCTCTAGGTTCACATGGACTTACTTCCTTAGAGAGAAGTCTGAAGCTTTTGAGAAATTCAAAATGCTATGTGTCAAAATTCAAAATGAGAAAAATTCTCACATTAGGAGCATTAAGAGAATTAGAAGTGATCATGGGAAAGAATTTGAGAACAGTAGCTTTGAGAGTTTCTGTAATGGTCTAGGTATTTCCCATGAATTCTCAGCTTTTAGAACTCCCCAACAAAATGGAGTTGTGGAAAGGAAGAATAGAGTTTTACAAGAGATGGCTAGGGTGATGTTGCTTAGCAACAAGGTTCCTAGGAATTTATGGGCCGAAGCCGTCAATACGGCTTGTTATATAGGGAATAGAGTTTTCCTTAGACCTGGGATCAAACAAATATCCTATGAGTTATGGAAGGGAAGAAAACCCAATGTTAGTTATTTCCATATCTTTTGTAGTAAGTGATATATTCTTAATGACCGTGATCAACTTGGCAAGTTTGATGCCAAGAGTGATGAGGGTATTTTCATTGGATATGCACTCAGTAGCAAGGCCTATAGATTTTTCAATCTAAAAACTCGAAGTGTCATGGAATCATCAAATGTTGCCATTGATGATTGTAGGCCCAAAAATGTTGACCATGAGGAGGATGTTTGTGAGAATGGTAACCTTCCTTTGAAGGAGTGTAGTGAGACTTCAAGTGATGTGAAGTCAAGTCTTAGTGAAGAGAATGATCAACCTCTTGATAGAGATCCTTCTCTGGACTCTAAAGAACCCGCTCCATGGGTTAGACATCTCCACAACAAGAATGACATTCTTGGAGATGTGAATGAAGGTGTTAGGACTAGGCATCAAATAGCTAATCAAATTAGCTATACTTGCTACACCTCTCAAGTTGAACCCAAAAAGGTTGATGAAGCCTTGAATGATGAGTTTTAGGTTCTTGCCATGCAAGAAGAGTTAAACTAATTTGAAAGAAATGAGGTTTGGACTCTAGTTCCTAGACCCAAGGACACTAATGTCATAGGCACCAAATGGGTGTATAGGAACAAGTCGGATGGGGATGGCAACATTGTGAGCAACAAAGCTAGGCTTGTGGCACAAGGGTACTCTCAAATTGAGGGTATTGACTTTGAGGAGACTTTTGCTCCCGTTGCCCGTCTTGAGTCTATAAGGCTTCTTTTGTCCATTTCTTATGTGTATAAGTTCAAACTACATCAAATGGATGTTAAGAGTGCCTTCCTCAATGGCTTCTTGCATGAGGAAGTGTTTGTTGAACAACCCAAGGGGTTTGTGGATCTACACCACCCCAATCATGTCTATCGCCTCAAAAAGGCACTTTATGGGTTGAAACAAGCACCGAGGGCTTGGTATGAGCGCCTCACTCTTTATCTTGTTGACAATGGCTACTCAAGAGGTAGTGTTGACAAGAATTTGTTCATCAAGTGCAATAAAGATGAGCTCTTCATAGCTCAAATTTATGTTGATGATATTGTTTTTGGTTCCACCAACGAGTCAAAAGTGAGACAATTTGTTGATGTCATGTATCTTGAATTTGAAATGAGCATGGTTGGTGAACTAAATTACTTCCTAGGCTTGCAAATTAAGCAAATGCATGAAGGGATTTTCATATCCCAAGCTAAGTATGCCAATAGCCTAGTGAAGAAGTTTGGTCTTGACAATGCCAAACATTGTGACACACCCATGAGTACCACTTTGAAGCTAAGCAAGGATGCTAGTGGTAAAAGTGTTGATTAAAGCTTGTATCGTGGCATGATAGGTAGTTTGCTATACTTGACCACAAGTAGGCCCGATATCTCCTTTAGTGTGGGTGTTTGTGCTAGGTACCAAGCCAATCCCAAAGAATCTCACCTTGTTGCGGTGAAGAGGATCATTCGATTTGTGAATGGTACCTCCAATCATGGGATATGTTAGTCCTTTGACACTAATCCAAATCTTGTTGGATTTAGTGATCCCGATTGGGCGGGGAATTGTGATGATAGGAAGAGTACATCGGGTGGTTGTTTTTTTCTAGGCAACAACTTGGTGTCTTGGTTTTGCAAGAAGCAAAACTCAATTTCCCTATCCACGGCCGAGGCGGAATATATAGCCGCCGGTAGTGCTTGTACCTAATTGTTGTGGATGAAGCAAATGCTAGCCGACTATGGCTTAGAGCAAGGCACTCTCACTATGTTTTGTGACAACATGAGTGCCATAAACATTTCTAAGAATCCCGTCCAACATTCTAGGACTAAACACATTGACATTAGACATCATTTCATTAGAGAGCTAGTTGAGAGCAAAACTATTGCATTGGAGCATGTGGGAACTAATGACCAACTAGCGGACTTATTTACAAAGCCCTTAGACACCATTAGGTTTGGTAACCTTAGTAAGTCTATTGGGATTTGTCATTTGGCTTGAAATGGTATGTCTTGACCCCATATGGGGAGCTCAAGCAAAGAGAGCAAATTGGCATGAAAGTGCATTGTGCTACATTGATATATTTTATGCTCCTTCATTAATTGCTTGAGATGATCGGTTGTGCATATGATTATGTTTTTTTTTCTAAATAAGTGTGAAAATTGCTTTTCTTGCAATCCATGTTATATTTATGTTCAAACATGCATTTTTGGACTAGGAGATTTACTTTGGAAGTACAATTTGAATGACTTATAATTGATCTCCATGACATGATGTTTTTATTAATGACATGCTTTAAGTTGATATGCATGAAGACGTATTTCTTATTGCTTAAACATGAATGCAAAACTGTATGCATAAGCAAATGAGAAGACTAAACTAAATAAGGACCATGTTTCTATTCAATAAATAAGGATGTCTCATCCAAATTTAGTCTTCTCTCTCTCTTTTTTCGCTAAACAAGGCTACTATCATACGGGTATCTTACCCGAAAAAATCAAATAGGGTGCAAAAAGTCGCTCATGTCTTGTTTCGCTTATAAAGTTTGATATAGTTGCTCTTTAAAGTGACTTTCGTATAAACAATTTATATCATTGCTTGAAATCATGACAAAGGGTGAAAATTGGTTTGAATTCTTTTGGAAACCTTTGTTGTTTGCTTTGCCAAATACCATTGTTTTTGAACTTGGATGCAACATGTCTTGCTTGCAAAGCATTGTATCACACATTTTCATCAAATAAAACTCCTTGATTCTCTCCTACTTAATTAAGTTGCATAAAGTTGCTTATATGAACTTGCATATGTTGTGTGCTATAAGCTCTCCTTGCCAAAAGCTTACCCATTGAGGGGGACTCCCTTTGCCTATCTCATGACAAAAAGGGGGAGTAGAGTTGTGAGCTTTAGTGGACTAGCAGTATCTTGTTTAGGGGGAGTTGAGAGCTATCATGTAGGGGGAGTATTGCATTGCATAGCATGATTACATTATTTGATTGTATTATGTTAAGGATATTGCAAATGTTGTTGTTTGTAGTTGGTTATGGTTATTGAAAGCACCTCACACACACTTGATCTTGGAAGGTATCCTTGTTTGTTTTGTTGATTGTGTGTAGGTTGGATGGTTCTACAAGCTTTGGATTGACTTAAAGATGTTCAAGACTTAGACTATAGGCTTTATTGTAATGTAGAAACTGTTGTTGACCAATTTGTTGTTTTTTTGAAGTTGCTTTGTGAGTGGTGGTTTTGTCACGAAATAGCCAAAGGGGGAGAATGTAAGTGCCTCACTTTATGATTGGCTTATTTCGTTTACAAAATCACTAATTAGGGTTAATCATTGTAAAAGGGTAGATTAGGAATTGAAGATCTTCCATTTGACTCCAAGTGCTTCAAGGAAGGTAGATTACTTGACTTTACTTTTACTTGAAGGGATATAGTTGCACACACTCACTTGCATGCATTATATTCTTGTTTACATACAATTGAATGATGCATTGTATGTCACTTTTCACACTCCACACTTGCACATATTGCACAACACTTTGTGTGTTGAGTCTGCTTAGAAAATAGGGTTTCTTCTATTTCCGCGGCCTAGACCGCTTGGCAAGCACTGCCTGAACCGCGACATACAGAGCGGTAATCATCAGTCGGCTCATGCTGCCTGGACCTGCGTCCTGTACACATGTACGCCCAGCGGTCTGTGAAACGGTAATCTTCAGTAGGCCCCTGCTGCCTAGACCGCGGCTTGTGCATTGCACGCACAGCGGTCCCAACCGCGATGTTGTCCAGTAGGCACACTGCTGCGTGTACCGCGGTCTGGACAACTTGTCCGAGCCGCGGTATGCACAGCGGTAATGACGGGATTTTGTTACTGTTTTTAAAACGGTGTCATTTCATCTAGGGCTTGATATATATATATATGCCCTTTCCTCTTCCTTGCCTCTTTAGAGCTTCAGAACTTATTCTCTTTCATTCCTTTTAGAGCTCAAGAGTGTCTTGCAAGAAAAGGTAGCAAGAAACCATTTTTATTGTTCAAAACCCAATCACCTATCATTCATTCATGGTTCTATCATCATCTAGCTTCATCTAGGATGTTTCTAAGCATGGGTCTTCATCAACATAGCTTACTTGGTAAGTAGAACACCACTCTCATCCATCTTTGTGTTCTTGCTTAACAAGAAATCTCTTTTATGTTTCTTATGCATCTAGTTTATAATTTTTCATTATAAATAGAGATTGTTGATGATGTTTGGGTTGTTGTACTGTGATAGCTATTGCATCTAGGAATGCTTTGATTTCATATAGCTAGGTTATATGTGTGTCATATAGCAATATGATATCTAGTAATGTTTGAAGCACTCATACTTGACTAGATAAGCATTAAATGTGTTGACCTTGCATTTTGTGCATTTAGAATATCATCATATTCACTTTAGGTTTCTTATCTCTTCATTTAAGAGTTAAGTCTTGTATTTGCCTTGGGTAGTATACAAGCAAGAACCTAAAATCACTATTAAAGGCCTACGGGTAGCAAGAACGGATTAGTAACCGATTAGGTGTGATGTGGTCAACCTAGGTTGTAATCGTTTATGCAAATAGTGGATTTGAGTGTTTGATTGGCGATTAGGCCCGTGAGTTTTTACCTAGTTGGAGGGTTTTTCACGTAAATCATATCATCGTGTTATTTTGTTTATTCCGTATTTTATTATGGCTATGATTGATTGTGTTAGAGATTAGGGGTTGTGTTGTTTAGGTATTTATTACTATTAAATACCTAGACTATACTTATTGCATATATTTATGAGTCTTTATTGCATGATTGGGTTTGTTTGTTGATGGCTAGAATTAGGACCATATTGCCCTTCTAGCTAAGTCTTTACGCTTTGCATCTAGACATTGATTTTATGCCTCATTGATTTCATTTATTCATTGCATATTTATTGCCCTTGTTATATGTTGTGACAACTTGTGTTGGTTGGACTTTATTTGACAATTAGGTTGTTAGATTTAATCTCTACATCTAATTGAGTCCTTATGTATGGGCATGTAGGCATTATTTGATAACTAGGTTGTTTAACTGCATTATAACATATAGTTAAGCATTTTGTGTGTGGTCTTACACATTATTGCATTTAAGCATATTGTCTCACATTCACTTAGACCATATACTCTTCATGAGTCAAAGTCTTGTGGCTTTTAGGTGAAGTTGCACAAGCAAGTAAAGTCTTGCAACCAAGGTTGGGTTGGCAAGCATTGATCAAGTGCCACTGTAAATGGCCGGCGTCGTAGAGTAGGAGGTGCATCATGCCAAGAGTAGTGGATCATAGGATATCACTAGGGATTGAACCAAGAGTGATGAGTGGTAGTGTCCATAGCCTAAGGTTGTTGAGAGTGAGAGTCCAAGTATCACTTGAGGGTGTAACTTTTTACTCATATAGTGGATTTCTGTGATCGTGTGTGGCTAGAAGGATAGCCCATGGTTTTTCCCTTGTTGAAGGGTTTCCACGTAAAAATCAAGTGTTCTTTATATTTCCGCACTTTTACTTGATTTTGTATGTTTGTTTTATTGGGTTATATGTTTAATATTGACTAATCTAAAAAGTTGGTAATAATCGATTAACAACTCATTCACCCCCCCTCTAGGTTGTTTAGACACACGCTTGAGTTGTATTTTCATATTCTCTTCAAAGCAAAAAATTTCGGATGATAATCGGTTTGACCTTATATGGAAAAGCTTAAGATGAATAGATGTTGATGTGATTTGCATGTTGATTATCAAATTACTCCTCTACATATGCTTGAAGAAAAAAAAAAACACACACACACACACACACTTTTGTTTATAAGTATCTTGGTATTCTAGCAATCTGAGAAGAACTATAAGAGTGATTGAAAATCTTGGTGTATCTCTCATAGTTTGTAAAGCTTATTTTTTTGAATTTATTTTAAAATTGCTTGGATGTGTGATTGTGTGGATATCATTGTGAACAATATTCTATCTTGATCTTAGATAGAGCATTTATGAAGGGGGAGCATTGCATGTTAAACTTTTGTTCTCTTTTATGATATGTTCACATGATTTGCTTTGTTATATATTGACATATTGATTGTTTAGAATAACTGAATGATAAAATTGCATGATATCTATCTTGAAATAATTGTATGAATGTGTTGGCAATTTATTCTTCCTAATTTGGGGTTGATAGTAGTTGATAATGCAATGAATTCCTTCATTCTTGAGGTTGATAGTAGTTGTAGTTACAACCAATTCCTCTTAGCTGGAGGTTGATTAAGTTCATTCTTGCTTTGAGTTGATAGTAGTTGTTATTATGACCAATTCCTTCATGATTTGAGGTTGATAGTAATTGTGATTGACACCAATTCCTCCATTTGTGGAAGAATCTTGTTGTTAAATGCATTTGTTGTATTTGGTCAAATGTACCAATGTGCTAGAAAATAACATTTATGCATTCAATATTCATTATTTCATCATATGTCTTTGTTTGTTTATATGTGTAAACTAACACTCACCTGTGTCTCTTTCCACTCATGAGTTTTTGTTTTGTAGTGTTGACAACGAATCATGGGGAGAAATAAAGTTTCTAACTCTATTTATCCATCTAAACCCATAACTAAACCCAATTCTACTCCAACAACCTCTAGGAAATCCAAACCCAACAAGTGTAAAGCTTTAGGAGTTATGGGAACCAAAAAGCTTATTCAAGATAGAGGTGTAGACTTAGTTGAGGGTTCTTACATTCATCATTCTATATGTGATAGGCATTGGGATTCATGGATTAATTCCATTGGGGTTACTAATGAGAGTCTTATTAGAGAGTTATACTTTGAGTATAAAGAGAGCTCAACCTTTGAAAATGCCTTGGTGAGTGTGGGAGGAAAAACTTTTAGAGTCTCCTCGGATAGTATCAATAAGTTCCTTGGGTTGTCAAATGAGATTGTTTCTGAATTTCTTGATATAGATAATATTAATCATCTAAATCTTATGGGGAGGACTTTATGTGAGGATGATGGATTTGAGTGGGGGAAGAGAGCTTATATTAGTCAAGGTGAGTTGACCAAGGTTAGTGCCTTTTGGCATCTCTTTATATGTGCCAATCTTGTGGGTTCTACTAATGCATCCAAGTTAAACAAAGAAAAGATCAAGATTGTGTATGCCTTGGTGAAAAATAAGCCTTTGAACCTTAGAGATCTCTTGATTGAGGATATAGAGAATGCGTCTTCTTCACTAAGATTGGATAAGAAGTTGGCATTTTTGGGATTTCTTACTTGTTTTTGCATGAAGCAAGGAGTTCTTACATTTGAAGATGATGTGCTTCTACCTCCCTTGGAGAAATTTTATGACAAACGCTTAATGTGCATGTCATACAAAGATAAGGGGAAGGTAAGTGACATTTTTAGGCTTTTTGGTAAGCACCATGAGTCATGTGTTGTGACAAGCACAATCCTCTCTCGGAATGGGCCATGCAATTTCAAGATGGGCTTATGTCTAAGATTGGAGAGCTTGATGCTAAAGTGGTGGAGCTAGGAGCAAAGGTGATTCAACAAGATGAGAAGATCAAGTATTTGCAAGACAAGCTTGCCTCTAGCAACTCATCTACTACAAAGCATTATGTGAGATCAACAACTCGAAGAACTTTCTTTGGTGTTGATTGATCTTGAGGTATTGTGTTTCTTAAGGTTTTGGCTTCATTTTATGTCAAAAAGGGGGAGAAAGACAATGATAACTAAAACCTCACCTCTTTGTTCTTTGCTATGCTCTTTATCTTATGGATTGTTTATTTTTTAGTATATTTTATTTTGGTTTCATTTGGTATATTGAATTCTTGGTTTTGTAATATTTGGATAATGATAATATTTTGTTAAGTGGATAGTATGCATGTATTTAGGGGGAGACATGTATATCCATTTGAACTTCAAGTGATATGTATCTAAATATTATCTTGCCATATATATGTATGTTTCTCTTGTATATGCCTTGTGTTGAAAGATAATTTTACGTGATGACAAGAGAATACTACATTGAAGAATTCAAGACTTTAGAAGATTAGCTAAGGGAACTATCTAATTGTAATGTGAGGGTGTGATTAAGTGACCAATCTTCATGTTGTATGTTTTAGTATTTGTATAGAAGTTTTGACATAGAATTTGCCAAAGGGGGAGATTGTTAGTTCTTGAGTTTTGTGTTAACATAATTCTATATCAAAATGACATTTGCTTTGTATTGATTAGTTGTCTAGGATTTGTGGATAATCAAGCTTCAAGGAAGATCGGACAACATTCAAGAAAAGTGGTGGCTTCAAAAGGAATAAAGCTAATTTGCTTAGAAAAAGGTAAACCGAGACCTCTTTCCTCTTTCAAGGCCTAGGCACACACATACATTGCATTCATATGTGTCCCTGCATAGTTGTGCCTAATTTGGTTTAACACAATACACACACTTATATTTGTATGCACATGCATTAGACTTAAAATTGACAATTTCATATAGTTCATGTTTTAGGACTAGTTCTAGGAAATAGCATACTTGTGTATTCTTGTGTTTATGTGTTTTTGTTTATATGTTATTGAACTTGATTTTGAGCTTATATAATCTTTCATTGAGTTCCAATTAATTTGGTTACTCATTCATTAAGTTTCGAGTTCTAATTA
This sequence comes from Dipteronia sinensis, assembly GCA_033220585.1. Classification (NCBI taxonomy): domain Eukaryota; kingdom Viridiplantae; phylum Streptophyta; class Magnoliopsida; order Sapindales; family Sapindaceae; genus Dipteronia; species Dipteronia sinensis. Next base: position 41,008,875 of record CM065641.1, read on the forward strand.
TATGGTTAAGAAACTTTCCGTGATTTTATTGTAATAGGTTTTCGTCCTTCTTTTTTAACTTGAATTCCATATCTTTTGTGAAAGTTGTCTTGACCTCTTTTTTATGTGAGGGAGTCTCAGTTCGTAATCCAAAAATAGATTCAAAATCGGAGTTCAGAGGTCAGAGATATGGCCAAAGAAAACAAGAGAGCGCAAGAGGAATGAAAGGTGCCAAGCACCTCCTTCCCTTGGAGACGCGTGGCCTACACGGGAAGGGAGTGCTGCTGGTCCCGTGGAGCCCATGCACCTCCACGGGAAGCCAACATGGTAGCCTCCCATTGGTTGGATTTTAACTTCTTGTTTCCCTCCTTTAAATATCTTGCTTCCCTCTCACTTTCATTTCAAGAAAACAAATTCAAAACTTGTGCAGTTTTTCTCTCAATATTTTCTCGTCTTCCGAAAACCATAACTTTCTCATTTGGAGTCCGTTTTGAGCGATTCAAATTGGAGAATCTTCATCTACCAGTTCTCTACCATATACACAAGATTTTGGAGTCATTTGAGTATTTTTTCTGGTAGCTTCACTCACAAAAACGGGACTGCACAATTTTTGTTCTAGGTATTGATTTCTATTTTGTTCTTGATCTTCAAGACTTCAATTGCCTTGGGTTTTCTTCTGATATATATGTATGTTTGCTGTGTAATCATTTATTAGAGAAGGGGTCACTAATAGAGCTAGTTTGAGCTTCAATTGATTAACATGTTGAGTTAGGTTTTTTTTACAAATCTACGTTTTCACATGTTTGAGTTGTTGTATTGTACTAGCTTCAAATCTAGGACTATCTTGTGTGTTTATTGACTTTATTTTATTGATTGATAGTCTTCTCATATGCTAGGTCTTTTTAATTGAATATTAATCGAACTAGCATATATGATTGATGATTTAGAGCCTGTTTGAATTTTATTGATTATCTTGAGAATCTTAGCTCTAATATTTTGCTAGAGATGTACATTTGATTTTATCAAATTGATTCTAGCATTTTTATGTGATTGAACATACTCTAGACTTTTGTGTGTGTTAGGTGTTTCACATACACTAGGTTGTTTGTTCATGATACAAGTTCTAGATATAATTGATTTGTGCTTTTGATGACAAATATCTGGTTCTTCATGTTTTGTGTCTAATCCACACATTTCATATGTACATGCATCATTGAGTGTGATTGCATTGTTTTTAGGATTGTAAACTAGAATACATATGATATGTGCATAATGATTCAATTCTAGTTTCCATAGGATATATTGATCATATATACTAGGTTGTGTGTGTTTGCATCATTTGCACTCACTTAGATCATTTACCTTGCAAAAGGTCGAAAGTCTCATTTCTTAGAGTGAATCTTTGAATTGAGCATTGTAAGACTTAGCTAGGATCGGGGTGATCCGGATAGCTAAGCAGCGAACGTCACATGTTTGGAGAGGGGATCTTCAACTTGTGCAAGTGGAAGTCTTGACTAGAGTCGGAGTGGCTTGGATAGTTGAGCATTGTAAGACTTGGCTAGGATAGGGGTGATCCAGATAGCCAAGCAGCGGAAGTCACATGTTTGGAGAGGGAATCTTCAACTTGTGCATGGAAGTCTCGACTAGGATTGAGGTGATCCGGATAGTTGAGCAAGTAGGCATATCTTTCATTATGCAGGGTTGAAGGGTATATTTCTAGGTGAAGTTGTCACTTGAGAGATTGTATCTTTTTTATCTTACTAGTGAAAGGTGTTTGCCGGTGTTTGTGGTATCAACCCGTGGATGTTTCCTCTTAGGAGGTTTTACCACGTAAAAATCATGTGTTGATTTTCTCTATCCCTATCTCCTTATACTTGTGTATGTGTTGATATACATCTTGGTTGATATCTTTGTAATTAATATCCATATTATATCAACTTTGTATGTGTTGAAGTTTTTTGTATAAAAACCTTGTTATAACTTGAGTTTGTAGCACATACTTGTTATTGTATATATTGTCTTTGTTTGAACAAGCATATCTTTAATTGTATTGATATAGCTTGAAATTGTTTTTGAAATGTGATACAAGCTACTTAGAGGGACAAACTAGTGTTTTTTCAAGGTAATGAAAAAGGTGTAGCAACATATTCACCCCTTCCTCTAGGTTAGCTTTAGGCAAATTAACCGTGTTTGTATTTTTTCACGTTGTGTATGGTTAGCAATCCCATGATATGGTCTTAGGTATTTCGCTTTCCATTTTCCCATTCTTTCTTAGCCTACACCCATGGCCCCATTACAACCATGAAAGACCTAGCAGATCTCTCGGTAATGCTTGTTTAATTATGAAGTTGCATGTGCTCTATCTATGTTCTTAATGTTTAATTAGTTCATGAGATCTTTTGCACTTATATGAGCGGTCTTTCTTATTATATGTATATGCGAATACATTTAGTTTCAATGTACCTAAATGACAGAACATTTTTTTCTTCTTGTCGTTTTAAAAGATCAACCCGTCAACACTATTTGATAAAACCTCACAAAGCCTAAATTAGTTTGAAAACATAAATATGGTGGCAAGTGGGGTGTCGTCCACAGGGAGTGGAGTTAGCTAAACTAGTTATTGCTAAAGTAATGATATGTTTATATATAATATGGAAACATGAGTTAGTGAAAATGTAGGTGGTGAATTATACTAACAATAATACTAAATTAATTATGCAACTAAATGAAGGGGGAAATGGAATGAAGGATATATATAGATGATGGAAACTAAGAAGTTAATGGATACAAAAGTAAATACTGGGCAATGCAACAAACTTGTCAATAGCACGGCTATTCAAGGTAACCGACCTAGGATGTATAGAGTCGGTTATTTATCCCTAGAAGGTGGCCAACCTAGGATGTATAGTGCGGACCACTTATTAGGGATTAATCCGTAGTGAACTACCAACCTAGGATTTATAGAGTTGGTTGTTTATCAGATTCTAGAAATGAAGCTCGTCTACCTAACAATGACTCAACCGATTACAAATAGTCACCCTAGGATGTATAGTGATGACTTCTAACTCTCTCACGGTTCCGACCTAGGATGTATAGTGCCGGAAACTCGATTGAGGTTAGATTAAAACCGCGGTTTAAGAGTCGAAATTCATGACTTTCCGTCCATTCTTTAGAGCATTAACAACTAAATAGGATGTATATCTAGATGCAATACTCATACATAATACAAAGACATCTTGCAAAGAGGATGTATCTACACAAGAAATCAATGATAAACATTCACAATAAGAATAGATCAATGGAAGATAGACATGAATATCAATATAATATCAAGTTTATGTACAAGCCCAATATTTAACTAACTACTCCATCAACCCCTTAGAGGGGATTTAGCTACTCATTACAACTAGGAAACTAAGAGAGAGGATATAGAAATAACCCTTGGAGAACATCTCCTTCCTTGAAGTGGCTCAAATCTCCTAACTTCCTTGAAATTGAGTAGAGAATGTAAGGATGAGAGAGAGAGAGAGATTCTAGATCTAAAAGTGTTTAACCTCTGCAAAACGGAGTCAAAAGCTCCCTAAAACGTTTCTAAAATTTTCTATTTATACAAGATACAAAAATAGGTCACTTAAGCTTTGAAAATCAAACTGCCGCGCTCGTAGTGCGGGTAGAGTGCGGGTGAATTACCCATACTGTACCCGCACTGTATGGGTTGTCTGCAACTTCAGTTCTCAGATCAGGGCATTAGTGCGGGTAGAGTGCGGTTGAATTACCCGCACTAGACCCGCACTTGGAATCGCACTGAGATCGCACTTGAATCGCACTTCCCTGTCAGGTGTAAAATCTACCTTCTATTCTTGGTGCAAGTGCGGGTGGAGTGCGGTTTGATGACCCGCACAGTACCTGCACTCTAATGTCAGGTACAATTCTGCTCTTCTGTTCTTGGTACAAGTGCGGGTGGAGTGCGGTTTGATGACCCGCACAGTACCTGCACTCTAACAGTCAGGTGCAATTCTGCTCTTCTAGTTCTTGGTGCAAGTGCGGGTGGAGTGCGGTTTGATGACCTACACAGTACCAGCACTCTAATGTCAGGTGCATCTTCAACTTCTCTGGTTTGGCATTAGTGCGGGTAGAGTGCGGTTGGATGACCCGCACAGTACCCGCACTTTATCGTCAGGTGCAACATCAGCTTCTCTGGTTTGGCAACGGTGCGGGTGGAGTGCGGTTGGATGACCCATATTGTACCTGTACTTTATCTCTTTACTTGCATCCTGCCACGGCTGTGAACATGAGTGCAGGCTGGAGTGCGATCGGAGTGCGGTTGAGACCCGCACTGGACCCGCACTGTAGAGCTGTTTGCACTCTTTTGCCTTTTCTTTCACCCTTTTTCTACCGGAATCACCGCAATATGCTTCCAAACCTGTCTCTGCATCATTTCCTACGAATAAGCACAAAAAAACCCATAAGAGATACAAAAACGCACGAAAACAGAACATAAGGTAAGGATCTGAGGGCCTAAATATACAACATATTTGGCCCGATCACTAAACTCCATAGTCGCATATGTTGATGAATGTTATCGCCTAGGTTTATAGAGAAAATATGAGTGTAATCTGGTGAGGATTAGAAGTCGAGGCGAATTCGATCTTAGACATTCGAGCTTAGTTGTTGAGTAAACCAAAAACATATTTAGTATTGGCATACATGCATTGCGTGATGTATTGATTTACATGACATATTTTTATACTTAATACAAAGATTTTAATATGCATGTAGTTTTTGCTTGGTTTGTTTAAGGTGGCATCTCAATGTTTTGCTTTGTAGAGTTGCGTTTGTGGGTACCGTATTGGTAAACCCTGAGGAGACTATAACTCCTCCTACTAGGGACACCTAGAGGTTTCAAAGGCTTGTGGCACAGGCTAAGTGCCATCATTTCTCCCAAGAAAGTGGACTAACTAGTTTTTACTTGTTTATTGCTTTTATGTGTTTTAGATTTCTTATTTGTTGTTTGTTATGTTTTTAGTTTTGCTTGAGGACGAGCAAATGTTAGATTTGGGGATATTTGATCGGTACATTTATGTACCTATTTTAGCCTCCTTATTACTAACTTGTATGCTAGGTTTCAAGCATTTTTGTGTATATGATATGTGTTTGAGCCTTGTGTAGGTTCAGTTTCCCATAAGCTAGGTGTTTGAGCTTAAAGTGAAGGTTTGAAGGCAAAGAGGAGGAAAAAGAGCTGAAATTGAGATGGCTTGTGCAGAATTTCTAACTTACAGAAGCCATATCTCCCTCCTCGGATTGAACTAGGTGTCGTAATACATGTTTTCAAAAAGCCCTAGAAGTTTAGTTTTTAGTGAACTTTACGGATCACGATTCCGGACTCTCTATAAGAAGTTACGCCCATTTCAGCGACTACTGCGCGAAGTAGAAAAATCTGCTAGATGGAATAGCAAATTCCAACTCTCAGATTGAAGTCGCATATCCATTCAGAGCATTCCACTAAATTAATCTATGAGTTAGACCTAAAAAAATAAAGTACTAGATGTATTTCGAGTTGGAACTACGAGATTGAAGTCACAGAGGTCGCTCACAAAAGTTTTCCAGAACCTTCCGCTAGATGAATCTGCAAGTCAGACCTAGCAGAATGAAGTAGCTGATATACTGCGAGTTGGAACTGTGAGATTGAAGTCACAGATTTCGGTCGCAAAACTTTCCCAGAACCTTTAGTCATCTAGATCTACGAGTTACAACTAGTAAAATGAATCTGCTAGATGGATCTGCGAGTTCCAACTAGCAGATTTGTGTTGGCAGAACTTTATCCACTTACCGATCATGTGATTTTTAAGGGTAAACTTGACTTTTCATACCCAATTAAATATCTAACCTTTAAACACTATAAATACACCGTTTTGCCTCTTTTTCAAGTACACAACAACCTAATACCCTAGATTCTAGATCTTACACCACAAAAGAGAGAGAGGAGCTTCAAAGGCTTCCATGGAGGTTTTCCTCCATGGATGTCTTCCATGGAGGTTTTCCTACAAGGATGTCTCACCACCACCACCTCTAAACTTCCTCCATCCATCTTTGAAGTAGATCCAAGGAGAAAGGAGAGCAAATCGAAATAGAAATCTTGGTTATCTCTAAACTCTTCTCTTTGTTTAATTTTCTGTTTCTTTGATGTGCAATCTCCATTAGGGAATATTTGTAAACCAACACTTGAGCTTGTTATGTATGGTATTTACTAAGATTCAACTTGGATCTTGACTCTATTCTTTGAGCTTATTGCTATATCTCTATTTTCTTGACTCTATTCTTTGAGCTTATTGCTATATCTCTATTTTCTTGACATGTATGTTGGTGAATGAGTAGAAATTGATATGTTTTCATAAGTTAGACTTTAGATTAAAAAAATGATGTAGTGTAACTTAGTATAAACAAATGATATAGTGTAAAAGTAGAGTCTCACTCTTGTTTGCATGTTGGTGACGAAAGGGAATCGATATGTATGGATTGATTCAAGAGAAAGAGCACATCCGTGTTCCGGTTGATTAACTGTGAATGGATCTTTATTGTTAACTCTTGAATACAGGGTACTTGATTTATGCATGCTTATGCTAGATTAGGTTGTTTGGTGTATTGTTATTGTGCTTAATGGGTCTAGACCTATACACAATTGCTCATTCCATGCCTTTGGTTGAGTGATAAGAATTGATTTCGGTATTCCTTAATCAACAAATGATTCGTAATAATAGATGATTTAGTTTCGGAATCCTTAATTAAGAGAACTAGCCTTTGAATCCATGTTGAATGGTGCTTGAATGTTTAGAATCAACATGACCAGCTTGTGTGTTTGGTGAACTTATGTACCTATTGTAACCACTACCTTGCATCTCTCCAAGCCACATTTATTTTCGTAGCTAGGGTGTTTTACCTTTAGAAGTAGACTAATTTATATTGCTTTGTAGTGTAATTGATTTCCTTATAGCTAGATTTAGAAAGGCAAGATTTAGAAAGGCAAGCACCCAGTTACATGGTTATATTTCTATCCGTAGTGTAATTTAATTTAGTTTAGTTTATTCACGCTTCACATATCATTTGCATTATGCATACACTTCACACACACAATTCTCAACACTTCTATGTTCTATTTACATCGCTTTCAATAACGCTTTAGCTAGACACAGTTAGACGGATACCACCTCTCTGTGGAAATGACCCTTGCTTACATGCTATACTAGTCCTTTGACTTGTGCATTTGAGAGGTAGTTTAGAATAGATAAATCTTTTTGGTAAGCACAACGATGGCATGGTCACCTAGGCAAATAAGAACATAAAGAGATGCAAATTAATGCAATGGAGATTAAGGGTATGTTCAAATTACCTAGTCAACAACAGTAAGAAGAATCCATGATGAGATGATGTTTGGAATATGCTAAAAGCACATGGATTGGTGTTTGGTTGAGTAAAGCTGGGTTCTTGGAGCTTTTCTCTCAAAAGAATTATTTCTCTCACTAAAACAAGTTTTGAAGCTCTAAAAAACGAAGTGAGGAAGAAGAAGATATATATATATATATATATATAACAGCCCTAGACGAAGTGACATCGTTTTGAAAAGTTAGGCACAAAGCTAGGCCATGCGCAGGTCTAGTGCTTGGGTAGGGTACCCACGCACTACCAGTGTAAAAACAGATATGGGAAATTTTATCCTCAGTTCACGGGTACTGCACAGGTAGGATACCCATGCAAAAACAAACCCGAAGAAACCCACAGTCGTGCACAACCCGAAGAAATAGATGAGGGACCCGCGCACAACCCACACACTTGAGAAACTTGAGGATACCTATCCTCAGTGCACGGGTACTGCACGGGTAGGTTACCCATGTGAGTTCTAGATTTTGGATTGCGCAGCTGAATGAAGTTTTTAAAAGTGCAATGCAATCATCAATTAAACCTATTGTACAGTAATAATCGAAAATAATAAGAAAGATGAAACTATTTCATACTAACGTTTGTAGGCTCATTCTTCTTTTCGATCTGCTTCCTGATTTGAACCACAAGATCTTCCTAGCTATCTCCCTGGATTGGTAATGGCGTATGGACACATCACGGTACTCAGGAACAGGGACGATAAAGAAAAGAAGAAAAAGAATTTTTTCTTAGGTCAAAAAATACCTAGAACACTTTCTAGGGTTTTTTTTTCTTTTCTTTTCTTTGGTTCTATACGCTCAAAAAATTGACTATCAATTCTGAACGTATGTTTTGTTGTTTGTTTCCAAAAACATATATCATATATAGATTTTTAATTAAACTAATTAACCAAATCTTTTAAGATATCTGATATCTTTAATGATATTAATTAATATTAATTTATTTGATTTGATTTGAATTCAAACTCTTTTAAATTCAAATTCAAATCTTTTAAGATATCTGATATCTTTAATTTATATTAATTAATTTGATTTAATTTGATTTCAAACTCTAAATATTTAATTCAATGGAAATAAATAATCAAATTATCTTATCTTCATTCAAAATTAAATACCATTCAACACCCTCCATCTAACGATTAATTACACAATTAAATAATCTAATTATTTAATTAACATAATCATTAATATTCATTAATTAAATAATATAATTACTCAATTAATACCCGAATAGACACGTGTCACTTTTGTAACACAATTAATTGGACAATCCACTTAATTAACTGTGACCCTTGTTACCTTAATCAATCGTCTAGCAAGGGGACCCAATGGACCCACAGTATTTTGACCTGCAATAATCTTTAGAAATAATTAATTAAACTCTTTAATGTCCGTTATACCACCCTAATTACATCTTTTCCATTAAGTACCATTGATTCTCTAATGAACAATAAATCCTACATTCCCCACGAAATTAGGAGAGCGCTCATATTGTTCAAGCCGCGAATCAACCCTTAAGGGAACTATTGTCTGCTTCTCATAAGAAGGAGTGGATTCCACTATTGTGTACGAAACTTCCCAGCCGCAAGCCAAAATATAATCCCAACATACGGAGCATATTGATCGGGAATGCAACTTCGACCTCACCCATGGTACATCAAAAATCAAGATCTAACCTGAAGGAGTCGATAAGACACTCAGGATTAAGATCACCTATTTATAGCCATCATTTGTCGATATATATGAATCTCAGCATAAACGAATCTTAGTGAGAGATTCATATAAATCATGGCCCAGTCCTATATGATCACAACATACAAGGTGCCTATATTCTCATATCACTATATGAATGATCCAGGATATGATCACGTACATTACGGAATGGACAGCAACTACAGATTAACCACAAATAAAGTAACCAGCTTGAGAATAGTCTTGATAGCAACCCAATGCTCCAATCATGGGTTGGACTGGTATCTGTTGGCTACACCCATTAGGAAGCAGATGTCCGGTCTCATGCATAACATAGAATACATGATATTACCTACTGCTGACGCATAGGGAACACGTCTCATATCCTCAACTTCTTGAGATGTCTTAGGACACTATTCCTTAGACAAGTGAACTTCATGCATGGAAGGTAAATTATCTTTCTTAGAGTTCTGCATCGAAAATCACACAGGAATCTTTTTGATATATTATGCCTAAGACAATGCTAGGAGTTTGTTCTTACGATCCCTTAAGAGTTGGATCCCTAGAACATAACTCGCCTCTCCCAAATCTTTCATTTGGAATTGGTTAGCCAGCCAGCCCTTTACTTTCGATAATACCCCTACATCATTCCCAATGAGTAGGATGTCGTCTATGTGTAGGACTAAGAAAACTACTTTCTTATCAACGATGGCTTGTAGACATAAGGCTCATCAACATTTTGCTCGAAGCCATAGGTTTTGATCACATCATCAAACCTTATGTTCATAGATCTAGATGCTTGCTTTAGTCCAAAAATGGACCTTTGCAACTTGCAAACCTTTTGCTCATGATCTAGAGACACGAATCCCTCAGGTTCCATCATGTAGATGCTCTCATCAAGATTGCCATTCAAGAGTAAAGTCTTGATGTCCAATTGCCAAATTTCGTAATCGAAATAGACAGCAATGGATAAGAGAATCCGAATAAACTTAAACATGGCTACTGGCGAGAAAGTCTCTTCATAATCGACCCCCTCTTTCTGGGTATAACCCTTAGCCACTAGATTTGCCTTAAAGGTCTCTACCTTCCCATCTACTCCACTCTGTCTCTTGTAGATCAACTTACACCCTATGGGTTTTACCCCATCCGGTATGTCTACAAGTTCCCAGACTGAGTTAGAGTACATAGACTCCATCTCGAGATTCATAACTTTAAGCCATTCCTCTTTGTTAGGATCTTCCATTGCATTCTTAAATGTCAATGGATCATCCACACTATTAGTAGAGACAACACATTGTCCCTCATATATACCCAAATAACTTTCAGGTTTTCGTACAAACCTCCCACTACGTCTAAGTGGTAGTGTGTCCTGACTAGGAATCATCTGACTCTCAGATGACACTAGATCAACAACTCTTGTTGATTAAGCACTGGTCATACCAGGCTCTATTTCATTCAATACAACCTTACTAAAAGGTTTATGATCACTAATATAGCTATTCTTAAGAAACGTTGCATTTGTCGATACAAACACTTTGTTCTCTTCTGGACTATAAAAGTATCCACCTCTGATCTCCTTGGAATATCCTATATACAAGCAAACCACAGGCTTGGGGTCTAGCTTTCCTTTTATGTTCTTCAGTACATGCACGCCCATATGCTAAAATTTCGCAAACTAGCTTTACGACCATTCCACAACTCTAAGGGAGTCTTAGGAACATATTTGGATGGCACTACATTCAAGATGTATGCCGTAGTTTGTAATGCATATCCCCAAAAGGAATATGGTAATGATGAGAAACTAATCATAGATCTCACCATGTCCATTAGAGTTCTATTTCTCCTCTCCTCGACACCATTCTATTGTGGTGTACCACGAGCTGTGAGTTGGGACATTATTCTATACTCGACCATAAAGTCTTCAAACTCTTGGTCAAGGTACTCACCTCCACGATCTAATCGTAGAGACTTGATAGTCTTTCCTAACTAGTTCTCAACTTCGGATCAAAATTCTTTAAACTTTTCAAAAGTTTCCGACTTCTGTTGCATTAGGTAGACATATCCGTATCGAGAGTAGTCATCTATAAAAGTGACATAATACTCATAGCCACCCCTTGATTTAACATTCATCTGTCCATAAAAATTTGAATGTATAAACTCTAGTGGTTCTTTAGCTCTAAGCCTTTTTCCAATAATAAATCTCTTGGTCATTTTACCTTACAGACAGGATTCGTAGACAGGTAAGGCGCCAACCTTTAACTCACTTAAAGGTCTGCTTTTAACTAGTCTATCTATCCCGTCAAGGTTAATGTAGCCAAGTCTTAGATGCCACAAATACGTTTCATTTTCTGGAGAAATCTTTTATCGTTTGTTTTTGGTTTTTCAACTTTAAACATTTCAGCGTTGAGTAGTGTTGTACGTATTAACGGCCTTAAAACATACAAATTGTTTTTGTTTAATCTTCAACATATATTCAAACCATTCTTTGCAATAATAACATATTTATTATTAAAAGAAACAGAATATAATTGTTCCAACAACTTTGAAACAGAAATCAAATTTCTTGTGAATCTAGGAATAAAAAATTCATTTTTCAAAACAACAAAACAATTTCCAAAATGTAGTCTAACTACACCCACTCTTCTTGCTGACACGACATCCCCCGACCCAACACGTATAGAGAAGGCTCCCTCCTCAAGTTGTGTCCAAGAATCAGTCCACTATATAGAAGAACAAACATGGTTAGTGGCCCCCGAATCAACTATCCAGGGTGAAGAATCATATTCCACTAAACATGACTCAAGAACAAGTAAATCATATTTACCTTTCATTTTCTTCCTCTTGGCAACCTCTTCTAGATACTGAGGATAGTTCCTCTTCCAGTGTCCACCCTTGTCTCAATGGAAACATTTCCCTTTGCCTTGGTCGGTGGAGGTGCCCTTCTTCTTGCCTTGGGCTTTGTTAGCCTTGGGCATACCCTTTGCCTTCCCAGCACACCTCTTCCTCTTTTTATTTCCAAATGAAGATGGTTTGGCAACATTTGCCTTACCGGTCTTACTTTTGTTGTCCTTAGTCAAGGACTCAAAAGTAGTGAGCTCATTGAGCAACTAAGTGAGACTGGATTTTAGCTTGTTCATCTCATATTTACTCTTAAACTGATCGAAACTCTTCAAAAGAGTCGTCAGTATGATGCTCACCTGACTGGGTTCATCAATGGCCCGCCATTGATCTTTTCCATGTTAAAATAGGACATCATGTTCAGGACATGTTCCTGAATAGATGCGCCCTCTTTCATCCGAGCAAGCATTGGGGAACGAACAGCTTCTTGCCGTTTTCGCTCAGAGGGCTGCCTGAACATAGCCTGCAATGACTCCATTATTTCAAATGCAGTACCCATTGCTTCGTGCTTAGTGACAAGCACGTCTTTCATACTGGCTAACAGATATGTTCAGGCTTTCTCATCTGATGAGACCCATTTTTTATATGCCTCTCGAACACTTTGTGCGGCATTGGCAGTAGGCGCTGTCGGACATTCCTACCTAAGCACAAACTTTAGGTACTTGGTGACCAATATTGTATTTATGTTATGTTTCCATTTAGTGTAGTTATCACCAGTTAATTTGTCATTGTCAAGGATTTGTAAGAGTGTAGATGACATGGCTAAAAAACATAAATTAATAATTCATTCCATCATACATTCAAAACATGTGCGAATGTTCGGCATAAAATTAAACATGATGCATGAAAATGTTTAATGAACTAGAACAACCCTAAGAAAACAATGTTTTTATGCCACGACAATCCAACATACCACAAGTAAGTGCCGTCTTAGGGTCGGTCAAATTCTTGCATGTTGGATCGAGACCTTCTCAATCAAATGATATACCAGTATAACTCTTATTCCAATATCATTCAACCATTGTTTATTCAGTCAGGTTTTTAATTAACTATTTTAATTAAAACCTTATGAGTGTAACACATCATTTCAGATCTCATGAGCTTAACTCGAGAATTGCCGCCTTAAGGTCGGTCAATCCTGAAATACCCTCAGAAATCCTATCTGTTTAGAAAGTCAACCTTGGTATTGATTCTTATGGAAACCCTCTTTAGGGAAAACGAAAGCATAGCTGTCAAGAGGCCCCTCTAGAATCTCACAGTGTTGAACTAATGATGGAGACCACGTGATAAAATGTCATATATCCCTCGCCCACTCACTATTTTATAATTAGGGTTTTCTATTAATATTAATGCATCTAGATTAAACGGCTAATTTCAATCTAAAAGTGATCATGCCAAAATTGTCATACATTTTGGCCCTCAATTCCATATCCTCTAGCTTTATTTGAGCATATTTTGGTGTCTAATGGCTCTTTTTGTAGTGACTGCAGATATTCAATGGATTTCAGATGCTGGAGACGGAAACCAGGACTTTCGGGTGAAAAACAAGTCAAAAATCAAAGAAAAGGAGCCTAGAAACATAGTGCACGGGGTCCCTTACCCGTGCACCACCCATGCACTAGGTGTAGAGCAGATCTTGAAGAGCATGTGCGCGGGTCACTGCGCGGTTAGCATACCCACGCACTACGTGTTCCAGCTATGCTCAAGTCACATTTTCAGCCATATTTAGATGGGCAAATGTGTCCTTTCATGCCTATTTCGTGCCCTAGCCTCTCAAACCTATAAATTCATCACTTTGCCACAAGACCCACAAGGGATTAACTTCATCCTTTCCATCCACCAAACCCTAGAGTTTTCTCCACCAAATCCATAGAGAGAAGAGCTTCCCAAGGTATCCATATAGGTTTTCCATTTGGGAAATATGTAAACCCTAATACTAGTTCCATTTATTTTATTGACTAGTATTTGATTTCTTCTTGTATTGTCCCATTCAATTGCACTTAATTGTTTCTTGACTTGTATTAAGTAGGATTGACAACCCAACTCTTGATGCATGTTTAGGGATAACTCTTGTCTTTACATTCTTGGCATGTAGAGTAGAAATTGATGTGTGTTTATGATTGGGATTAGGAGTAGATGAATCTAATTTAGGAGTAGATTAATTAAGCAACCCATGATTGCTCATACGTCGATGGATTATTCAAAATGCATGTTTTGGATTGACTTGAGTGTTTTTGTTTGTTTGGGTGGAACTCATGAAGAGCATACACTCTGCATTTGTGGGTTTCGGTTCTATAAACCTACATGCTAATGCGACCCTTGAGCGTTGCTCGTACGATACACTCTCGCAAGTAACACTCAGGTCGCAACTCTTGGTCATTGCTCGTGCGATACACTCTCGGCAAGTAGTGGTCGAGGGTCTATTTTTGATTAATGCCTCCATTGGTTGTTGCTTACATATGACAGTTGAGTAGCGATCGGTGGTTGATCTTATGTTTATCTCTTTTATATATGTGCTTAAACACAGTCCTTAGTAGTTGCTCATGCGATACATCCTCGGTTAGTAGCTTTAGAGGACTAGATGACTCTCCCATTTCCATATCTAGAGGTCGTAGTAAAGGCTAGGTTGAACCCAGTATAGGAGTGTCTTTGCAGTTAGTTATTCTAGGTTGCACGAATGTTTGGGTGGTCATGAGTACCATATGTATCCACTTACTTGCACCTTTCCTATCCGCCATTTTATATATCTTATTTAATCACCATTCTCACCCCTTCATGTTCTCTTATATTTCCTTATTTGTTTCTTTTCATTGCTCTTGTTCACACACACCACTCTCACCCTTTCCATGTTCTCATTTACATTGCTTTCAGTAATCACTAAGACAAGAGACAATCGACGGATGACACCTCCATGTGGACGATACCCTCGCTTACCGCTTTACTAGGTTTTCAAAATTTTAGAGCACATTGCATAGGAACAACTTTATAAATATCTTTTGATATTGACAATTTGGTAAGGACACAAAAAGAGAGCATCAAAATGGCGCCATTGCTAGGGAGGTGGCCTATACGTTTATTGTTTCATGTTTTAGCAAATATTCCATTAGTTTTCGATTTTCGTTGTTTTTGTGTGTTTGTTTCGTATTTCTAATTTTTCTCTAAAGCATATGCATGTAATTTTGTTTGAGTTATGTTGTGCAAGGAATGACAAATTTTCAGGTTGGCAAGCTATCAATCAAAGTTGGAGTAGGGACCAACAATCGCGAAGCAGAGCGCGGATGCAGAGACCGCACAATTCAAAAGAACCATGAGTGCGTATTGCACTCCAACAATTTCACCAAGTTAAATGGCAGCGCCGTGATGACCTAAGTGGTTAATGCAACCAAGGATGCGAGTAGTGCCGCGAGAGCATCAAGTGGAAAAGAGGTCAGAGCACAGCTAGAAGTAGTGTCTCTGCAAGCTTCTTCCTAAAAATTTGATTTTTTGTATTGACTCCTCTCAATGTTTCTATCTTTTTATATTACCCTACTTATGAGAGCATAGCTTAAACATTTATGGGTAATGTGAGTATTGTCGAAGCATGTATCAGTGAGTTGATGAGGGTACACCGATGTATGTGCTTAAATGCTTTGGGAAGAGTTTGATGTTATTAATTATGCTGGTGTAATTATTGTTGATTGTGCTGATTAATTCAAATGCTATGCTTGTTTTCATTTTTATTTACTTTTGAGTGTTTATGATTGCATAATTTATTTTTATCATGTAATTATCCCTCAATTTATTATTATGAGCATGAATGTATGGGAGGAGCTAGGTTTGGGGGGGGGGGGGGGGAATCTATTGTGGAATTGTTTAGTTTGTTTGAGTTTGTTTTTCTGTTAGGTTTTAGATTTGTGTTGGCTTGATTCCATAACAAAACTCTCTTTCTTTGTAATGTTTAGTTGCTTAGACGGTTCGTGATTGGAACAAGTTTCAAAGAAGAAAAGCAACTTCGCATGCAAAGCACATCTTCAAGATGAAAAGTACTTGCTTGAATACTAAGATATTGAGATCTTTCTTCCTCTTGCAAGGCGTTAGTGCACACACACAGATTTCATAACATTTGTGTCCATGCATCGTTGTGCAAAAATTTGTATAACACATTTACACACTTATTTAAGTATGCACATTCATAGACTTAATTTGACAATTTTTGTAAACTTGCATGTTCTAGGACTATATCTAGGAAATGCCATACTTGTGTGTTCTTGTGTTTATTTTTTTGTGGTTTTATGTTATTGAACTTGAATTTGATCTTATATTATGTCTCATTGAGTTCCGGTTGTTTCGGTTACTTATTCATTAAATTTTGAGTTCAAACTAGGAAGTTAGGAAACTTTCCGAGCTTTTATCATACATGGTGTTCGTCCTTATTTTTCAAGTTGAATTCCATATTTTTTGAGAAAGTTGTCTTGATGTCTTTTGTACATGAGTCCCAGTTCGTAATCAAAACACGGATTCAAATTCGGAGTTGGAGGCTGGAGAATGGTAGAAGAACATTTCAGTGCGCGAGGAGAGTTTAGAAGGCAAAAACGGGGAAGCCAAGCAACTCTCCCTGTGGAGGGGCGTAGCCTCCATGGGAAGAGCTGCCTTCTGCCTCCGTGGAGGCCATGCACCTCCATGGGAAGCAGAGGTGGCTGCCCTCTATTGGTGGTTGAAATCCTTTTTGCTTTCCTTCCTTCAAATGTGGAAAAATCGAGCAGAAATTTTCTCCAAACTTTCTCAACTTCCAAACACCATAACTCTCTCAAATCAACTTCGATTTTAGATTTTCAAAAGCCAAAATTGTTGGTCTTGAAGAGAGGAACAAATCCAAAGTATTTCCAGAGTCAAAAAATGCTCTGATTTTCTTAATGGTCTGATCTCAGTTCGTGAGTCACTGTTTGTAAGTGAATCAATTCTTTTTAATTTTCTTTCATGATCTTCTTGATGATTCTTCTTTTATGAGTTGAAAGAAATGTATAGAATTATTTTGATTCCAATATTAGGATTTGTTTGATTTAGTTACAAGATTAGTTCATTCTTTGATTGAATATCATTTTGCTAATCTTGAAGAACATGAAGTTAAATCTAGAATCTATTTGTGTATTTGATCTTCATTGTTGATTTCTAGATTTGATCACATGTTTTAAGAACTAGAATCTTTTGATTGTGATTTTGTTTTCCTCATAACCTTGTTCTTGGTTTTTGGTTTTTGTTTGTTGAATATGGTGAAAACTTCAAGTATTAACTTGTTAACTTGATTTCAAAGCTAGTCTTGTGATTTCTATTGAAAACTTGTTGTTCTAGCTTTGATTGACATGTTTAAGGTTTCTAGATATTTTTGTGGATAATTTTGAATGCCTAATCTAGATCTCTAATCACATGTTCATAAGAATTAGTTACATATGCTTGTGAGCTTGATTTGTACATATACTAATTCTTCATAGAGTGTGTTTGATCAACTTGCTCTATTTGCTTGTGTTTGCATCATTTGCATCCACTTAGATCATTTGCCCTGTTAAGAGGTTGGAAGTCTCTTGTTGAAGTAAGTGAAGCTTTAACATGAGCATTGGAAGTCACATTTTTGAGAGGGGGTCTTCAATTTATGCATTTGAAGTCTCGACTAGAGTCTGAGTGACTTGGATAGTTGGGCATTGTAAGACTTCGCTAGGATTCGGGTGATCCGGATAGCCAAGCAGCGGAAAGTCACATGTTTGGAGAGGGGATCTTCAACTTGTGCATGGAAGTCTCCACTAGGATTGGGGTGATCCGAATAGTTGAGCAATTGTCATAGTAAGTTCACTAGGCCCGAGGGTAAAGTAGGTATTGATAGCTTATAGAGTAAATCTTGTGTTGATTGATTCTTGAGTGTGTAACGCCTATTTGTCATAGTGAATTGCTTTTTTGGTGGTTGTGGTATCAACCCGTGGATGTTTCCTCATTTTAAGGTTTTATCATTTAAAAATCCCTTGTGTTAATTTTTGTTTTTATTGTCCTTACTTACTTTGAACTTTGTATTGATTCATCCATTGTTTAATTGTAATCATATTGTTTTGTTGAATCAATATACTTGTCAAAGCTTCCTTGTGATATTGTATATCTTGTAAAGAAAAAGAAACTGCAAGAATTTTGAAGATATACCTATTTACCCCCCCCCCCCCCCCCCCCCCCATCTCTAGGTATATTTGACACTATAACATTAAGGGAATTTCATTTTCTTTAATAAATGGTATTTCGAGCTCTTGTAGGCAACTGCATGTATTGAGTGAGTCATATGTGCCTAAACTTTCTAATAGGTTTTGTGAGTGTATAGATTATCTATAGCTTTTTTAGAATGCGATTTGTGCAGCTTAGGCGTTAATGCTAGGTTCTTATCTCTTGGGAAGAAACATAGACAACTTGTGAGTCTTAGAGGGACAAGCAAGCCAAGAGTGTTCATAAAAAGAGCAAGAACCTCATTTTCATGAAGGAGAGCACCAAATTAGAGTTCAAAGAGCAGAAGTGCAACAACAACGTCTTATCTAGACTGTAAATAGAGCGCCTGTGGGAGGCAACTCACCTAAGTTTGCATTTCTAAATTTTAATTTTTTTCGTTTTTATTTGCTTTAGTGGAATAATTGGTGGAGATTTTTGAGGAGATTGTTTGGTATGACATTTTTGATAGATCACTTGTAAATGATGATATTTGGTTTTCATATATAATTGATTTATTCTTTTGTTGATGAATGAGCTGAAGGTTCTTATGGATGGTTGCATGTGAGTGTACATATTTAATTGACATATATAACCCAACTCGGTTTGGGGGTTGTGAGTGCATGCAATATTTTTGTATGGGTCTTGATGCATATAGTTAGATTCGGTTTGGGGGTTTTTATTCCCCCATTCCGTCATTTTTGCCAAATGCGTGATGTAGGTCTTGAGCATGAGCTTATGTGCCTTTGTGCTTAATTGCTAATTGCAATGTTTGCCTTATTTTATATGTTGAGCCTTGTTTGAGTCGTGTTAGGTGCGCACCGTTAGGCTAAACTCTCTTGTCTTCAACATTGAGGACAATGTTGGGTTTTTGTTTGGGGGTGTAGACACCTTTGTGAGTCGTCTTTTTGTGTCTTGAGTCTTTTCTGTGTCAATTAAAAAAAAAACTTGCTGCTTAGCTAAATTTTTTACCTTAATCTAGCTTTGTGAGATACCTTGAACATAGTGTTTGTGGCAAATTTTTGTATGATTAGTGTGCTTGTTCATAGCTCTTAGTCATTTTCGGGGTCTCACTTGCACTTTATGGGTTAGTCCCATCTTTTGGTGTCCAAGTTGAGGGGATTCGGTGCTCAAGCACCTTGTTCTAATAGTTGAATACCCTTGTGAGTTCACAAACAAGATGCCAAAAGCATACAAATTATACGGAAAATGTTTTCAAATCTTTTAACACTATTCGAACACCATGCATAGTCTTGTTACATCAACAATCATCATGTGTCATAGAACATGCATCATATATGTGGACTGCTTACCAAAGCTTGTATTCCCTTTTTAGATGGAATGTTGGAAATGATCTTAGGCAATGTGTGTGCATAACTACTAAAATAGCCTAAACACATTTCCATGTCCTTGTATGTGTGCTCCATTGCCAAGTTTGAGGCCAAACACTAACCGTTCATTTCATACCCACAACATAACCATATAGCCATACAGCTTAAACACATGCCTTACCTTTGTTGTCAATCATGTGTGGATGTGAGTTGTGGAAGTCAAAACAAAAGGCTATAATATGTAAAGATAGCGTGTACTTAGGCAATATTTGTAAATGTGCAAGGCAAATGGCTCACAAATGTAAAAGTGCGAAAAATGTGCACTTATGAGCTTAAATTGTAAAAATGTAAAATGTGCAAAAGAAAAGTGATCGGTCTATTTCTATACATATTTTAGGTCCCCATTTCCTATCATTTGTGCTTTGTTCTCGGGTGAAATTAGTATTTAATGTCTTTGTTGAGCCTGTGTAGGTCACATTCCTTAGATGAAGTGTTTGATGATATCTTCAAGGAAAAAGAGCTTAAATGAGAAGAAAAAGGGCAAAACTGTCAAACACTGCTGTATAAGTCGCTCTCCAAGCATGACATCCACCGCGGCACTTCCAGTGGAACATTCTAGTTGAATTTTTGTTCTTTCCACCGGTCCATACCGCTTTCCAACCATCAATATCAACCGCAGTCTATGCCGCGCAACACTCCAGGAAAGGAAATTTTCTGCCAGTGCAGAACAGTCAGATTGCGGGGATGATATCTCTTAGCTGTAATTGAATTGTGTGTCCTACAACCTATGGATGGAAATCCCCAGAAGTCTAGTTTTTGGCGCAGTTTTCGGATCGTAATTCCGATATTCCTAGAAGAGGTTATGACCATTTTAGTACCCAATGGTCAGATCAGTCATAATTACGTAAATAGTGACGGGATTTATTTTGCAAATTGTTGGATAGGGAAATATTACCTTCTTGGACATGAGTGTGAGTCTTGGGAAGCAATTTGACACCTAATCCTTATCTTCCTTCAATAAGTAATCAATTTCAATGGTTTAGGAAAGAAATAAAATCTCAAAAAGGTAGAGTTCTAAAAGGAAATTGATTTCCTTATTGGTTGATGACTAGGCTTAGCATCTACACCTATTTAAACCCCTTTGAACCCTAATTTCGAGTAACACAGACCTAATCACGGTCTCCATATACCATTCTCCTACACACAATATTCTTTCATCCATCTTGAAGATTTGAAGACGAAGAAGATTCATTATTGAAGACTTGAAGAACTCATTGATGGCCAAAATGGGTTTTATCTTTTCTTTCTCTTCTCTTTTTATTTTCATCATGTGTAACTAATCCCATAACTATGGAATCAATGTGAACATTCTGTGAATGCTCATGATTGGATTAATTATTATTTCATCAATTTAATTCTTGATTTATTCATTGTGCTTAACTGCTTGACTCATCATTAGTTTTAATTTTCACTCACACCATAGACCAAATGGTGGATTATTATTTGGCATGATTTTAGGGTTAAGACTATCTGAGAATTATGGTTAGAGTATAGATCAAAACCTAATCCTGATTGATGCTCACTTGAATGAATAAAATTTATCTTTAGCATAGATCAAAGCAAAGTTTAGATTTTGGTTCTTTATTCTTGAACTTAATGGGTTTCAGATTATTGTTCACACCATAGATCAAAGGGTGAATAGTGATTAGAAACACGTGACTCATCCGCAATCGTACGGTAATAGTCATATTAAAGATAAAGAATGAACCCTTGAATTAATTAAATTTGTTTACAAGTTAATTCCATACATTGAGTGTTTATATTGGGAATCATTGATGACCTAGTATTTCTCTTTCCTTGATCACAATCCATAATTTCTTGTTACTTTCCTTTAATTAATTTAGTTTCTTAGTTTAATTTAATTTAGTTTTAATCTAATTAATTCTCAAACATTATCTTGCTTACTTTTTATTTAATTAGAATTAGAATTAGCTTAATCGATAAATCACTTTTCCTCGTTGGAACGATCTCTACTTGCCAATGTACTTATCTTCACGATTCGTGCACTTGCGAGTGAGTATTTTATAACACGATTTTACACATCAAAAAGGAAAACGAAAAGAAAAAAAAAGAAGAAATGCACAAAGAGTCGTGAATGTTAAATGTCAAGTACTCACAAAGTAGAGTACATAATTATTGCACAATGTAATGAAAGTTAAGCCTAGACGCTAGTATTTTAAGTTGTTAAGTAGAGATTTGTATGGGTGTGTAATGTAAGTGTATTAGCAAGATTGGTGACTTTTGAATTCCGTTTCCTATTCTTTGTTCACCTCATTTCACCCCGTGGCCTCATTACAACCTAAGGGAAAGACCTAGTTGATCCTTTAGGAAGTCTAGTTTGGGTATACTAGTCGAGGCATGCTCTTTCCACGTTCATGGCACTTGATTCTTTCATGAGACTCATTTACTAAAAAGAGCTTTTATTCTATACTAAATTTATGCAATCAATTTGATTCCAATAAATATCTTCATTTGCATACAACTTCCATGAGTGTGAACCTAGGTTCTGAGAGGAAAAAAAGAGAGATCCCATGTGAGAACCTAAAATCGAAGTGAATTACGCTCGAGGCGTGAGAGTCAGTAGTTCCCAAGGCAAAAGTGCTTAAAGTGTGGGATTCTTGTCGTGCGAGTTTCCCTTTGTGGTGCCTTGGAGTTATTAAGAACATTTTGCATGAACCTATTCCTCACTTCCACTCTCTTTTTCTTATCTCTCTAATAGTTTGCTTTGCTGCATGTTTTCTTTGTGTTAGGAAATTTCTATATAGAGTCATGTTTGTTTTGTCTTGTGTCTTTTTGTTTGTCTTTTTATTTGCTCAAGGACGAGTAAAGGTTTGGTTTGGGGGTACTAGATCGTGCCAAAATTGTCATACATTTTGGCCCTCAATTCCATATCCTCTAGCTTGTTTACGAGCATATTTTGGTGTCTAATGGTTCGTATTGTAGTGATTGCAGGAATTCAATGGGTTTTAGGTGCTGGAGGCGGAAACCAGAACTTTCAGGTGAAAAAAAAGTCAAAAATTAAAGAAAATGAGCCTAGAAGCATAGTGCACCGGTCCCTTACTGATCGGTCTATTCCTATACATATTTTAGGTCCCCATTTCCTATTATTTGTGCTTTGTTTTTGGGTGAAATTAGGTATTTTATGTGTTTGTTGATCATGTGTAGGTCACATTCCTTAGATGAAGTGTTTGAAGGTATTTTCAAGGAAAATAGCTTAAATGTGAAGAAAAAGAGCAAAGCTGTCATCCACCGCTGTGTAGGTCTCTCATGCACGACCTCCACCGCGGCCCGTCGAGCGGTACATTCCAGTATGGTTTTCTTATGAATCGAGGTACATACCGCTTGACAAGCATTTCCTCAGACGCGGTCCACACCGCGCAAAAGTTCAGAAGGTACACCGCTATCTGTACCGCTTCCTAGGCATCAACCGCAACCACGGTCTATGCCGCGCAACATTCCGGGAAAGGCTGATTCGGCCAGTGCAGAACAGCCAGATTGCGGGGCCCATATCTCTCAGTTCCGATTGAATTGTATGTCCTACCACCTATGAATGGAAATCCCTGGAAGTCTAGTTTCCGGCACACTTTTCGGATTGCAATTCCGACATTTCTAGAAGAAGTTATGCCCATTTTAGTATCCAATGGTCAGATCAGTCATAATTCCCCAAATAATGACGGGATTTATTTTGCAAGTTGTCGGAACGGGAAATATTACCTTCTTGGACATGAGTGTGAGTCTTGGAAAGCAAGTTGACACCTAATCCTTATCATCCTTCAATAAGTAATCAATTTGAGTGGATTAGGAAAGAATTAAATCCCAAAAAGGTAGAGTTCCAAAAGGGAACCAATTTCCTTGTTGTTTAAGGACTTGGCTTATCATCTAAAGCCTATTTAAACCCATGTGAACCCTAATTTCGGGGGAGACAAACCAAGGGAGGTCCCAAGCCACCATGGGGCCGTCCCCCCTCACTCCATCACCGCACATCACCTCAATACCCATTCATCCATTGTAGAAGAAGACGAAGAAGAATTGGAGGAGCTCTTTGATGATCATCTCGGGTTTTCTCTACTCAATCTCTTTTCTTTTCTTTTTCTATGATGTGTAACTAATCCCATAACTAGGGAATCAATGTGAACCTTTTGTGAATGCTCATGAATGGATTAATTATTATTTCATCAATTTAATTCTTGATTTATTCATTGTGCTTAATTGCTTAACTCCTCATTAGTTTTAATATTTATTCTCACCTTAGACCAAGGGTGGATAATTATTTGGCATGTTTTTTGGGTTAAGACTATTTGAGAATTAGGGTTAGAGTATAGGCCAAACCTAATCTTGATTAATATTTTTTTAAATGAATGAATTTAATCTTTAGCATAGGCCAAGCAAAGTATATAATTTGGTTCTTAATTCTTGCGCTTAAAGGGTTTCTGATCACTGTTCACACCATAGACCAAGGGTGAATAGTGGTTAGAAGCACGTGACTCATCCCATGACCATACGGTAATAGTCACATTAAAGAAAAAGATTGAACCCTAGAATTGATTGAATCTTGTTTAGAAATTAATTCCATCTATTAAGTGTTCATAATTGGGGATCATTGATGACCTAGTGTTTTCTATCTCTTGATCACAACCATATTCTTTTTAATTGTTTTCATTAGTTTAATTTAATTTAGTTTAGATTAATTAATCAATCAACAATCTCTTGGTTACTTTTAATTTAACTTTAATTAAAATTAGTTTTCAATCAATAAATCTCTTTTCCTCGTGGGAACGATCCTTACTTGGCACTGTACTTATCTTCACGATTCGTGCACTTGCGAGTGAGTATTTTATAACACGATTTTACACATCACTTACCCGTGCATAACCCGTGCACCAGGTGTAGAGCAGATCTTGAAGAGCCTGTGCGTGGGACACTATGCGGGTAGCATACACGCGCACTACGTGTTCCAGCTATGCTCAAGTCAAATTTTCAGCCATTTTTAGAGTGGCAAATGTGTCCTTTCACGCCTCTTTCTTGCCCTAGCCTCTCAAACCTATAAATACATCACTTTGCCATAAGACCCACAAGGGATTAACTTCATCCTTTCCATCCACCAAATCCTAGAGTTTTCTCCACCAAATCAATAGATAGAGGAGCTTCCAAAGGCATTTATGGAGGTTTTCCACCATGGATGCCTCCCCAACCTCTATAGATGCCTCCCCATCATCACTCTCTACTTGTAGCCACCCATCTTTGGGGGAGATTCAAGAGGAAAGAGCACCTTACCTTGTCTATGAGGAGGAGGAACTTCAATGGAGCTTGGAGATCCGAGATGACATTTGGACCCCTCTCCGAGCTTAGAGATTCGAGAGTGACACCTTGGGTTTCTTGTATTTACTCTTCTCTTGATATTTTATTCTTTGATGTGTATCCCCATTTGGGAAATATGTAAACCCTAATACTAGTTACATTTATTTGATTGACTTGTATTTGATTTCTTCTTGTATTGTCACATTCAATTGCACTTAATTGATTCTTGACTTGTATTAAGTAGGATTGATAACCCAACTCTTGAAGCATGTTTAGGGATAACTCTTGTCTTTACATTCTTGGCATGTAACGTAGAAATTGATGTGTGTTTATGATTGGGATTAGGAGTAGATTAATTAAGCATCCCATGATTGCTCATATGTCGATGGATTATTCGAAATGCATGTTTTGGATTGACTTGAATGTTTTTGTTTGTTTGGGTGGAACTCATGAAGAGCACACACTCTGCATTTGTGGGTTTCGGTTCTATAAACCTACATGCTTATGCGACCCTTAAGCGTTGCTCGTACGATACACTCTCGGAGAGTAGCACTCGGGTCGCAACTCTTGGTCATTGCTCATGCGATACACTCTCGGCCAGTAGTGGTCGAGGGTCCATTTATGCTTAATGCGTCCATTGGTTGTAGCTTACACGTGACAGCTGAGTAGCGATCGGTGGCTGATCTTATGTTTATCTCTTTTATATATGTGCTTAAACACGGTCCTTAGTAGTTGCTCATGTGATACATCCTCAGTGAGTAGCTTTAGAGGACTGGACGACTCTCCCACTTGCATATCTAGAGGTCGTACTAAAGGATAGCTTGAACCCAATATAGGAGTGTCTTTGCAATTAGTTATTCTTGGTGGCACAAATGTTTTGGGTGGTCATGAGTACCATATGTATCCACTTACTTGCATCTCTCATATCCGCCATTTTATATATCTCATTTAATCACCATTCTCACCCCTCCATGTTCTCTTATGTTTCTTTATTTGTTTTTTTTCATTGCTCTTGTTCACACACACCACTCTCACCTTTGTCATGTTCTTATTTACATTGCTTTCAATAATCACTAAAACGAGTGACAATCGATGGAAGGCACCTCCCAGTGGACGATACCCTCGCTTACCGCTTTACTAGGTTTTCAAAATTTTAGAGCACATTGCATAGGAACAACTTTCTAAATATCTTTTGATATTCGCAATTTGGTAACGACACAAAAAACGAGTATCAAAACGTCTAGTGCATTAATCAGAAATTAGTAGAATCCTATTCCAATAACTAATAAACTAGTATGATTTTTAACTCTTAAAAACTAGTTCATTAGTTATAATTCTAATCTATGTAAACTATTTACTAAGACTAAAATTATATAATGTGTATTTACCAAGTTTTAACAATTAAAACTAAACACATTATTAGGTCCAATTATAATTAGGGGCTTAATCGAATTAAACCTAATATATATAATGGACCCTACTAATCTAAGTAATTAATCTCTTTAATAGATTAGTAATTAATAAGAATTACCAAGTTTTTACTCCTAAAAACTAATCTCATTAACTTATAGCCAATTATGTGAATTACCCATTTTAATCAAATGAAAAATAAACACATAATGTAGAAGGCTATAATGTATGTATGACATATCAACATATATATGTGTAGGCACCCCTAATCTAAATGATATGCATATGCATGACAATGCTTTAATTATCTCATAATAAAAGCATACATGAGTTGACCGAGTACAATGAGTTATTTAACTTAAAATATATATATATATATATATATATATATCTAATTACAAAATTTATCCAAGGCATTCCTTGGTCTTCAAGTAATTCCAATATTCTTCAAGTCTTTGGTTCTTCTTATTTTGGGCTTTTAACCAAGTCCAACTTGATTAAATAATATTTTTTTTTATGTTATGACTCATCTCATGAATCAAACCTAAAGCTCAGTTACTCTAACACTTATTGGAGGCCCAAGGTGTATAAAAAATAAATAAATAAAATCCAGCCAAAAATCTTTTTACAAATTCGGAAACCCTAATGTCACGAATTTTCAGCCCATAACGCTTTCGTGTATAGCCGTCATTCGTGCACGTAGGCTGCCTGCACCAGTACCGTGTGAATAGTGCCATGAACAGTACCCGTCGCGCGTGTTTCCGATTTTTCTCTTTCGCCATTCGTCTTCTTCGTCGGATTTCTTCATACATATTTTACAATAAAATACATAGCAGAAAAAATACAACAAAGAAAAATACAACCAAAAAAAATTACTAATAAAAATACATCCCGGCATTAATATTACATTGAAAAAAAAATATTACAACCTTTAATAAGAACCCTAAACCCATTGTACCATACAATTAACTATCAACCATGTTTATAAAAAAAAAAAAAACTAAACATCTTACAATCATTAGAAAGCGCCTACACATTCATACATGCAATCATGAGCAACCGAATTCGATTATACTATACAAAATTGGTCTGATACCATTTTGTAGGTTCCAGATTTTGGATTGCGCAGCGGAATGAGGTTTTTAAAATTAAATGCAATCATCAATTAAACCAATTGTACGGTAATAATCGAAAACAATAAGAAAGAGATGAAACTAATTCATACCAACGTTTGTAGGCTCCTTCTTCTTTTCGATCTGCTTCCTGATTTGAACCACAAGATCTTCCTAGCTATCTCCCAGGATTGGTAATGGCGTGTGGACGCGTCACGATACTCAGGAACAAGTAGGATGAAGAAAAGAAGAAATTTTTTTCCTGAGGCCGAAAAATACCTAGAACACTTTCTAGGGTTTTTATTTTCTTTTCTCTTCTTTGGTTCTATATGCTCAAAAATCGACTCTCAATTCTGAACATATGTTGTGTTGTTTGTTTCCAAAAAAGTGTATCATATATATATATATATATATATATATATATACATACATAAATTAAATTAAACTAATTAATCATATCTTTTAAGATATCTGATATCTTTAAAGATATTAATTAATATTAATTAATTTGATTTGATTTGAATTCAAACACTTTTAAATTCAAATTTAAATCTTTTAAGATATCTGATATCTTTAATTAATATTAATTAATTTGATTTGATTTGAATTCAAACTCTTTTAAATTCAAATTTAAATATTTAATTCAATGGAATAAAATAATCAAATTATCTTATCTTTATTCAAAATTAAATATCAACCAACACCCTCCATCTAATGATTAATTACACAATTAAATAATCTAATTATTTAATTAACGTAATCATTAATATTCAATTAATTAAATAATCTCATTATTCAATTTATTCCCGAATAGACACCAATTAATTAACTGTGACCCTTGTCACCTTAATCAATCGGGCTAGCAAAGGGACCCAACGGACCTACAGTATTTTGAGCTCCAACAATCCTTAGCAATAATTAATTAAACTCTTTAATTAATATTTCATGATTATTAACTTCGGTGTTATTCCACTAAAAACATGAAGCTGCATTCTCTCAACTGTAGATGTTTTTACACAAACCAATAACTTTCGGTGTCCATCGATATAGCTATTACATATGATATAATCCTCCACAAGTACTTCATAATTATAGTTGGGTCACAATGTCCGTTATACCCCTCTAATTACATCTTTTCCATTAAGTACCATTGATTCTCTAATGAACAATAAATCCTTTATTCCTCACGGAATTAGGAGAGCGATCATATTGTTCAATCCCCGAATCAACCCTTAAGGGAACTATTGTCTGCTTCTCATAAGAAAGAGTGGATTCCACTGTTGTGTACAAACTTTCCCAGCCACAAGCTAAACCGCAATCCCAACATACGGAGCATATTGATCGGGAAATGCAACTCTGACCTCAACCATGGTACATCAAAAATCATGATCTAACCTGAAGGAGTGGATAAGACACTCAGGATTAAGATCACCCATTTATAGCCATAGTGTGTCGATATAAATGAATCTCAGCGTAAACGGATCTTAGTGAGAGATTCATAAAAATCGTGGCCCGGTCCTATATGATCACATCATACAAGGTGTCTCCATTCTCATATCACCATATGAATGATCCAGGATAAGATCACTGTACATTACGGAATGGACCGCAGCTGTAGATTAACCACAAATAAAGTACCCAACTTTATTTGCTATCTACGGACTCTTTATATTTGCCAGAATCTGTCATGCCTCCTTTGCATTCCTAGTTGTTTGAATCAACTTGTATTGGTTTTCGTCCATGGCGCAAAGGATGGCATGCAATGCCTTGTTGTTCCACTTGAAAGCTTCAAATTCTTGTGAGCTCCATTGAGACTTAGGCTTGGAGACTTCACTTCCATCTTCGGCAGTCATTATTGGAGGAGTGTAACCGTCTTTAATTCCCATCCATGCACAGTCATCTATTTGGCAAAGATAGGATTCCATTTTTCCTTTCCAAGATGCATAGTTCACCCCATTTAGCAAAAGAGGTCTTATGCTTGAGGCTCCCTCTTGTCCACCTCCGTTTCCACTCATAGTGTTTGGGTTTCTGAATGGAATAAATGCAAATGAAATGCAACAAATAGAATGCAAGATGCAAGATACATAAAGAGCAAGGATCACCTAAGTTTATCTAGGAACGTGCTCTGATACCAATCGAAAATACTACAACCGTGTGTCTAATAACCTAGAAGGGGGTGAATAGGTTTTAGTTGGTTTATTACCAACTGAAAATAATACTAAGCGTGTGTCTACTAACCTAGATGGGGGGTGAATAGGTTTTAGTTGATTTATTACCAACTTTTCGACTTAATCAATTTTAATAATGATACCCCGTATTAGAGATCAGTCAATCCAAAATAAATATGCGGAAAGTAATAAAAACACAAGGATTGATTTACTTGAGAAACCCTCCAACTGGGAAAAACTCATGGGCTATCCTTCTAGCCACACACGGTCCTCAAATCCACTATTTGAATGACAGTTTACAACCTAGGTTGACCTCTCGTCACACTATTCATTGTCACTAACCCTTTCACTCTACCTAACGGGCCTTTAATAGTGATCCTAGACCAACAAGTTTGTGCACTAATCCACTTAGTCACAAGGCTTAACAAACAATGAAGAGATTAAACAACCTATGTGAATATGTAAGAATATTATATCATGCAATTAATGCTAGGCTACACTAAATGCTTATCTAAGGATTTAAAGATGTAAATTGATGCAAATCCTAGATATCAATATCTAAATGCAAATGCATGAAAATTTATCTAAAGGGCAAAATGGTCCTAAAAGATAGCTATCAATGAACATATATTCTCAACCAACAAACAACAACTCAAGCATGTTATAAATACCATTAAACATAAAGACATGCATTAAATCAACATTTAAAGCTAAACCTAGGCACATAAGAACACAAAGAAATGCTATGGAGATTTAGGGCTTGTTCAAAATACCTAGTCAATAGATGCAAGAAGAATCCATGATGCGATGATGCTTGTGAGATGCTAGATGCTCATGGATTGATGTTTGGTTGAGTAAAGATGGGTTATTAGGAGTTTCTCTCTCTTAAGGAAGCTTGGTCTCTCAAAAATGGCTTCTTGAACTCACAAAAATGAGCAAGGAAGAAGAGAGAACATATATAATAGGGCTAATCAAAACTGCGTCGTTTTGGTAAAAACTAGCCAAGAAAATTTACACTATGCACGAGTGTCCTTGCGCTGGTCGACAGGCCCACCACCACAACACATATACTGCCCAAGATGCGCTGGTGTCTTTGCGCTGGTGGACAAGTGCATGACAAGCGCTATGCGTGGGTTATACGTAGGTAAGGGGACCCGCACACTGACTCAAAAAGACCCCTAAAAACACAAGTGCAAAAGTGAAGTGCGAAGAGAAATCACACAAATGTAATGAGCACAAAAGTAATAAGAGCAAACTATGCAGGAGAGTGTGTGTGTGTGCAACTAAATCTCTTCAAGGAAGTAAGCACAAGTGATATACCTTTGATGAGCTCTTTAGCTTGGTCACAAACAAAGATGGCCTAATCTACCTTTACACATTTAAACCCCAATTGTGTTTTGTCAACGAAATAAGCCAATAAAAAATGAGGAACTTATAATCTCCCCCTTTGGCTATTTCCAAACAAAACCATCACTTACAAAATATCCTCACAAATAAGAAAAAACAAGAGGTCAACAAGAGGACTCTACATTACACAGAGATCCCTAGATACTAGGTCTTCAATTCTTCAAGCTCTTATAGAATAGCCATCCCTACAAAACAATTATACCACACTTTCCAAGACAAGTGTATGTGAGGGATCAAGAGAAAATAAAGGATGAAAGCAATTTGCATAGAGAAAATAAGCAACATGCAACAAGCAATGCAAATGCAAATGCTCCCCCTAAATAGGTTACTCCCCCTCAACAAGTCAATCACCCTAAATATGCAACTCTCATAAACAATACACTAATCCCCCTTTTTTTTCACGAGATAGGCAAAGGAGCATTCCCCAATCGAGTCACTTTAGCAAAGAGAGCTATTTGCAAGATAAGTGCATAATCATATACAACAACTTTATTCAACTCAATTAATTGAGAGAGAATCAATGAGGTTTGATTTTAAAGAAATGTGTGAGATTCTTGCTTTGGATGCAAGACATGCAACATCAAGGCTCAAGAAAATGGTATTTGGCAAAGTGAACATCAAAAGATTTCCAAAGGAATTCAAACCAATTTGTACCCGTTTGCCATAATTAAACAGCTTTAAAAACTTGTAGCATACACAGGCAACTATGTCAATCCTTAATGGTCAATCAAGACATGGATATTAAATCCTTATTGAGAATGGATATAGAATCCTTATTGGTTGTTGTCTTGTTCTACCATTAAGAAAAAAGACAAGGCTAAATTGGATGAGATATCCTTATTTATTGCATGGACATAAAGTCCTTATTTAGTTTAGCCTTGTCAAGTTGCTACCACACACATTTGCACACACATAACTCATGCACAATATTTAAGCATAGTCAAAATCAAGTTCACATGTCATGGAGATAAATTATAGGTCATTCAATTGGACTTCCCTATCAATTCTCCCAGTCCAAATATGCATGTTTGAACATAAAGGTAACATGGATAACAAACAAAGCAAATGGAACACTTATTGAATAAAAAGCCATATAGATATATATAAGCACAACCAAAATGCTCAACCAATTAATAAGGAAGCATAAATTTGATCAAATTTTTGCTTATTTCAACATGCAAGGTTGCTCTCTTTGCTTGAGCTCACCATATGGGGTCTATCACCAAAACTCATCAAGGCATATGATAAATCCCAATAGACCTACTAAGTGACTTGAACCTAGTTGAGTCTAAGGGCTTTGTAAATAAATCC
Organism: Dipteronia sinensis; assembly: GCA_033220585.1. Lineage (NCBI taxonomy): Eukaryota > Viridiplantae > Streptophyta > Magnoliopsida > Sapindales > Sapindaceae > Dipteronia > Dipteronia sinensis. Next base: position 41,041,187 of record CM065641.1, read on the forward strand.
ACTAGTTGATCATCAGTGCCAACATGCTCAAGAGCAATACATTTATTTTCAACTAGCTATCTAATGAAATGATGTCTAATGTCTATATGCTTTGTCCTAGAGAGCTGAACCAGATTCTTTGAAATGTTAATAGCACTCATATTATCACAATAAAGGGTTACATTACCTTAATCAAAGCCACAGTCCACAAGCATTTGCTTCATCCAAAGGAGTTGTGTGCAAGCACTCCTGGCGGCTATGTATTTTGCTTCAATTGTGGATAGAGAGATGGAATTTTGCTTCTTGCAAAACCATGAGACCAAGTTGTTTCCTAGGAAGAAGCAACCGCCTGATATACTCTTCCTATCATCACAATTCCCTGTCCAATCTACATCACTAAAGCCAACTAAGCTAGGATTAGTGTCAAAAGAGTAACATATCCCACAGTTGGATGTCTTATTCATATATCCAATGATTTTGTTCACTAATGAGAGATGAGACTCCTTGGGATCCGCTTGGTACCTAGCACACACACCCACACTAAAGGCTTTATCGGGTCTACTTGCAGTCAAGAAAAGCAAGCTACCAATCATGCCACGATAAAGACTTTGGTCCACACTCTGGCCACTAGCATCCTTGCTTAGTTTCAATGTGGTACTTATGGGTGTGTCACAATGATTGGCATTCTCAAGGCCAAACTTCTTCACTAGGTCTTAGTATACGTAGCTTGGGATATGAAAATCCCATCATTCAATTGCTTGATTTGCAAACCTAGGAAGTAATTGAGCTCACCAACCAAGCTCATCTCAAATTCGAGAGACACAACATCAACAAATTTTTGGACTTTGGATTTGTTGGTGGAGCCAAAAACAATATCATCAACATAGATTTGAGCTATAAAAAGCTCATCTATGTTGCCCTTGATGAATAAAGTCTTGTCAACACTACCTATTGAGTAGCCATTGTCAACAAGATAGAGAGTGAGGTGCTCATGACAAGCCCTCGGTGCTTGTTTCAACCCATATAAAGCCTTCTTGAGGTGAAAGACATGGCTGGGTGGTGTGGATCCACAAACCCCTTGGGTTGCTCAATAAACACTTCCTCATGCAAGAAGCCCTTTAGGAAGGCACTCTTAACATCCATTTGATGCAATTTAAACTTGTGTACACATGATATGGACAAGAGCAGCCTTATGGACTCAAGGCCGGCAACCGGAGCAAAAGTCTCCTCAAAGTCAATACCTTTAATTTGAGAGTTTCCTTGTGCCACAAGTCTAGCCTTGTTGCGCACAATGTTGCCATCCTCATCTGACTTGTTCCTATACACCCATTTGGTGCCAATGACATTAGTGTCCTTGAGTCTAGGAACTAGAGTCCAAACCTCATTCCTTTCAAATTAGTTTAGCTCTTCTTGCATGGCAAGAACCCAAAACTCATCATTTAAGGCTTCATTAACCCTTTTGGGTTCAATTTGAGAGGTGGAACAAGTATAGCTAATTTGATTACCTATTTGACGCCTAGTCCTAACACCCTTATTCACATCTCCAAGAATGTCATTCATGTTATGGAGATGTTTAACCCATGGAGCGGGTTCTTTAGAGTTCAATGATGAATCTCTATCAAAAGGTTGGATAATCTCTTTATCATAACTCGACTTCATCTGAATTGAAGTCTCATAATCCTTCTCCAATGGAGAATCATGAACCACATCAACCTCCTCATCATGATCACTAGTTATAGGCCTACAATCATCTATGACAACATTAGATGATTCCATGACACTATAAGTTTTCAAATTGAATACTCTATAGGCCTTACTATTACGAGCATAGCCAATTAAAATTCCCTTATCACTCTTGGCATGAAACTTAACAAGTTGATCTCGGTCATTAAGGATGTAGCATTTGCTTCAAAATGAGTGGAAGTAGCTAACACTTGGCTTCCTACACTTCAATAATTCATAGGAGGTTTGTGATCATGCCAAATATGTAGTATATTTAGGCCCTCAAATCTAGATCTTATGTTCTGTTTTGTGCGTGTTGGTATCTCTAATGGGTTGTTATGTCCGTAATTCTAGGAAAGGGTGCAATGATGGGTTTGGAAGCATGTTACGGTGGTTTCGGTAGAAAAAGGTCAAAAGGAAAGACAAAGGATCAGAAGCAGCTCTACAGTGCGGGTCAAGTGCGGGTCGAAACCGCATTCCAACCACACTCACTCTCATAGCCGGAACCTGATTCTAAAGAAGAGTTAAAGTGAGGGTACAGTGCGGGTCAGCCAACCGCACTCTACCCGCACTGTTGCCAAAACCAGAGAAGCTGATTTGCACCTGACGTTAAAGTGCGAGTACAGTGCCAGTAGAGTGCTAGTACAGTACGGGTCATCCAACCGCACTCAACCTGCACTGTTGCCAAAACCAAGAATCTGATTTGCACTTGACATTAAAGTTCCGGTGAAGTACGGGTAATCCAACCGCACTCCACCCGCATTGTTGCTCAAGACAGAATAGTGGATTTGCACCTGACATTAAAGTGCGGGTCAAGTGCGAGTAATCCAACCGTACTCCACCCGTACTATTTCCCAGATCTGAGAACTGAAGATGAAGACAACCCATACAGTGCGGGTAATTCACCCGCACTCCACCCGCACTCCTCGTGCGCCAGTTTGTTTTCTGAAGTTTAAATGACCTATTTTTGTATATTGTATAAATAGAATAGTTGGAGAACGGTTTTGAGAGCCTTTGACCGAGATTTTCAGAGGTTTTACACACTTAGATCTAGAGTCTCTCTCTCTTTCACACACTTACATTCTCTACTCAACTTCAAGGAAGGTAGGAGATTGAAGCAACATCAAGGAAGGAGATGTTCTCTAAGGGTTCTTTCTCTTTCCTTTCTCTTATTTTCCTAGTTGTAATGGGTAGCTAAATCCCCTTTAAGGGGTTGATGGAGAAGTTAGTTGGATATTGGGCATGTACATAAACTTGATTCTATATTTATATTCATGTCTATCTTTCATTGTTCTATTATTATTATGAATGGTTATCATTGATTTCTTGTTTAGATACATCCTCTTAGCAATATCTCTTTGGATTATGTATGAGTATTGCATCTAGATATACATCCTATTTAGTTGTTTCTTGCTCCAATGAATGGAAGGAACGTCATGAATTCTGACTCTTAAACCGCGGTCCTAATCTAACCTCGATCAAGTTTCTTGCACTATACATCCTAGGTCAGAGCCCGTGAGAGGATTATAAGTCATCACTATACATCCTAGGTTGACTACGTTACAATCGGTTGAGTCATTGATAGGTAGACGAGCTTTATTTACAGAATTCGATGAACAACCGACTCTATACATCCTAGGTTGGTGGTTTAGGATGGATTAATCCCTAATAGGTGGTCCGCACTATACATCCTAGGCTGACCACTTTCTAGGGATAAATAACCGACTCTATACATCCTAGGTCGGTTACCTTTGAATAGACGTTCCTATTTATAAGTTTGTTGCATTGCCAGTATTGACTTTCGAATCTGTTAACTCCTTAGTTCCCATCATCTTTATATCCTTCATCTCGTTTTCCCTTCCTCTAGTTTGCATTGTTAAGTTAGTGTTAGTAATAGGATAATTCACCATCTACATCTTCATCATTTTATGTTCCGTTTAATATATATATACATTAACATTACTTTAGCAATGACTAATCTTAGCTAGCTCCGCTCCCTGTGGACGACACCCCACTTGCCACCATACGAGTGTTTTTTCCAAACCAATTTAGGCTTCGTAAGGTTTTTACAAATATTGTTGACGAATTGATCTTTTTAAAACGACACGAAAACCTTTCGTCAAATGGCACCGCTGCAGGGGTGCGGTAGGTTTAGTTTGATTAGTTTTGCATGAGTAAAATTTATAGTTATTTACATTTCTGCATTTACTTCGTTCGTATATTTTTACGTTATGGGTAGTTTTTGTTTCTCGATATTCTAGGTTCATGGATGCCGTTTGGAAAGATTCAGGATCCAAGTACGAGCTTGATATTGACCCATTTAGTCAGGAATGGGGAGGCGAGCAGGTTTTCCAGGAGGAATGCAATGTGGGTGAAGAGTGTTCAATGGAAGAGAGACTGGCAGCTTTGCTAAAGGACTACTTGCAAGGGAATGAAGAGACCCCATTAGTGGAACAGAGAACAAAGGAAAGTGTACAAGTGGCACAGACTCCAAAGGCCATTACTGCAGGTTGGCTAAATATGGGAACATTTGATGAATGGATAGGAGAGTTCATGCAGTCAGCCAACCAGGATACGCAAGAGGTCCATTTGCTACAACAAGCACATTTAGAGAGTTGGGAGACATACATGTGGAAGAATGATAGGCAATCAAATGAAATGGATGCGTCTATTCACAGGATCGAGTTACAAATAGGCCTGTTGGCCGAATTGTTACAAGAAAGAGAGAAAGGGAAATTTCTGAGCCAACCGGAACAGGCTAGTGCAAGGGCAGTCCTCAGAAGCGGAAGGGTTTTAAAAGAAAATGATAAGGAAACCATCACAGAAGAAGATGAGGTAGTTCATACAGAGGTAGAGAGTGAGAAAGAGTTAAAAAAGAAGATGGTGTTCAGTTAGCAGACCCAGAATCAAGGCCTCGGCTCCATAAGTCATCAAACCCCTATGTGCCGCCTATACCCTTTCCAGGAAGGCTAAAAAACTCTAAATTGTAGAAATAACATCAGGAAATCTATGATCTCTTTTCCAAGGTAACTATCAACTTACCACTCTTAGATGCTATTCAGAAAATGTCGGCTTATGGTACATTTTTCAAAGATTTGAGTAAGGATAAAGAGAGATTTAGGCCGAAACAACAGGAGCATCTAAATGAGAACGTCAGTGCAGTAATTCAACAGTCATTGCCCTAGAAAATGAAAGACACAGGAAGTTTTATAATTGACATTACAATTGGTGGTTCAAATCATGAAAGAGCAATGTTGGACTCAGGAGCAAGCATTAACCCTATGCCGTTCTCGGCCAATAAGAAGCTGGGTTTGAATGACCTCAGAAAAACCACCATGTCTCTTGTCTTAGCGGATGCTTCTGTGAGAAGCCCTAAGGGCATTGTTGAAGATGTGTTAATACATATAGAAAAGTTAATTATACCTGCTGACTTTGTGGTGATTGACATGGATGAAGGAAGAGATGAGAGAGATGTGAAGTTACTTTTGGGTAGGCCTTTCATGGCGACAGCTATGGTAGTGATTGATATGCATGCAGGGAAGCTTACCATGAAGGTAGTAGACGAAACAGTGGAGTTCAACATCTTTGACTCTTTGTCATACCCAGTGGGTTCCCATGATTGTAACACCGTTGATTTCTTAGAGGAGGAGTTAGATGTCACTGTTGAGGAGGAATTCAGAAGGGAAGAAAATGAAGATGACTTGGTACCATTAAAAGTGCTTCCTCCAAAAGTTGAATTGAAAGCACTCCCATTGAACCTGAAGTATGTGTTTCTAGATGAAGAAAAGTTTAACCCAGTTATCATTGCCGCTAATTTGGAGGAAAGTTAAGAAAATGATTTACTTGGAGTGTTGAAAGAACATAGAGAAGCCATTGGTTGGTTCATAGATGATATAAAGGGAATAAGTCCCACCATATGTATGCATAAGATTTTGCTAGAAGAAAATGCCAAACCAACACTGGAGGCACAAAGGAGACTGAATCCGATTATGCAAGAGGTGGTACAAAAGGAGATATTGAAGCTTCTCGATATGGGGATTATCTACCCCATATCATATACTAGATGGGTTAGTCCCATTCATGTGGTCCCAAAGAAATTCAGAGTTACAGTAGTACAGAATGAGATGAGTGAGTTGGTGGCACAAAGACTCCAGACAGGGTGGCGCATTTGCGTAGACTACCGCAAGTTGAATGCGGTTAACAAGAATGACCATTTTCCCTTACCTTTCATTGATCAAGTCCTAGAGCGGTTGGCAGGGCATCAGTTCTACTACTTTCTAGATGGATATTCTGGGTATAATCAAATAGTTATTGCTCTAGAGGACCTAGAAGAAAACCACTTTTACATGTCCCTATGGAACCTATGCTTTCTGAAGAATGCCCTTTGGTCTTTACAATACTCCAGGTATGTTTCAAGGGTGTATGGTTTCATTATTTTTGGATATAGTGGGAGAGATTATTGAAGTCTTCATGGACTATTTCTCGGTATTCGGGGACTCTTTCAGGTTGTGTCTTGACAACTTATCATTAGTACTACAAAGATGTATGAAAAACAATTTGGTGTTGAACTGGGAGAATTGTCACTTCATGGTGCAACACTGGATTGTCTTGGGCCACATAATATCTGCAAAAGGGATTGAGGTAGACAAGGCAAAGGTTGAAGTAATCAAGAGCTTGCCACCTCCTCGCAATGTGAAGGACATCCGGTCGTTCCTTGGGCATGCAGGGTTCTACAGGAGATTCATCAAGGATTTTTCGAAGATCTCCTGACCACTGTGCTTGTTGCTACTAAAGGACAAGGATTTTGTGTTTAGTGTAGAATGTGTGGTGGCATTCGAATCTTTAAAGGTGGCTTTGACCTCATCTCCGGTAATTGCACTACCAGTTTGGGATTTGCCATTTGAAATAATGTGCGTTGCATCTAACTTTGTTGTAGGTGCAGTTTTGGGTCAGAGGGTTGGAAAAGACCCACATGTTATATATTATTCATCCCGGATTTTGAATGATGCACAGTTGAACTATTCAACAATAGAGAAGGAATTACTTGCTGTCATTTTTGCTCTTGAGAAATTCAGACAGTACTTGGCAGGTGCCAAGGTTGTGGTATACTCAGACCACGCGGCTTTACGATATTTACTCCAAAAGAAAGATGCAAAACCCAGGCTAATTGGGTGGGTATTGCTGTTGCATGAGTTTGATTTAGAAATTCGGGACAAGAAAGGTTGCGAGAATGTGGTCGCGGACCACCTTAATAGGATAGTTCATGATAGCCACATAGACGGGGATAAGATTCGGTTGAGGGAAATTTTTCCTGACGAACATCTGTGGGCTATACAAGATAAGGAACCCTGGTATGCAGATCTGGCAAACTATCTGACACATGGGGTATTCCCCCCGATCTAGACTGGCATGGCAAGAAAAGGTTTGCTAGGAGATCAAGGGAATACTTCTGGGATGAACCTTATCTTTTCAAACACAAGGCAGATCAGGTAATTAGGAGGTGTGTGCCAGAAAATGAACAATATGAAGTGTTGCGATTCTGTCATGATTTGCAATGTGGAGGCCATTTCAGCGCACGTAAGACATCACTTAAGGTGATGCAATCAGGTTTCTTATGGGTGTCACTTTTTAAAGAAGCTTATCTTTAATAGGATAGTTCATGATAGCCACATAGATGGGGATAAGATTCCGTTGAGGGAAATTTTTCCTGACGAACATCTGTGGGCTATACAAGATAAGGAACCCTGGTATGCAGATCTGGCAAACTATCTGACACATGGGGTATTCCCCCCGATCTAGACTGGCATGGCAAGAAAAGGTTTGCTAGGAGATCAAGGGAATACTTCTGGGATGAACCTTATATTTTCAAACACAAGGCAGATCAGGTAATTAGGAGGTGTGTGCCAGAAAATGAACAATATGAAGTGTTGCGATTCTATCATGATTTGCAATGTGGAGGCCATTTCAGCGCACGTAAGACAGCACTTAAGGTACTAGCAATCAGGTTTCTTATGGGTGTCACTTTTTAAAGAAGCTTATCAGTTTTGTGTAGCATGTGATAGGTGCCAGTGCACATGGAGCATTGGTAAATAGAATGAGATGCCACAAACTGGAATTTTGGTGGTTGAAATATTTGACACTTGGGGTCTTGATTTTATGGGACCGTTCCTACCCTCTTGTGGAAACAGCTATATTTTAGTGGGGGTTGACTATGTTTCCAATATGGGTTGAGGCTATTGCCACAAAGACCAATGATAGTAATGTGGTGGTAAAATTCGTAAAGGAACATATTCTGACCCGATTTGGGATTCCAAGGGTGATCATTAGTGATGGAGGGTGCCATTTCTGTAACAAAGTCTTGGGAAACCTATTGAAGAAGTATGGGGTGTGTCACAAGGTGGTGACACCATACCACCCACAGACATCGAGGCAGGTTGAAGTAAGTAACATGCACATCAAGCAGATTCTGGAGAAGACGGTCTCCTCCACTAGGAAGGATTGGGCATTGAAACTATCTGACGCCTTATGGGCGTACCGAACGGCTTTCAAACTCCCATTGGGATGAGCCTGTATAGGTTGGTTTTTGGTAAGGCTTGCCACCTTTCGGTAGAACTAGAACATAAAGCTTGGTGGGCGATTAAGAAGTTGAATTGGGAGTATGACAAGGCAGGGGAAGAAAGATGCAATCAGTTGAACGAGTTGGATGAATTTAGGTTGGAAGCCTATGAGAGTTCACGGCTTTACAAAGAAAAAACAAAAGTTATTCATGACAAGCGATTGGTAAGGAAAAAAGTTCCAACCGAGCATGCTGGTGTTACTTTATGAGTCCTTTTTTGAAGTTGATCCCTGGGAGGTTGAAATCGAGATGGTCAGGTCCACACCGTGTTATTAATGTCTCACCTAACAGAGCTGTAGACATTCAGAATTTGAGAAACGATGGAATATTCAAAGTTAATGGGCATAAGCTCAAACCTTATTTTGGACCAGAAACCTGCTGCAAGGGTGTTGGTGCCATGGAACTTACTAAGCCATAGAACATCTATCATGTCTGAGGACTTGTGGGAGGCAGCCCGCTAAGGTCATATTTAAACTTTTAGCTTTCGTAGTTTTATTCCAGGTTGTATTTTGGTTTTATTTCGCATTTGATTTTTGTTTTGTAGAGTTGTTGTGTGTTTTAAGCTAGGTTGTGCATCTTTTGGGAAGCACATGACAACACACACGGACAACGAACTAGCTTCCTTCTAAAGGGAGTTTCTACCTTTGATTTTGTACTTCATTGCATTAAATTTTTGATGAATGCGAATTTAGATTTTGTTAATATGAATGAGAAAGGTTAAAGCATATTGATCATATACTTGTGCGCGTTTTGAGCTTATGTCTAGATTTGGTTTGGGGGTGTTGAACCCTAATTCCGTAAATTATTTTGATTATGCTTGTTATTGATTGCGCTTTATGCATGTTCATAATTTTTGAGTTGTCTATGGTGTTTCTCCTCCGTTAGAACATACCTTGTGCATTCCAACAATGGGGAGATTGTTGAGTTTTGGTTTGGGGGTGTGTTACACCTTGTACAGTCGTCCTTGTAGTCTTATATTGTCCAAGTTTTCAATCTTGTCGCTTGTCCAATTTTCAAACTATAAGCAGTATGGGTATGATGCCTTAGCGTGTACTTTTGGCGAGTTCTTTGTATGTGCTTTGACTTTGTGACATAGTTTGGTGATACCTGAGGGTTCGCTTGCACTGCCATGGGATCGTCCCACCCGTTGGTGTTAAGTAGTGGGGACTCAATGTTCCCATGCCTAGTTCTAATAGTGGAGATGCCCGTGAGATCACAAACACAAGCGTTAAAGTGGGTATTTTGAGTGTATTATTGATTATTCTTAAACACGCCTCTCGTCATTTATATCATGTGCCATAGGACTTGCATATCATATATTGAAGTGCATGATGAATGATTTCATTCCTTTTTTAGATGGTTGTGGAGGTGATATTAGGGAATGTGTGTGCACTGAATTACCTTTACTAGCCTAAACACGTTCATACCATATTGTGTGCTCCAAAGCCAAGCTTGAGGCCAAACACTTACTCTTTTATTTGGTACCACATTCAACCATATACCTAATAGCCTAAACACATGCCTACCCTTGTACTAATCATGTTAGGATGTGAAATGGTGGTGATGAAAGCAGATAAGCTCTGAATGGTCAAATAGCTGGTAAAATGAAATAATTGTTGAAAATATGCAAGGAAAGGGCTAAGAATTGTACTTGTGTGCCATAATTGCGATTGTGTTATACTAAATACGCTTAAAGCGGAGTGCAACATTGAAGGCACGAATGTGGGTTAAACGATTGCCTAGAGGTTTGCGTATGAGTGATAAAAGAGCATTGTATGGGTGTAGGGATATATTCTAGCATGATTGGTGAGTTTGAACTCCATATGTCCATATTCTTTGTGTAACCTCATTAAACCTCATAGCCACACTATAACCAGTGGAAAAGCCTTATTTGATTCATATAAAATCTAGTTTGGGAATGTCGGTTGAAGCACGATCTTTCACGTCCATGGCATATTGACTCTTTCCTAGGATAGTTCATTGCTTAAATTTTGTGTAGAATTCATCTTTGCATACTCGTTTGTGTGGAACTTAGGACTCTGTGAGGAAAGAAAAGTGAGAATCCATGCGAGCTTTAGAACTGAAGTGAATTATGCTCAAGGTATGGGAGTAAGTTGTCCATAATTCATGAATGCCTTTAGGTGTGGGATTCATGTTCGTACTAGCCTCCTTTTGGTGTCTCCAAATTGCTCTTGATCTTGTGCATATGTTTTTCTCCTCTCTATCACACCTATGTGTATCATATCACACATTGTACTTGCGGCATTGTTGAATTATTGCTTAGGTGTCTAGGATTTACCTTCAGTTGGCGTCTGATTGTTTTAGATTATGTTTGCTCGAGGATGAGCAAAGGTTTGGTTTGGGGGTGTTTGATCGTGCCACATATGTAGTATATTTAGGCCCTCAAATCCGGATCTTGTGTTTTGTTTTCGTGCATTTTGGTATCTCTAATGGGTTGTTATGTGAGTGGTTGTAGGAAATGGTGCAATGATGGGTTTGGAAGCATGTTGCGGTGGTTTCGACAGAAAAGGGGCAAAAGGAAAGACAAAGGATCAGAAGCAGCTCTACAGTGCGGGTCAAGTGCGGGTCGAAACCGCACTCCAACCGCACTCATTCTCATAGCCAGGACCTGATGCTGAAGAAGAGTTAAAGTGCGGGTACAGTGCGGGTCATCCAACCGCAATCCATCCGCACTGTTACAAAAACCAGAGAAGCTGATTTGCACCTGACATTAAAGTGCGGGTCAAGTGCAGGTAATCCAACCGCACTCCACCCACACTGTTGCTCAAGATAGAAAAGTGGATTTGCACCTGACATTAAAATGCGGGTCAAGTGCGGGTAATCCAACCGCACTCCACCCACACTATTTCCCAGATCGGAGAACTGAAGATGAAGATAACCCATACAGTGCGGGTACAGTACAGGTAATTCACCCGCACTCCACCCGCACTCCGCAGTGCGCCAGTTTGTTTTCTGAAGTTTAAGTGACCTATTTTTGTATATTGTATAAATAGAATAGTTGGAGAACGGTTTTGAGAGCCTTTGACCGAGATTGTCAGAGGTTTTACACACTTAGATCTAGATTCTCTCTCTCTTTCACACACTTACATTCTCTACTCAACTTCAAGGACGGTAGGAGATTGAAGCAACTTCAAGGAAGGAGATGTTCTCCAAGGGTTATTTCTCTTTCTTTCTCTTATTTTCCTAGTTGTAATGAGTAGCTAAATCCCCTCTAAGGGGTTGATGGAGTAGTTAGTTGGATATTGGGCATGTACATAAACTTGATTCTATATTTATATTCATGTCTATCTTTCATTGTTCTATTCTTATTATGAATGGTTATCATTGATTTCTTGTTTAGATACATCCTCTTAGCAAGATCTCTTTGGATTATGTATGAGTATTGCATCTAGATATAAATCCTATTTAGTTGTTTCTTGCTCTAATGAATGGACGGAACGTCATGAATTCTGACTCTTAAACCGCGGTCTTAATCTAACCTCGATCGAGTTTCTGGCACTATACATCCTAGGTCGGAGCCCGTGAGAGGATTAGAAGTCATCACTATACATCCTAGGTTGACTACGTTACAATAGGTTGAGTCATTGATAGGTAGACGAGCTTCATTTACAGAATTCGACGAACAACCAACTCTATACATCCTAGGTTGGTGGTTTAGGATGGATTAATCCCTAATAGATGGTCCTCACTATACATCCTAGGTTGACCACTTTCTAAAGATAAATAACCGACTCTATACATCCTAGGTCGGTTACCTTTGAATAGACGTTCCTATTTATAAGTTTGTTGCATTGCCCAGTATTGACTTTCGAATCCGTTAACTCCTTAGTTCCCATCATCTTTATATCCTTCATCCCGTTTTCCCTTCCTCTAGTTTCCATTATTAAGTAAGTGTTAGTAATAGGATAATTCACCATCTACATCTTCATCATTTTATGTTTCGTTTAATATATATATATATATATACATTAACATTACTTTAGCAATGACTAATCTTAGCTAGCTCTGCTCCCTGTGGACAACACCCCACTTGCCACCATACGTGTGTTTTTTCCAAACCAATTTTAGGCTTCATGAGGTTTTTACAAATATTGTTGACGAATTGATCTTTTTAAAATGACACGAAAACTGTTCGTCAGTTTGCCTAGTAACGGGCCTTAGGAAGACTCTATTTTCCATATAGCAAGCCGTATTGACGGCCTCGGCCCAAAGGTTCGTAGGGACATTGTTGCTAAGTAACGTCACACGGGCCATCTCTTGAAGGACCCTATTTTTCCTCTCAACCACCCTATTTTGTTGAGGAGTTCTAGGAGCCGAAAATTCATGAGAAATCTCTAAGCTATTGCAATAGCTTTTCAAAACAAGAATTCTCAAATTCTCTTCCGTGATCACTCCTAATTCTTTTAATGCTTTTAATGTGTGAGTTCTTTTCATTTTGAATTTTAGAGCAAAGCATTTTTAATTTTTCAAAAGTTTCAGATTTTTCTCTAAGAAAATATGTCCATGTAAATCTAGAGAAATCATCAAAACATACAAAAATGTATCTCTTGCCACCGAGACTCTCCGTTTGCATGGGACCCATAAGGTCGATATGTAGAAGATTTAGTGGCTCCTTGGTGGCGAGATACTTGCCTTTCTTGTGCATGCTTTTGGTTTGTTTCCCTTGTTGACAAGGTCCACAAACACCATCGACTTTCTTCCTAAGCTTAGGGAGGCCACGTATAACCTTGAACTTATCTAAGATCCTCAAATCTCTATAGTTCATGTGGCCAAGTCTTTGATGCCACAACTCAACTTCCTCACACTTGGATATGTTGCAAGAGATAGCACTAGCTTCAAGATAATAGCAATTGTCACTAGATCTTTTTCCTTTTAGCAAGGTTTGTCCATTTGGCATTAAAATTGAGCAATCATTCTTGTTAAACAAGACCGAAAGTCCATCATCATTAAGATGAGAAGTGCTTATAAGATTAGTTTGCAAGCCATCAACAAGTAAAGCAATGGACAATGAGGGTAAATCGGGAATGAAAATTGTTCCTTTCCCTATAACTTTCTTTCTAGACCCATCACCAAAAGTGACGAATCCACCATCCTCCATTACAAGAGTTTTAAAGAAACTCTTATTCCCCGTCATGTGCCTAGAGCACCCACTATCCAAATACCAAGTTTTATAAGCACTTGCCTTCAAGGAAATGTGGGCCATATAGCAAAAATATTCATCTCTTCCAATCCACCTAGGTGAAACATTCTCATTTCTAGTGGTATTAGTCACATTGGCTCTAGATTTCCTAGGATCATGCCAATTGGCTTTAGATTTCCTAGGAACATGCATTGTGACTCTAGCCCTAGTTCTTTCCATCATGCTTCTAGTTCTACACATGTCAATATACTTAAAGCAATTTGGTCTAATATTACCATCAACACCACAAAAGTGACATGTAGGAATGAAATAGGAGATCATACTATTCCTTTGTGAGTACAAAGAAGCTTTGCCATGCCTTTGAGCTTGTCTTTGATGTTGAATTTGTTCTCTCCTTCTTGGTTATTGAGTTGGAGTAGATTTCTTCCTTGGTTGAGCTTGCATGAATTTCTTCTTGGCTTGGTGGTATTTGGGTTGAGGAAAACTTGCTTGATGAACCCTTGTTGGTTGAGCTTGAGCTTGTTTCCCTTGTGCCACCTTGACTTGGGAATCCTTAGAGCACTCTCCTAGTTCAATCTTCTTCCTAGGATGTTGTGGAGGTGGAGGCTCTTTGATGTCCAAGCTCTTGACAAACACGATATTGCTTGAGGATGAGGACTCCTTGTTATCTTCATAGCCAAGACCTTTCTTATCACTTGGCCTCTTGCCAACTCCCAACATATGGTCAAGTTTCTTCGTGCTTGAAGTCATCTTAGAAATAATCTCTCTTACTTCTTCCAGCTCCTTTTCCATCAATGCCTCATTCCTTTTTGCTATCTTTACTTTTCCATTTAGGTGAGTAACTTCGGTAGATAGCTTGAGATTCTCTCCCTTTAGCGTTATAATCTCTTTCTTCATTTTCAATCTTGAACTTTGAAAATGCTCAATGAACCCCTCAAGGTCCATTCCTCCTACATCCATATTTGTTGAGTGGGATGAAGATTCACCATCGCTTGAGTCATATTCACTTTGTTTCTCTTTCCTCTTTATCATCTGTTGCTACCTTACTCTTGAGAGAAGATGCAAAGGCAATAAAATTTGCCATATGGTCTTCATCATCTGAGGATTCTCCTTTCTCTTCTAGGTCATCACTATCACTCCACATGGCGGCCATTGCCATTTTCTTTTTTCTTGTTAATCAAATTTCCACAATCCGTGGAGAGATGCCCAAAACCTCCACATTCAAAACATTGTATCCATTTCCTTGTGGGCTTGTCTTGACTTGATTCAACCTTCTTGAAAGGAGTCTTCTTCTTCATTTCCTTTCCTTTGGATCCAAAGCCCTTCTTTTCAAATTTGATGAATTTTTTGAACCTTTTGACCATGAGGGCCACCTCTTCATCCGAGTCTTCCTCCTCCTTCTCAACCTTAGAGGTTTTCAAAGCAATACTCTTTTGCTTCTTTAGAGGCGTAGGTGTGGGAGTCCACCTAGACTCATATGCTAGAAGTCTTCCAATAACTTCAATTGGCTTCATTCTTGTAGTCACTATTCTCCTCAAGTGCCGTCACTTTTGACTCAAATCTTACCGGAAGCGACCTCATAATTTTTTGCTTGATTCTCCTATCTAAATAAGGGTCACCAAGTTGATGGCTTTTATTGACTATGTCCATCAACTTCACTTGAAATTTGTTGAAGCATTCATCCTCCTTCCATTCTAATTTGTTCGAATTGTGTTTGGAGGACTTGAAGCTTGGAGTCCTTGACCACCTCGGTGCCTTCGTGGGCCTTCTCTAGAATCTCTCATGCCTCTTTTGTAATTCTAGTTGTTTGGATCAATTTGTACTGATTGTCATCCATTGCACAAAGAATGGCATGCATAGCCTTATTTTTCCACTTGGAAGCTTCGAACTCTTGAGATGACCATTCCAACTTCTGCTTGGGAACTACAGTATCATCTTCAAGAGTTGTTTCCGGAGGAGCGTAGCTATCCTCTATCGCCATCCATGCTTGGTCATCTATTTGGCAAATGTATAATTCCATCTTGCCTTTCCAAGAGGCATAGTTTACCCCGGTAAGCAACGGGGGTATTGTGCTTGAGGCTCCCTCATGTCCACCTCCGTTTCCACTCATAGTGTTTGGGAATTATGAATGCGATGCAACAAACAAAATGCAACAAGCAAAATGCAACAAACAAAATGCAACAACAAAAATGCAAGATGCAAGACACACAACGAACAAGGATGACCTAAGTGTATCTAGGAACCCGCTCTGATACCAATCAAAAATAATACTAAGCGTGTGTCTACTAACCTAAAGGGGGGCGAATAGGTTTTAATTGATTTATTACCAAATTTTCGACTTAATCAATTTTAATAATGCTACCCCATTTAGCGATCAGTCAATCCAAAATAAACATGAGGAAAGTAATAAAAATAAAAAGATTGATTTACGTGAGAAACCCTCCAACTGGGCAAAACTCATGGGCTATCCTTCTAACCACACACGGTCCTCAAATCCACTATTTGAATGAAAGTTTAAAACCTAGGATGACCCCTCGTCACACTATTCTTGGTCACTAACCCTTTCACTCTACCTAACGGGCCTTTAATAGTGATCCTAGACCAACAAGTTTGTGCACTAATCCACTTAGTCACAAGGCTTAACAAACAATGAAGAGATTAAACAACCTATGTGAATATGTAAGAATATTCTATCATGCAATTAATGCTAGGCTACACTAGATGCTTATCTAACGATTTAAAGATGTAAATATATACAAATCCTAGATATCAATATCTAAATGCAAATGCATGAAAATTTATCTAAAGGGCAAAATGGTCCTAAAAGATAGCTATCAATGAACATATTTTCTCAACCAATAAACAGCAACTCAAGCATGTTATAAATACCATTAAACATAAAGACATGCATTAAATCAACATTTAAAGCTAAACCTAGGCACATAAGAACACAAGGAAATGCTATGGAGATTTAGGGCTTGTTTAAAATACCTAGTCAATAGATGCAAGAAGAATCCATGATGCGATGATGCTTATGAGATGCTAGATGCTCATGGATTGATGTTTGGTTGAGTAAAGGTGGGTTAGCAGGAGTTTCTCTCTCTTAAGGAAGTTTGGTCTCTCAAAAATGGCTTCTTGAACTCACAAAAATGAGCAAGGAAGAAGAGAGAACATATATAATAGGGCTAATCAAAACTGCGTCGTTTTGGTAAAAACAAGCCTAGAAAATTTGCACTGTTCGTGGGTTTCCTTGCGCTGGTCGACAGATGCACCACATGCGCACACCTACTGCACAAGTTACGCAGGTGTCATTATGCTGGTCGACAGGTGCACCACCAGCACACACCTACTGCCTAAGATATGCTGGTGTCTTTGCGCTAGTGGACAGATGCATGACCAGCACTGTGCGCGGGTTAATAGCGGGTAAAGGGACCCGCACACTGACTGAACAAGACCTAAAAACACACAAGTGCAAGAGTGAAGTGCGAAGAGAAAGCACACAAATGTAATGACCATAAAAGTAATAAGAGCAAACTATGCAGGAGAGCGTGTTTGTACAACTAAATCTCTTCAAGGAAGTAAGCACAAGTGGTATACCTTTGATGAGCTCTTTAGCTTGGTCACGAACAAAGATGGCCTAATCTACCCTTACACATTTAAACCCCAATTGTGTTTTGTCAACGAAATAAACAAATCAAAAATGAGGAAAGTACACCAACTTTTCAACTTAATCAATTTTAATAAAGCTACCCATATTAGCAATCAAACAATCCAAAATAAAATGCTGAAAACAATAAAAACACAAGGAATGATTTCCGTGAGAAACCCTCCAAATGGGAAAAACTCACGGGTTATCCTTCTACCCACACACGGTCCTCAAATCAACTATTTGAATGAGAGTTTACAACCTAGGTTGACCTCTAGTCACACCATTCTTGGTCACTAACCCTTTCACTCTACCCAACGAGCCTTTAATAGTGATTCTAGACCAATTATTTGTTCACTAATCCACTTAGTCACAAGGCTTAACAATCAATGAAGATATTAAGCAACATAAGTGAATATATGACAATATTGTATCATGTAATAATGCTAGGCTACACTAAATGCTTATCTAGGAATTAAAGATGACTTTAAGTACAAATCCTATATATCAATATCTAAATGCAAAAACAAATAGATTTAGCTAGAAGGGAAAAATGGTCCTATATGCTAGCTATCAATGAACACATATTTTTAAACAACAAACAACAACTCAAGCATGTTATAAATACCATTAAACACAAAGACATGCATTAAATCAACATATGAGGCTAAACCTAGGCAAATAAGAACATAAATAGATGCAAAGTAATGTAATGGAGATTTAGGGCATGTTCAAATTACCTAGTCAACAAACGCAAGAAGAATCCATGATGAGATGATGTTTGGAAGATGCTAAATGCACATGGATTGGTGTTTGGTTGAGTAAAGGTGGGCTCTTCGAGCTTTTCTCTCAAAAGAAATCTTTCTCTCACTAAAAACAGGTTTTGAAGCTCTAAAAAATGAAGTGAGGAAGAAGAAGATATATATATATATATAACAACCTTAGATGAAGTGACGTCAGTTTTCAAAAGTTAGGCACAAAACATGGCACTGCGCAGGTCCAGTGCGCGGGTAGGGTACCCGCTCATTTAAGGAAAAACACACGGCAGAAATGAAAAATAAGATTGGTATATTTAAAAAAATTTCCATTTAAAAGAAAGAACCTCAACCCTTGATTAAGTAATATATAATTAAAAGTATCATACATCTTTCACGTGACGATTGATATTGCGTCGAATTGAATCTGCAAGATCTTCCAATCCAATCACGAACGTGAATCACCTAGGAGTGTAGGCTCCCTTTCTTTGAATTGTGTACCTGAGGATGGAAAAACAAAAACCTTTTTCTTTTGTTAGTCATAATAACCCTCCTAGAGAAAACAAAGAACGTTTGTTCTCAATCTTTTGATCAAAACTCGCGTAAACCCTAATTCGATGTTGTGCACCAAGCCTTTTGATATAAAAGCTTCTAGTGCACTATTGAAAACAAAAACGCTCCCTTTTCTTTTTGTCTTGGCTGAATTCTCATACACTCTTTCTATGAGTTGAATGAATTTTTTTTAATACAAAAGAATAAAAAAAATCTCCTTTTTTCAAAAAACTGCACTTGGCTGAATTCCCTTGATATGGATATATGGTGGCCGAAACTTCTCCTTAATGTGGAGTATTTTTGTTTCACCAAAACTCTTATCAACTTAGTAGTGCAACTCTATTCCAACTCATGAGTGTAATATCCGATAATTGAATATCAATTTAAAATTGTGACTTTATCAATTACTAGATAAATAAAGTTTATCGATTTAAAATTGATACTTATAAAATAAAGATTTTGATTGATATCAAAAACCTCCTATTTGACTAGATAAATAAATATTTTATTTATTTATCTACTTATCAAATAAAGCTTTTGATACTTATCATACTACTAACAATAGTATGACACTAAGAGTCCTACTCCTAATTAGAAAAATATTTTGACTTTTAATCAAATAATTAATTAATTAATTAATTTCTATTTAATTAAATAATAAAATAAAACAATATATTAGGCTAATAATTTTAGCCCTTGCCGCCCAAGCCTATATCATGGGCAATATGTTGTTTTTCCATTTTATTAAATCAATTGGACTTTAATAAAAAGTCCACATGTGAACTAGATCCATTCTTAATTACTAAAACAAATAGTCCACATGCCTTAAATTAATACATTAATATAATTTAACAGTCCTATTTATTTAAAATGTGCAAATTATATTATTAATGTATTAATGGAATGCTAGTCGCACCCCATTAGGGCCGTCCAAGGATTCCCACATCCTTGGCCGTCCAATCTAGACTTTTGAAGAGTTACCACATGTCTTGATCACACATGACCGCACCTCTCCAAAACTTTTGGATTCTGAAATCCAAAAACAATTCTAGATGGACTCAGAAATTAGTCTCGTAGAATATATCAAGTGATCCATTCAAGTTCGTGTGGATTGGGGATCTTGGTGGGCTATCTAAATTTAAGCTTCAATAGACATAACCTAATTACAATCAACAAATGATTCACTTAGGTTCAATCTATTAATTTTAGCTCATTCCACAAAAGAGCTAAAATTAAACTCTTAAATAAAGATAGAATAAATTTATGTTTCTCATTCGTACCCTAGACAACCTAATTGAAGATAGTGTATCCTCGTGAAAAATATCAGTGATTGCCAAGAGCTCACAGACCGCCTATAGCTCTCATAGTTATCATATTTACTCATATGACTGTATTTTGAACTTGGATATTTTGACTTGTCTAGAAGCCATGTTTCAATAGACACTATCGAAATCTTAAGGTTAAGATTTAATATCCAATACCTCAAAATATCCATGTGAATGATATTCTAGTCACATTTAATAAATGGAGCCATGATTTCCTCTATCGATTAACAAATGAATACCACCAAACCACCATGGATAGACTATGCTATATAATCGTACTCATTAATGATCGAGCTGAAAATGTCATACAATTTGGCCCTCATATCCTTTCTCTTTGTCTTTTGCTTGGGTATTTTTATGTGTATTTATGGCTCTTTTGTTGATATTGCAGGCATTAGGTGAAAAAAGCAAGAAACGGGATCAAAAATGAGATTTGGTGACTAAAGGGAAAAATATTGTAAAAACAGTGTGTGCAGATCATCCAACTTCAAAGAGTTATATCTACCTTCTTAGATTGAACCATGTTTCGAATTGCATATATTTGGAAAGCCCCGGGAGTCTAGTTTCCAGCAATTTTTATGGATTGCGATTCCAAATTTTCTAGAGGAAGTTATGGCCATTTTAGTAACTGTTGCGCGGCTGTCCACGGGTACTGCACGGGTAACCTACCCGTGCAACTCACCAAAACCCGAAATTTTATCACTCGGGCATGAGCAAACTGCACGGGTACTGCATGGGTCACCTAGCTGTGCAGTTATCCGTGCACTGCACTTTCCAGCACCAAAAATGACTGGTTTTAGGCAATTTTTAGAGGGGCAATGATGTCTTTTCAGGCCCAAATTGTGCCCTAACCTCCCAATCATATAAATACACCAGTTTTATGATTTAAAGCTCTTCTTCTTCTCTCCTCTTCTCTCTCATACACTCTCTTCCCTTCTCTCATACAATTCTCTCCCAAGAACACTAACCTAACAAAATCTAACCATCATCCTCATCTACTCAAGGACATTGGAGATTGGAATCAAGGTTCAAGAAATGAGGAGTTTCTTAACATGGGTCTTCTCTATATCTCTTCTCCTATTTATTTTATTATATTTGTCATGAGTAGCTAGATATCCCATTAAGGGATTGATGTGAGACACTATTGGATGTTGGGCTTGTAAAGAACTTTACATTTTATATTAAACCTACCAATTATGTTTCATTCATTGTTCTTAATTGATTTCTAGAATGATTTGTATTTGATTGTACATGACTCTCTTTACAAGTTGTTAACAGGTTTTTCTGGCAAGGAACCAAAGGAGAATTTTCCAAACAGAGACCTATCCAGGAAGATTCATCCAGATACTCCAAGAGACCTGCGAGATAGTTCCATCATCTAGATGGAGTCGATATCCGATGAGGTTCGAACCTCGACTATCCATCTATCTAGATAGGATACCAGCTCTGAAAGCATGTATCTCACCCTACTGAAGCTCCTGATACCAGTTCAAGACTAGTACGATGATAGCTTGCACTGCCCAGCACCCCACAAGCATCTCGGCTTTGATCAAAGAACCAGGTACCTCGATACTGTTAGGATTATGCTCAATGGCAAGAGTGTAATATTGTAATTGACAATCTTCTCATATTAATAAAGTGAATTCTGATTCTTACAATTACTTATAGCATTTATTATTATAATTATCAAAGTAAATAATCATAAGGTCAAAAGACTATGAGATATGAAGAATTGTTCATACATCCGGATATGTATGAGGTAGACACAATTCTTTAGTTAGTCTTGAATAACGTTCACAACTTAAGTTAAAGGTTGGGCACCTCTATCTTGTTAAAGTTGTAGAATTCTATTACTAGCATTTGAGTGGGATCAAATGAATATGATGAGTCTAAAATCATCGAAAGGTTTTCGAGTAAAAGAATCTAGTGCACTATGTGCATTGAACTGGATCACAATGAAATACTTTATCTAGAACCGTCACTAGATATAAGTCTTTTCATTAAAGAGGACAATCAGAGAGTCTATCTTAATCCTGAGATAAATGATGGACTTATGGTTGCAAGTGTTATCATTAGAGCTATCAATGAGTACGATTATAAAGCATAGTCTATCCTCGATAGTTTGGTGGTATACATTTGTTAATCGATAGAGGACTTCATTTATAGATATGGACATCGTGGCTCTATTTATTTAAATGAGAGTATAATATCATCATATGCATGTTTTGAGGTATTGGATATTAAATCTCAACTGTTGAGTTTTCAATAATGATTATTGAAAACATGGCTTCTGGACAAGTCAAAGTATCCAAGTTCGAAATGTGGTCATATGAGGAAATATGGTAACTTGGAGAGCTATAGGCGGTCTATGAGCTCTTGGCGATTACTGATATTATTCACGAGGATACACCATCTCCTATAAAATTATCTAGGGTATGAATGAGAAACATCTCCTTATTCTATCTTTATTTAAGAGTTCAATTTTAGCTCTTTAGTGGAATGAGTTAAAATTAATAGATTGGACCTAAGTGAATCATTTGTTGATTGTGATTAGGTTGTGTCTATTGAAGCTTAAATTTAGATAGCCCGCCAAGATCCCCAATCCACACGTATTTGCATGGATCACTTGATATATTCTACCGGGCCGATTTAAGGGTCCATCTAGAATTGTTTTTAATATATCAAGAATATAATATGTCTATTATTTAATTAATGGGCTGCACTATTATATTAATATATTAAAAGGAGACATGTGGGCTTGTTTCTTTTAGTAAGAATGGGTCTGGTTCACATGTGGGCTTTTATTTAAAGTCCAATGGATTAAATGAAATAAGAAAATAATATATGGCCCATTTATATAAGTGGGGCGGCAAGGTGTATATATTAACCTAATATATTATTTTGTTTCATTGTTTTAATTAAATAAGAATTAATTAATTTATTAATTAATTGTTTAATTAAGAAACAAATCTTTTTCTGATCAGGAAATATTTTTCCTAAAGTTATACTATTGGTAGTAGTATATTAAAAGTAAAAGACTTGTTTGATAAGAAAATAAATAATTAATTTTATTTATTTAATCAAATAAGAAGTCTTTTTTTTAGTCAATAAAAGAATAAAAATATCTATAAGTTGGATTAGGCTTTTGAAGTCTAAAGGTTGATGGAAATTAGGGTGCAACACAAACTCTTTTTTTTTTGGTATGTGATTTGCGGCAACCCTAGTCTCATTTAGAGGAAGATTTCGGCAACCCTAAATAGAAGAGGAAGCAAAATTTCGGCCACCTATATAATACCACATATAGAATTCGGCCACCCTAGTTGATAGAATGATTCAATTTTTCTTCTTCTTCTCAATTCATAGAAAAGGATAATTTTTATTCTACTAAACATAAAAGAGAGAAGAGATTATTCTTTGATAGTACACTGATTGCTTGTTCATCAATAAGCTTATGTGTACAACATCGAATTAGGTTCACGCGAGTTTCGATCATTAGATTGAGAACTCAAAAGTGACCGGAATAATCTTTGTCTTCTTTTGTTGTTTTGTGACTAACAAAAGAAAAAGAAAACTTTGTTCATCCATTCTCAGGTTTGCAATTCAAAGAAAAAGGGAGACCACGCTCCTAGGTGATTCACGTACGTGTTCAGATTGGAAGATCTCGCGCTACTGTTCACGATCACTGTTCACGGGGGGGGGGGGGGGGGGGGGGGGGGGGGTGGGGGGGTGGGGGGGGGGTACTGTTCACGATCACTGTTCACGCGGGTACTGTTCACGGGCATCGGAAAAGATTTTGCGGATTACCAATCGACGTAAGTCAATCGGATCACGCGTCAAGAGGTATTTAACTCTAACTGTATATATTTGAGTTTAATTAATTAAAAGGTTAAGGTTCAACTTTGAGAAAAATTTTAAAACCATACGAAATCTACTTTTCGCCTTCCGCTACGGTTTTAAGCAATTTTTCCCTACAGATACCTACCTCGGTACCACCTCAATATCTACCTTGGTACCACCCCGACTCCCACCTGGTACTTAGTATACTTATCTAGAGCTCCTTCAAGGTAAGTATCCTACCTCCCAGGCAATACGATAGGGTACACGAAGACACAAGCACCATTCCAGCAGGAGGCAGAACAAGCTTATGAAAATGAGGTACCAGCACTGCCCTCCATCAGAACTCAAAGTAAGAATTCCATCATCATCAAGCTCCACTAAGAAGTAAAGTTGACTCCCTCTCCATCAAGCTCCACGAAGAAGGAAAGTTGACTCCATCGCCAAAATAAAGCGCCATTAATAACCCAATAGTCGACCGAATCAGAATTTGAATTCGCCATTGATTAACGGGATCTAATCCCGCGCCTTTGGCTCCACGCAAATGGCTTTCAACGCTTAAAATAGGACTCTCTATAATCTTCATTAAAGACAACCGGATTTTGAGGAGATTCGAGGAGTACTATATATACAGCATTGAAGGGTAAAGCAAGGGGAGGATTTTTTCGAGTATTCTTGATCGCCAGAACCAGAGAGATCCCTAGAGATTCCCGGAAGCTAATGAGAGTCCATTGACAATCACTGGAGGAAAAATATCCACTTATCGACTCGAAACATTTTCTCCATCTGCATCTCCATCCTGTGTAAAAGAGTGAAAATAGAGAGAAATATGCATGTATACATATTGTAATCTTACCGTAGTGATTAACTGAATAAAATCGTGTTCATTTTACATTTCCCGGTCCCTTTGTGTTCTTTCTCCATTCTTTGATCTATCGATCTCGATCATACAAAAAAGAGGGACCCCTGTACTGAAGGTACCTACCCCGCTGCTGCTACCGGTAGTGGGTGAGGTTGTTAACTGAGATTTTCATCCCGAGTGAATTTTTCCGTTAACACAAGTTGTTTGAGAAATGATTAGAGTACATAACTTGGTATACATGATGCTAGGTTCTCTTAAGCTCACTTGAATGGAAGGATTGAACGAGGGTACATGACCCAAGTGAAATCTGGACAAATTAATCTCAATTTCTATCTAATCTCAAATGGGTAATCAATCCTATACATGATTTGATTGGTTGCTTGTGAGAGATTAAGCATCAACACCATACATGATGGGTTGGTGAATTTAAACTAAGAGATTAGTCCCTTATTTGATAGATATTCATTCATTGCACAACTATTTGTGGGTGGCCAATACTATACATGATGGGTTGGACACTCATAAGTGGTATATAACCAATCATATACATGATTTGATTGGTTACATTCGATTAATGATCATTGTTGCAAGTTCATGATTTGCCCACTATTCACTTGTGAATCAATCAATACCTTAGTTCTAAATACCATATTTTAATACTAATTGCATGCTAGATTAATTAGTCTAATTGTAGTTTCATAGTAGTCATTAACTTTTCAACTCAACCATTAATCTTTACCTTATTTATACTTAGTTTTAGTTTAATAGTAGTTAACTAGTTTTAGCCATTTGATTTCCCTTTCCCTGAGGACGATACCCTTATTTTCCATTGTACTCATTTTGCAAACATTTTGAGGCAGTAAGGTTTTTATAAATATTTTTGATGAACATTTTCTAACAACAAAAACGCTATCGTCAAAATGGCACCACTGCCGGGGAGGTGGCCTATTCGTGAATTATTTCTGGTTTTAGCGAATAATGAAGTAATGTAAATATTTTGGTAGTTTTATTTATTTATTTAATTATTTTGTTTGTTTGTTTGATATTTTTCTTTTGTTCGAAGCATATGCATGTAATGTTGTTTGAGTTTTTTTTTTTGTGCAAGGAAAGACAAATTTTCAGGTTGGCGAGCTATCAAATCAAGGTTTGAATGGAGACCAACAATCGAGGAAGCCAAGACCTCACAACTCAAAGGAACAAAGAGTGCACTACTTGCACTCCGACAACTTCACCAAGCAAAACGGCAGCTCCAAGATGGCCTATGTAGTTAATGCAACCAAGGACGCGAGTAGTGCCGCGCGAGAGCATTAAGTGGAAATGAGGCCAGAGCGCGGCTAGAGGTAGTGTCTCTGCAAGCTTCTTCCCAAAATTTGGAACTTCGGTATTGACTCTTCTCACTGTTTCTATCTTTTTAGATTACTCTACTTTTGTAAGTGTAGCTTAAGCGTTGATGGGTAATATGCATATTGTCGGAGCATGTGTGAGTGAGTTGATTGGAGTGCACCGATATATGTGCTTAAATGCATTGGAAGGGGTTTGATGTAATGAATTGTGCTTGTGGGTCAGGTTGTTGACATTGAGGCGTAAACCGCTTGTGTGCTTCAAGGTTCAAATGTTGTGCTTATTTTCATTTTTATTTAATTTTGAATGTTTTATGATTGCACAATTTATTTTTCTCTTGTACACTAAGTTCTCATCCCTCAATTTGTTATTATGTGCTTGAATGTATGGGAAGAGCTAGGTTTGGGGGAAAAATCTATTGTGGAATTGTTTTGGTGCGTTTTTCTTGAATAATTGGTATTTCGAGCTATTGTTGGAAATTACATTTATTGATTGATTCTTTGTTGCCTGAACTTTTTAATGGGTTTTATGAGTGTGTAGATTGTCTATAGCTTCTTGCGGAAGCGAGTTTTTGCAGCTTGTGCTATATGCTAGGTTCTTTATCTCTTGAGAAGAAACACAGACACCTTGCGAGTCTTTGAGAAACAAGCAAGCCAAGAGTGCTCATAAAAAGGGCGAGAACATCATCTTCATTAAGGAGAGCAGCAAAGGAGAGTTCAAAGAGCCGAAGTGCCACAAACAATTTCTTGCCCAGACGATAAATATAGAGCTTATGGGAGGCAACCCACCTAAGTTTGCATTTCTAATTTTACTTTTTCTCGTTTTTGTTTTATTTGCTTTGTTGAATAATTGGTGGAGATTTTTGTGTATATTGTGTGGAGGGTATAACTTGTGCATAATTGAACATTTTTGGATGGATATATTTTTGATTTTATTGATTATTTTTCATCATGGATGAGCCGAAGGCTCTTGAGAGTGTTGCATGTGAGTGTACGGACTTATATTGCCATATATAGCCCAACTCGGTTTGGGGGTTGTGAGTGCATGCGTTATTTTTGTACGGGTCTTCATGCATATAGTTCGATTCTGTTTGGGGGTTGTTATGCCCCCATTCCGTCAATTTTGGTAAATGCGTGATGTAGGTTTTGAACATGAACTGATGTGCCTTTGTGCTTAATTGCTAATTCAATTGTTTGCCTTATTTTATTTGTGAGCCTTGTTTGAGTCATGTTAGGTGCGCGCTGCTTGACCCGACTCTCTTGTCTTCAACATTGAGGAGAATGTTGGGTTTTGGTTTGAGGTGTAGACGCCTTTGTAAGTCGTCTTTTTGTGTCTTGGGTCACTTTTCGTGTCAAAGTTTTGAAACTTGCTGCTTGGCTGAAAATTTTGAGCTTAATTTAGCTTGGTGAGATACCTTGAGCATAGTGTTTGTGGTGAATTTGTGTATGCTTTGTGTGCTTGCTCATAGCCCTTAGTCATTTTAGGGGTCTCACTTGCACTTCATGGGTTAGTCCCATCTTTTGGTGTCCAAGTTGAGGGGACTCGGTGCTCAAGCGCCTTGTTCTAATAGTAGAGATACCCTTGTCAGTTCACAAACACGAGCCAAAAGAGTACAAATATGAGGGAAAATATTTTCAAATCTTTAAACACTATTCAAACACTATGCATAGTCTCATTACATCACAAATCATCATGTGTCATAGAACATGCATCATATATGTGGACTGCTTACCAAAGCTTGTATTCCCTTTTTAGATGGAATGTTGGAAATGATCCTAGTCAATGTGTGTGCATAACTACTAAAATAGCCTAAACACATTTCTATGTCCCAATATTTGTGCTCCATTGCAAAATTTGAGGCCAAACACTAACCTTTCATTTGGAACCACATATAACCATATAGCCATAGTCAAACACAAACCAACCCGTTAATTTCCAATCATGTGGGTTGTGTGTGTATGTGTAAAAGTGGTTGAAAGGAGTAAGCTTTTACATGTGAAGTTAGCGTGTACTTAGGCAATATGTTGTGTAATGTGCTAAGCAAAGGCTAAAAAATGTAAAAGTGCCAAAAATGAGCACTTATGAGCGTAAAAATGTCAAAAGAAAATTGTGCAAAAAGATGAAAGAAAGAAAAGAAAGGAAAAAGAAGGAAAAGATGAAAAACAAAGCACAAAAGAGTTTTAACATGATTGGTGACTTTTGAATTTCATTTCCTATTCTTTGTTCACCTCACTTAACCTC
Organism: Dipteronia sinensis; assembly: GCA_033220585.1. Lineage (NCBI taxonomy): Eukaryota > Viridiplantae > Streptophyta > Magnoliopsida > Sapindales > Sapindaceae > Dipteronia > Dipteronia sinensis. The sequence continues at coordinate 41,069,221 of CM065641.1, forward strand.
ATGGCCCCATCACAACCTAAGGGAAAGACCTAGTTGATCCCTTAAGAAGTCTAGTTTGGGAATACGAGTTGAGGCATGCCCTTTCCAAGTTCATGGCACTTGATTCTTTCATGAGACTTATTCACTAAAAATAGAGTTTATTTTCTATGAAATGTATGCAACTATTTAATTTCATTACATAAACTCATTTGCATACATCTTGCATGAGTGTGAACCTAGGTTCTAAGAGGAAAAAGAAGAGAGATCCCATGTGAGAACCTAGAATCGAAGCGAATTACGCTTGAGGCATAAGAGTGAGTAGTTCCCAAGGCATTGGTGCTTAGTGTGTGGGATTCGTGACCTGCGAGTTTCCCCTTGTGGTGCCTTGGAGTTATTTAGAACAGTTTGCATGAACCTATTCCTCACTTCCACTTTCTTTTTCTTATCTCTCTAATAGTTGGTTTTGCAGCAGGTTCTCATTGTGTTATGAAATTTTCTAGATAGAGTCATGATTGTGTGTCTTATGTCTTTTGGTTTGTCTTTTTGTTTGCTCGAGGACGAGCAAAGGTTTGGTTTGGGGGTGTTTGATCGAGCCAAAATTGTCATATATTTAGGCCCTCAATTCCATAGCATTTAGCTTGTTTTTGAGCATATTTTGGTGTCTAATGGCTCGTTTTGTAGTGATTGCAAGCATTCAATGGGATTCAGGTGCTGGAGGCGGGAACCGTGACTTTCTGGGGAAAAACAAGCCAATTTGTGCAAAAAGGGATGCTTGAAAGCAATAGTGCACGGGTAACCTACCCGTGCATTACTCGTGATATGACCCGTGCACCGAAGGATGGAAATTAGGAAGAGCTAAGTGCATGGGTATAGCACGGGTACCCTACCCGTGCACATACCCGTGCACAGGCCTAGACCAGAAAGCTAGAAAGCATACACAAATTCGCTACAAACACTTTGCTCAAGATATCCCACCAAGCTAAATTAAGCTCAAAATTTTGGCCAAGTAGCAAATTTGAAAATTTTGACAAGAAAAATGACTCTAGACGCAAAAGACGACTCAACAAAGACGTCTACACCCCCTAACCAAAACCCAACATTGTCCTCAATGTTGAAGACAAGAGAGCCCGACCTAGCGGCACGCACCTAACTAGACACAAAAACAAACCTAGGCACTAATCATGCACAATCAATGCCCACAAAAGTAAAAAGACTCAAAACAAGGCTCAATCATATAAAGGCAATAAAACGCAATATGATATTAAGGCATAAGCACCTAATCATGTTCAACCACTATCAAGCATTTTCATTCAAAAAAATTGAAGAAATGGGGGCATGATGATCCCCAAACCGAATATCACTATATGTATGCAAGACCTATACAAAATGTGAGCAATCAAAACCACCCCCAAACCAAACAGGGTTATATATTCAAAATGAACCTTTACACTCACATATGTATTCAAAAAGAGCTTTCAGCTCATCTCATCATCCCAAAATGATCAACCGATTCAAAATCAAAAAAATGTAATCAAGATATCTACAAAATAAATCAACCCATTTCATCCAAATATCTCTCCATACAAACTACCCCACATCACAAAAATTATTCAACGAAAGAAAGTATACTAAAAGCAAGAAAAGTTCAGAATTTTAAATTGAATTTAAGAATTCAAAACCGATGGTGGTTGCCTTCTCGCAAGCTTCTCCTATAAAGATATGACTCTTGCTCTTTTTACAAACACTCTTGGCCAGCCTGTCCCTCAAAGATGTGTAAGTTGTCATTGTTTCCTACCAAGAGATAAAGAGTCTCGCATTGATACACAAGCTGCAAATTTGACCCTCAAATCTCAATGGGATGGGGGAACCTCCCTCCATCACCATTTCCCTAAATATAATTTTTGTAAATATATATATACACATTTAATTTTAATTTTATTTCCTAAGAAATATCTAAATCCAACCGTAGTCTAACTTTAATTCTAAATTCTAACCCTAGTAAATTTCATATCGTATATAACTTTTTGTTTATATATAAATATATAATTTTTCTTACTTTTAACGTGTAATACTCTAATATTATATCATGTAATACTCTAATACTATAAGTATATGTATTTATTTTGGATTAAATTAAACCAATTATTTATTTTGGATTGGACATTTGTATTATTTTTAGATTGGATATTGAAACATGGTGAAATGGGAGATTGAAATTGTCGGATTTCGAATTCCAAATTTCAAATTTCGAAATGGAAAAGAAGGGAAATGGGAGAAATGGGTGGGGGTTGGAGAACCACCTCCAAACACCACCATCACCCCATTTCCCACAAATAGGGTTTTTGGTGGGGATGGGTAAAGGGAATGGGGGAGGTGGTCCACCTTCCCGATTTGCCCCCAGGCACATATCTACACAACAATATGTGTGAGCCTTGCTGTTTAAGGACTACATTGTTCCACGACACTTTCTCATTATTGTATCTTGGATATGTACAAATAATATCATATTATATTATAAGGATAGGTTCGGCCTTCATGTGCGTCCTAATTTCTAAGAATATGGATAAGAGTTTTCAATATTAATAATTGAATAAAAAATTACAAAAAAAAATTCATGCTTTAAAAGAATTAAAATCTATATTGTTATTTGGATTTTTTACACTAAAAGAACCCATATCATAATTCATAATAAGACTTATTGTTTAAATTCTTTTTATGAAATAGTACAATTTATTCTTACGGAAATAAGATATTTTATTTATAACAAATTTATCATTTTCTTTGACCATCAATAATGATTTATTAGACTAGTTCGCTTCAATATTTAGTCCAATCAGTAATGGGAAGTTCATTACTTTAAAAAAAGTATAAATATTATATTTAAGAGATTAAAAATCTTCTTATATCATAAAAGATGTTATAAATTTAGTATGGGTTTCCACCGTCTTACATCTCTCCGCTTGACTTCATAGACTACTCACGTGTATCGCTTGATGACATCTAGCTTTGCCTTATTCATGCAAAGTGTCCGCCTCTGCATTTGTCTTCAATGTAAAGCAAGTGGTGCAAGTGATGCTTAGATTTGAAGACTGTATATAGTTGTCTCTTTCATTTGTAATGTAGGTTGAAAAAACAATACAAATCTTTGAGCAGTTAATATTTCTCTCATCTTTTTTTATTTCTTTTATTTATTCACAACAACAAAAGAGTATTTTTAAAATACTTTTCATTAAGTGCGTCTTAATTTTTTTATAATAAATTTGACGATAATTTTAGGTATTCCAACTTTTTTTTGACAGTACATATCTATTCACGTATCTATATTAAGTGTTTTTTTTGAAGTTTTTTACCATTGATAGGATTCGAACCGCTAATTCGAAAGTCATTTGCACAAGCCCCAAGCTCGTCCATCTACAATAATTTTAGGTATTCCAACTTTTTTTTGACAGTACATATCTATTCACGTATCTATATCAAGTATTTTTTTTTAAAGTTTTTTACCAATGATAGGATTCGAACCGTTAATTCGAAAGTCATTTGCACAAGCCCCAAGCTCGTCCATCTGCCAACTGATCTACGTCCCAACTTTTGTATCAATGATACAAGAATTAATAAATGGACAAGCATTACTAATGATTTATGTCATTTACAACATGTCATATTTTAGAGAGATATAATATTTTTAGAAATACTCAATATGTGCAGTTTATCGGATATGATTGTTTGATGAACAGATAAAAGTTTGAAAAGATGCAATTCTACAGGCTTACTTGTTTAATGAACAGACACAAGTCTGAAAAGATGCAATTAACATATTTGTCTGTTAATGAACATACATAATTAAGTTTGCCTAAAAATATGTTCTGAAATATCCAGATCAGTTAATTAAGTATTAACTTTCAGTTTCAAAAAGTGTTCTGGGAAATTCTACAAAATTGTTATTTGTAGATTTTTATGGATTTGTTGTATCTTGGAGGTAATTTGCCTGTGAACACGTTAGCAAACATCTGAGTGGGGGAAATAACACCTTAAGATCTTTCATTTAAAATTTTATTATGTTATTTTATCAGATGGTTTCAAACATAATAGTGCTGATAAATGCATATTCGAAGTTTACAAATAACTGTGTTGTGATTCTTTTTTTATATTTTGTTAACGAATTTGATAAACGAATAAAAAAATTGGATTTGAGGCGTAAGGAAATTACTTTCTTTAAAGTCACTTTCATCCCAAAAGTAAATTGAAGATCCACACTTCCTTTTCCAATAACCTTGGCAGAAACATGATTTCCTATAAGAACCACCTCACCACCTGATGTAGCAGTGCCTCTTGTCGTTTGGCAATGAGTAATGTCATTTTGGTGTTGTTATAATTTTCCACCAAGTGGTATCAAAGACCACGTGTCTCTGTTGTTATTGTATTTCATTTTTATTTGTTGTTTTTTGAGGCCGTTGTGCCGATTGCTGGAATAGTGGCTTGTTGCCTTAAACAGAGAATTTTTTGGTTGTATTGTTAAGCAGCTTGGATAATAGCTCATATTTTTATCTTGTTATTTTCTATGGAATTTATGAATTTTCCCCTGAATGTTTTCAATCTCTCCGGTTGAGTTCAAGAGGTTTTTCCAATCATTGTAGACTTTTACATCATTCGGTATTCAGAGCTCGGTTTTTTCCCTGGTTCTGCAATGACATGATTCGTTGGAGAAGGTAGCTGGACTTGCGAAAATTGATCAAAAATTGATCGAAGTTCGAAGGCCCTCTGGGTGTAGTTACCAAACTCGAACAGAAATTTGACAATTTCATGGTAGATATTCGTCAAGCTCTGCAAGAGTGAGGTAAAGGTTCGATGGTGAATCAAGAAGAGGAACAACTCAAGGATCGAGAGCTTACTTGAACTCCAATAGTTGAACCCCTTGGCTACCAGCATCGCTGGCGAGGAAACGACGTTAGATCTGAACTTTCTGGGCTAGAAATTGGAAATCACCGAAATTGGAAATCAGCATCATCTGCCCTAAAGATACGTTGAATCTGAGACTGATGAAGTTGTAGCTGCTTGTCTCCTTGGTGAACACATGTATGAACGTGAAACCCCCTTTAATCATGTTCCAAACAACAAGATTGTTAATCAAAGAAATCTAAAATTCAGGTTAAAAATAGAATTAACTGTATTTTATGGAAATTTGCATATTGAAGATTTTTTGGATTAGATTGATGTTGTTGAAGATTATTTTGAATGCATGAATCCTATTGAGAATTTGAGAGTGAAGTTGGTCGCTTATAAGTTGAGAGGCTGATCTAATGTGTGGTGGAAACAATTATAAAACAGCAGGATGTTAGAAGGGAATAGTTGAATTAATTGGTGGTCTCGTATGAAACAGCTGCGTACCATTAGATTCCTGTTGATTGTGCCAATTTTGTGTTATATTTCGGCTCTCAATTCCACATCATTTGGCTTGTTTCCGAGTAAATTCTTGTGTTTAATGGCTCGTGTCTAGTCTTTGCAGGCAATTTATGTATTTCAGGCTTTGGAGATCCAAACGAGAGCTTTCGGTAGCAGAACAAGTCAGAAATTGAGATTTTCAGGAATTCAAGATCGTTTCGCTGGTAGTATGTGGGTCCATACCCATGCAAGTCAACCTGCGGAAATTCTGGGGATCTCTCACAGAAGTTCGCTGGTCCATACCAGTAAAGCTATCAGCAAACCGAGAGCTCAAATCACCTACAGAATATCTCGAGGCCAGAGTTCGCTGGACTACACTAGCATAATGCACCCGCAAAGTCATCTCCAGAAGATCTCGATCTCATGGTTAGTTGGTCCATACTAGTGAAGAAACCAATAAGTCTTCCCCAAATGATCTCGAGACCAACTTTCGCTGGTCCATACCTGCGAAAGGCACCCGCAGACCGATAGAGAGAATGCCTTCAGTGGATTTTGCTGGTCTACTTCGCTGGACCATACCCACGAACAAACGCCGCGAAGTTACCCTGATTCGATGACATCTGCATTTCAAACCTATTTTTGGAAACCATATAATTACCTTTTTTTTTCTGATTTCGTGCACATGGCTAAAAATCACTTCCTTTTTTTAGACCCCTACCTCATCTAGATCTAGGAATCTCTCCTCGACATCCAAACCCATCCTACACTATTTTCTTCCATTCTACTCAAGAAGGCAACTAGGAGATTGGATTCAAGCTTCAAGAACAGAGGATTCTCTACAAGGGTCTTATCTTACTCTCTTCTCTTAGTTTTTGTTTTGTAATTAATATGACTAGCTAAATCACCCACTAAAGGGTTGATATGATACACTTGTGAATGTTGGGTGTTGTATTTGAAGTCTATCTTTAGTAATCTATCAAATTTGTTTAATTCTTTGTTTAAATTGTTTTCAAGCATGAAAAGGTAAAGATGGTTGTTTTGAAAGTTAATACTACAATGCAAACTATAGTTAAACAAGGTTAATCTAACATGCAACTAATGTTAAAATATGAGAACTAAGGTATTGATGGATCCAACAAGTGAATAATGGGAAAATCACGAACTCAGTGTACATTAATCTTATGTAATCAACCTAGAGTGTATAGTGTTGATTATTTATCCCTCATAAATGACCAACCTAGAGTGTATAGTATTGGCCACTCACTTGAGATTATCCTTCATAAATGATCAACCTAAAGTGTATAAGATTGACCATTCACTTAGGACTTTCCATGAATGCACATCCATCAAATTAAGGGACCAACCTCTTTATAAAATCACTAACCTAGAGTGTATAGTATTGGTGCTTAACCTCTCATAAGTAATCAACCTAGAGTGTATAGAATTGATTACCCATTTGAGATTAGATAAAAATTGAGATTGTTAAGTCCGGGTTTCACTTGAGGAGTTTACTCTTGTTTGACCCTCCCATTCAAATGAGCTTAAGAAGACCAAGTAGAGTGTATACCTAGTCAACTACTCAATTAATTCCCTTAATCAATTAGCAAAGACAGGAGTGTACAATCAAATACAAATCAATTACGGGAAGCAATTAAGACAATGAATGAAACATAATTGATAGATTTAATAAAGATAGAGTTCATTACGATGCCCAAAATGAGGTGTCAAAATGAGGTAGCTCATCAAAATGAGGTGTCAGCGCTACCCTCCATCAAAACTCACAATCAGAATCTCCCTCCAAGCTCCATGAAGAAGGAAAGTTGACTCCATCGCCATCAAGCTCCACGAAGAAGGAAAGTTAATTCCATCGCCAAAATAAAGCGCCATTAATGACCCTATGGTCGATCGAATCATAATTTGAATTCGCCATTGATTAACGGGATCTAATCCCGCGCCTTTAGCTCCATGCAAATGCCTTTCAACATTTAAAATAGAACTCTCTATAATCTTCATTAAAAACAACCGGATTTTGAGGAGATTAGGGGAGTACTATATAAACGGCATTGAAGGGTAAAGCAAAGACACTTTTTTCGAGGATTCTTGATCGCCATAACCAGAGAGAGATCCCGAGAGATTCTCGAAAGCCAGTGATAGTCCATTGATAATTACTGGAAGAAAATCTACTTATCGACACGAACGTTTCCTCCATCACCATCCGGTGTAAAATAGTGTAACGAGAGAGAGAGAGAGAGATATATGCATGTATTCATATTGTACACCTATCATAGTGATTGACTAATAAAGAAATGTTTATTTTACATCTCTCGGTCCCTTTGTGTTCTTCATCCATTCCATGATCTATCGTTCATAATCATACTACAAGAGGGACCCCGGTACCGAAGGTTCCTACCCCGCTGCTGCTACCGGTAGTGGGTGAGGGTGTTAACTGAGATTCTCACCCCAAGTGAATTTTTCCTTAACAAATACATACAAATAATTAGGAGAAGAGAGATAGAGAAGACCCATGTAGAGAACTTCTTCCTTCAAGCTTCAATCCAATCTCCAAGTGTCATTTGTTGAGTAGTAGATGATGAAGATGATATAAGATGGTTAGGATATGCTGGGTAAAGATTCATAGATCTAGGGTTAGTGTTGAGTGATGTAAAATGGGAAAAAATTCATGCTTGAAAGAGGGTAGAAGATTGGAAGTGTGGAGAAGAGAGTTTTCAAAAAGAAAATGATGTATTTATATGCTTGGGAGGCTAGGGCATGGTTTAGGTATGAAAGGACAACATTACCCCTATAAAAATTGCCTAAAACCTATCATTTGGCTGTTCTTGGAAGACTCAAAACATGCAGTGTGCGGGTAGGCTACCCGCACACTGCATTTTGGCACTCGGTTAGCGGGTAGGTTCGCGGGTCCATACGCAGTAGTCACTAAAATGGTCATAACTTCCTCTAGAAGGCTTGGAATCGTAATTCGTAAAAACAGTGTGAAACTAGACTTCCAAAAATTTATGAATATATGTAATATAAAACATGGTTCAATCTGAGTAGGGAGATATGACCTTCTAAAGTTGGATGTGTTGCACAAGCTTTTCACAATTTTAGCCCATTTTTCTATCAAATCCCATTTTTGCTAATTTTTGCCTCCCAAAGTTATTTTTGCCTGAAAATGCATGCATTGACTAGAATAGAGCCACCAGAAACCAAAATATGCTCAAAACAAGCTAAATGATATGGAATTGAGGGCCAAAATATAGAACAATTTTGGCACGATCAGTGAGCATCGAGGATTTGCTCGGGTCATTTCAAACTTATGAAATGAGCTTGAAACCTAAATCCAAGAGCAAGGGAATTGTACTCAAGGCCATTGAGGAATCAAGTGAAGATGATGATGAGTAGATGGTTCTATTGGTTAGAAAATTTAAGAAGTTGTGCCAAGCCTAATGGTAACTTGTCTAAATGAAGGGAAGTCAAGAAGTCATCCACTCCAAGGAATGAAAAAAATGGTCAAGCCAAGAGCAATAGCAAGGTTCAATGCTGTAAGTGTAAAAGATTTGGACACTATGCCTCAGAGTGTCCTAGTGAAAAGATTAAGGAGGATAAGAAAGGCTAAGCTATAGCGGCCACTTGGTATGATGAAAGCTCTAGAGATGAGGAAAGCTCAAGTAATGAGTCCTCATGTGAAGAAGAACTCAAGGTGATACTGGTAAATGCTCACCCAGCATGCTTCATTGGTAAGACCTTCTAAGGTGATCTGCGTTCCGGGTATAAGTAATAGAGCGACCTTCCGCAAATGAGCTTTTATTGTGGACTGGTCATTAGGAGAACTCTTCTCATGTTGAGGTCACTACCCTTTCCTACATGAGTACTAGGGAGAATGGTAAGCTTCTAGTCCCCAAGTGATTTAACCAGTTTAGGAGCCTACTTGGAGTAGTTGAGAGTCTTCAACAATTATAATGGTGCTCGAGATTCCACTTGAACGAAACGGGACGTAGGTAGTTCACTAGGCTTTGGGTGGCCTGGTACAAGAAGTTAGGAACTGCTATTCCTCCTCTGATGGTATTAGTCTAGAGGCATGCTTGGGCTTCAAAAAGACCCTAACAACTGAAATGAGGCTCTGGATTTCACTCAAATGATTCGGGACCTAGGTAGCTCACATGGACGCAGTAAGGGGCCTTATACAATAAGTAAGAAACCACTGGTCTTACAGTGGTCTTGTAGCTCCAGAAGCTTGCTTAGGCATGTAGGAGGCCTTAGCAAATGTAGGAAGCCTCTGGGCTCTCCTCGAATGGATCGGGACTTCGGTGGCTTGCTAGGGCGTTGAGTAGCCCGGTACAAATGGAGAGGAGCCTCCAGCATAATAATGGTCTAGATGCATGCTTATGATCCTAGAAGTCCCCACAGAAGGTGCCAAAAAGTGTTGATAGAAAAATCCACTCGGGGTGAAAATTCCGATCAACACCTGTAGGGAAAAATTAACTAAAACCGCAGCGGAAGGCGAAAAGTAGATTTTTGTATAGTTTAAAATTTTTCTAAAGATTTGAACCTTAACCCTTTAATTAATTAAACACAAATATACGGTTAGAGTTAAATACCGCTTGTCGCGTGATCCGATTGACTTACGTCGATGGTAATCCGTAAGATCTTCAGTCCTAGCACGTACGTGAATCACCTAGGAGCGTGGTCTCCCTTTTTTTCTTTGAATTGCTTACCTGAGAATTGATGTATGGAACTTCAGATCCTGATCTTCAATCCCAAAACACCAAAAGCCTAGAAAAATAGTTCCGGTCACTTTTGAATTCACAATCGATATGATTGGAACTCGCGTAACCCTAAATCGAAAGTGTGCACAAAACCTTTTGATGTTAAAGGCTTGCAAGTGCACTATCAAATGAGAACTTATTTTCTTTTTCTCTCTTGGCCGAAATTCTATGTGTATTGAGTAAGATTTTTATTTTTCAAAGCAAACAAAAATCTCTCTCACTCAAGCTTCTTGGTGGCCGAAATTTATCACCTTATATTTATAAGGTGACCGAAATTTCTCCTTCTCAAAATAGGGTTGGCCGAATTCTTTGTGTAGGAAATCTAGGGTTGGCCAATTTCCTTACTTGAAAAGGAATTGTGCTTTTCCCTAATTCCTATCAATTTAAGAATCCTAACCCTTATAGGACTAGGGTGGTCGAATTCTTTGTGTGGTATGAAGTGTATGTTGACTTAATCCTTACCATATTAGGACTCCTATCACTTAAAAGAATTCTAACCCTAATCCAACACATAGTACTTTATTTACTGATCAGGAAAAGATATTGATTTAAACTATTAATTAATTAATTTCCATTTAATCAAAACAATAAAATAAAATAATATCTTGGGTTATTTTATTAGCCTTGCCGCCCACACCATATATATATGGGCCTAATATTATTTTTCTTATTTTATTTAATCCATTAGACTTTAAATAAAAGCCCACATATGAACCAGACTTATTCTTACTAAAAGAAACAAGCCCACATGTCTCCTTTTAATATATTAATATAATAGAGCAGCCCATTAAATAAATAATAGACATATTATATTCTTAATATATTAAATGCAATTCTAGATGGACCCATAAATTGGTCCGGTAGAATATATCAAGTGATCCATGCAAGTACGTGTGGATTGTGGATCTTGGCGGGCAATCTAAATTTAAGCTTCAATAGACATAACCTAATCACAATCAACAAATGATTCACTTAGGTCCGATCTATTAATTTTAACTCATTCCACTAAAGAGCTAAAATTGAACTCTTAAATAAAGATAGAATAAGGAGATGTTTCTCATTCATACCCTAGACAATCTTATAGGAGATGGTGTATCCTCGTGAATAATATCAGTAATCGCCAAAAGCTCATAGACCGCCTATAGCTCTCCAAGTAACCATATTTCCTCATATGACCACATTTTGAACTTGGATATTTTGACTTGTCTAGAAGCCATGTCTTCAATAATCATTATTGAAAACTCAACGTTGAGATTTAATATCTAATACCTCAAAACATCCATATGATGATATTATACTCTCATTTAATAAATGGAGCCACGATGTCCATATCTATAAATGAAGTCCTCTATCGATTAACAAATGAATAGCACCAAACTATCGAGGATAGACTATGCTATATAATCGTACTCATTGATAGCTCAAATGATAACACTTGCAACCATAAGTCCATCATTTATCTCAGGATTAAGATCGACTCTCCGATTGTCCTAATAATGAAAAGACTTATATCTAGTGACAGTTCTAGATAAAGTATTTCATTGTGATCCTGTTCAATGCACCCAGTGCACTATATTCTTTTACTCGAAAACCTTTCGATGATTTTAGACTCATCATAACTCATTTGATCTCACTCAAATGCTAGTAAAAGAATTCTACAACTTTATCAAGATAGAGGTGCCCAACCTTTAACTTAAGTTGTGAACGTTATTCAAGACTAACTAAAGAATTGTGTCTACCTCACACATATTCGGATGTATGAACAATTCTTCATTTCTCATAGTCTTTTGACCTTATGATTATTTACCTTGACAATTATAATAATAAATGCTATAAGTATTTATAAGAATCAGAAAACACTTTATTAATATGAAAAGATTGTCAATTACAATATTACACTCTTGCTATTAAGCATAATCCGAACAACACCCTCGTCCACTACCGGTAGGTGGCAACGGGGTAGGTACCTTTGGTACCAGGATTTCTTTTACATTGGAGATCAAGAGAAAAGAATGTAAATAAAGAAAACGAATAAGATAGGCACTGTTTTATTGAATATGTGTTTACACAGGTCTTACAATACACTCTTTTTTTCTATCCTTCACACAAGATGGTGGTGGAGAATTCGTTTATGTCGATAAGTGGCTAGGAAATCCTCCGAGTGATTGTCTCTAAACTCTCACTGGCTTTAAAGAACTTAAGTGAAGTTTTCCGAAGCAATTCTCCCATCCCATCTCTTCGTCCTTCACGGCTGTATTTATAGACCTCCAATATTCCTGAAAATCTTGTCCTATTAATGAGGATTATTTGGAGTCCTTCTTTATGCTTTGAAAGACGTTGAGTGAGGCTAAGGCACATAATTTGATCCCTTTAACCACTATCGTATTTGAACTTTGATTCGATTGACTGTTTGGTCTCATTTATGGCGCTTTAAATGGTGAAAGAGTCAACTTTCCCGCTTGTGTTGCTTGGAGGAGTGTACTGATTCCGTATCCTGGTGGCATGGTACATTGGCGTACCGGTCTGACTTTACTAGTGTGGCACTTGTTCTTCTCTGTATCAACTAATGATGGCTATATGTGGGTGATCTTAATCCTGAGTGTCTTATCGATTCCTTCAGGTTAGATCGTGGTTTTTGATATACCATGGGTGAGGTCAGATGCAGTTCCTGATCAATATACTCTGTATGTTGGGATTGCGGTTTGGCTTGTGGCTGGGAAGGTATGTACACAATAGTGGAATCCACTCCTTCTTGTGAGAAGTAGATGGTAGTTCCCTTAAGGGTTGATTCGGGGCTTGGACAATATGAGCGCTCTCCTAATTCCGTGAGGAAATATGATTTATTGTTCATTAGAGAATCAACGGTACTTAAAGGATATATGTAATAAGAGGGGTATAACGGACATTATGACCCAGCTCTAATTATGAACTACTGTTGAGGATCACACCATGTGTAATAGCTATATCGATGGACACCGAGTTGTATCGGTATGTGTAAAAATATCTGCAGTTGAGAGAGTGCAGCTTCGGGTTTTTAGTGGAATAACACCGGAGTTAATAATCAAGGAATATTAATTAAAGAGTTTAATTAATAATTCCAAGGATTATTGGAGCTCAAAATACTGTAGGTACATTAGGTCCCCTTGCTAGCCCGATCAATTTAGGTAACAAGGGTCACGGTTAATTAATTGGATTGTCCAATTAATTGTGTTACGAAAGTGACACGTATTTATTCGGGAAATAATTTTTGCACGGTTGGGCACTGTTCAAAGAACGTTGTTGGGCACTGTTCATATATTTTTGCACGGTTCCATTGGCAAGTGTTGCCTAGTGCGTTTCGTGCAGATTTCCTATTTTGGATTCATGAGATGAATCGGAGTGACCTAAAGAGACTGGAAGACTCGAAAATTACAAGAAGACCAAGGAATGCCTTGGGGATATTTCTGTAATTTTAGATTCCTATTTTTTAGGTTAAATAATCCACAGTACTCGGTCAATTCATGTATGCTTTATATTATGTGATGATAAAAGCATTGTCATGCATACGTATGTCATTTAGAATAGATTTGCCTACACAAATATATTTGATATGTCATACATGCATCATAGCCTATTTTTATGTATTTTTTTTAATATGATTAAAATCAGTAAATACATTATTGGCTATGAAAATGAGATTAGTTTTTTAATTGTTAGAAAACTTGTTAATTCTCATTAATATTAATTTCGTTATTAAAGTGTTTAATAAGTTAGATTAATAGGGTCTTTTATTGTAATTAGGATTAATATGATTAATAACCTAATAATAAATAGACCGCATAAAGTGTTAGAGTTTTAATAGTTAAAACTTGGCAAACGCTTACATAATAATTTGACCTTAGTAAAAAGTTTACAAAGATTTAGATTATTCACTAATAGATTAGAATTTTAATTGTTAAAAATCATTAATAATTTATCAGTTAAATTAGAATTTATTTCTAATAATGAATTTGTTAATGCGCTAGATAACTTGATTAAAATTAGCCGTTTGATCCTATAGAGTCTAGGTGCATTAACGGATAATAGAAAACCCTAATTTTTAAATAGTGAGTGGGAGAGGGATATATTACATATATATCCCACAGTCTCCATTATTAGTTCAACACCGTGAGATCCGAGTGGGGCCTCGTGACGGCTTTGCTTTCGTCCTCCCTACGGAGGGTTTCTACAAAGATCAATACCAAGGTTGACTTCCTAACAGATAGGATTTCTGAGGGTATTTCGGGATTGACAGACCCTAAGGCGGCAATTCTCGAGTTAAGCTCATGAGATCTGAAATGGTGGGTTACACTCACGAAGGTTTTGATTAAGTTTTGTTAATTAAAAACTTGACTGAATAAATAATGGTTGAATGATATGGAATAGAGTTATTCTAGAATATCATTTGATTGAGAATGTCTTGGTCCAACATGCAAGGACTTGACCGACCCTAAGGCGGCACTTCTTTGTGGTATGTTGGATTGTCGTGGTATAGTAACTGTTTTTTGGGTATTTCTAGTTCGTTAAACATGTTCACACATCATGTTCAAATTTATGCCAAAGCACTCGCACTTGTTTTAATAAATGACTGAATGAATGTTTTATTTATTTCAGCAATTATGTCTTCTGCATTACTTCAAATTCTCGCAAACGAAAAATTAACTGGTGATAACTACACTAAGTGGAAACTTAATATTAATGCAATATTGGTCACCAAAGACCTCAAGTTTGTGCTTACGGAGGAATGTCCTCCGGTGCCTACTGCCAATGCCACACGAACTGTTCGTGAGGCATACCAGCGATGGGTCTCATCTGATGAGAAGGCCCGAACTTATTTGTTAGCTTCTATGACAGACGTGCTTGTCACAAAGCACGAAGCAACGACTACAACATTCGAAATTATGGAGTCATTGCAAGCTATGTTCGGGCAGCCCTCCGAGCAAAAGTGACACGAAGCTATTCGTTCCGCTATGCTCGCTCGCATGAAGGAAGGTACATCAGTTCGGGAACATGTCCTGAGCATGATGTCCTACTTCAACACGGCAGAAGTCAATGGCGGGGCCATTGAAGAACCCAGTCTAGTGAGCATCATACTGACGACTCTTCCGAAGAGTTTCGACCAGTTTAAGAACAACTACGGGATGAACAAGTTAAGGTATAGTCTCACACAGTTGCTCAATGAGCTCGCTACTTTTGAGTCCTTGACTAAGGACAGTAAAAGTAAGACCGGTGAGGCAAATGTTGCCGAACCATCTTCCTCCAATAATAAGAAGAGGAACAGGTCAGCTGGAAAGGCGAAGGGTAAGCCCAAACCCAAGAAGGCCCAAAGCAAAAAGAAGGGCACCTCCACCGACCAAGACAAAGGAAAATGTTTCCATTGTAACAAGGTTAGGCACTGGAAGAGGAACTGTCCTCAGTACCTAGAGGAGGTAGCCAAGAAGAAGAAGAAAGGTAAATATGATTTACTTGTTCTTGAATCTTTTTTAGTGGAAGATGATTCTTCACCTTGGATTGTTGATTCGGGGGCCACTAATCATGTTTGTTCTTCTTTGTAGTGGACTGATTCTTGGACACACCTAGAGGAGGGAGCCTTCTCCATGCGTGTAGGGTCAGGGGGATGTCGTGTCGGCCAAAGCAGTGGGAGCAATAAGATTGCAATTTTGTAATAATAATAGTTTTTTTTTATTGAACAATGTTTTTTATATTCCTAGATTTACACGGAATTTGATTTCCGTTTCTAAGTTGTTAGAACAATTATATTCTGTTTCTTTTAATAATAAGTTTGTTATTATTGGAAAGAATGGTCTGAATATTTGTTCAGGAATTAATGAAAACAATTTGTATGTGTTAAGACTGTTAATACATACTACACTGCTTAACACCGAAATGTTTAAGGTTGAAAAACCTAAAACTAAACGACATAAAATTTCTCCAGATAATGACACGTATCTTTGGCATCTAAGGCTTTGTCATATCAACCTTGACCGGATAGACAGACTAGTAAAAAGTGGACCTTTAAGTGAGTTAAAGGTTGGCACCTTACCTGTCTGCGAATCCTGTTTAGAAGGTAAGATGACTAAGAGACCTTTTACTGGAAAAGGGCTTAGAGCTATAGAGCCACTAGAACTCATACATACAGACATCTGCGGACCAATGAATGTTAGAGCTAGAGACGGCTATGAGTATTATGTCACCTTTATAGATGACTACTCGGGAGACAAATATGTCTACCTAATGCAACAAAAGTCGGAAACATTTGAAAAGTTCAAAGAATTCCGAGCTGAAGTTGAGAATCAATTAGGTAGGACTATCAAGTCACTACGATCAGATGGTGGAGGTGAGTACCTTGACCTAAGAGTTTGAAGACTTCATGGTCGAGCATGGGATAGTTTCCCAACTTACAGCTCCCGGTACACCTCAGCAAAATGGTGTAGCAGAGAGGAGAAATAGAACCCTGATGGAAATGGTGAGATCTATGATTAGTTTCTCATCATTACCAAATTCCTTCAGGGGGTATGCATTACAAACAGCGGCATACATTTTGAATGTAGTGCCATCCAAATCTGTTCCTAAGACTCCCCTAGAGTTGTGGAATGGTCGTAAAGCTAGTTTGCGACATTTCCGCGTATGGGGTGTCCAGCACACGTGCTGAAAAATAGAGGTGGAAAGCTAGACTCCAAGTCTGTGGTCTGCCTGTTTGTCGGATACTCCAAGGAGACCAGAGATGGACACTTTTATAGTCCCGAAGATAACAAAGTATTTGTATCGACAAATGCAACGTTTCTTGAGGACAATTATATTAGTGACCATAAACCTCGTTCTAAGATTGTATTGAATGAGTTGGAGCCTGGTGAGACTAGTGCTTCATCAACAAGAGTTGTTGATCCACAAACATCTGAGAGTCAGATGGTTCCTGATCAGGATACACTATCACCTAGACGTAGTGGGAGGGTTGTAAGACAACCTGAACGCTATTTAGGTATAGGTGAGGGACAAAGTGTTGTCTCTTCTGATAGTGTGGATGATCCTTTGACATTTAAGACTGCAATGGAAGATCCTGATAAAGAGGAATGGCTTAAAGCCATGAATCTCGAGATGGAGTCCATGTACTCTAACTCAGTATGGGATCTTGTAGACTTACCGGATGGGGTAAAACCCATAGGATGTAAGTGGATCTACAAGAGAAAGAGAGGAGTAGACGGGAAGGTAAAGACCTTCAAAGCAAGGCTAGTGGCTAAGGGTTATACCCATAAAGAGGGGGTTGATTATGAAGAGACCTTCTCGCCTAGTAGCCATGTTTAAGTCTATTAGGATTCTCTTATCCATTGCTGCCTATTTCGATTATGAAATTTGGCAAATGGACATCAAGACTGCATTCTTGAATGGCAATCTTGACGAGATCATCTATATGATGCAACCAGAGGGATTCGTATCTCCAGATCAAGATCAAAAGGTTTGCAATTTGCAAAGGTCCATCTATGGACTTAAGCAAGCATCTAGATCTTGGAAAATCAGGTTTGATGACGTTATCAAAACCTATGGCTTTGAGCAGAACGTCGATGAGCCTTGTGTCTACAAGCGCATCATTGACAAAAAGGTATTTTTCTTGGTCCTATACGTGGACGACATCCTACTCATTGGGAATGATGTGGGAATGTTATCTGATGTAAATGGTTGGCTGGCTGGCCAATTCCAAATGAAAGATTTGGGAGAGGCGAGTTATGTTCTAGGGATCCAACTTATAAGGGATCGTAAGAACAAACTCATAGCATTGTCTCAAGTATCATATATCGACAAGATTCTTGTGCGATTTTTGATGCAAAACTCCAAGAAAGGTAATTTACCTTCTAGACATGGGGTTCACTTGTCTAAGGAACAGTGTCCTAAGACACCTCAAGAAGTTGAGGATATGAGACGTGTACCATATGCATCAGCAGTAGGTAGTCTCATGTATGCTATGTTATGCACGAGACCGGACATCTGCTATGCAGTGGGAGTAGTCAGCAGGTACCAGTCCAACCCAGGATTAGATCATTGGGTTGCTGTCAAGACTATTCTCAAGTATCTTCAGGAGAATGAGAAACTATATGCTCATGTATTCCGGACTGGATTTGATCTCGTTAGGATACACAGATTCTGATTTTCAGTCAGACAGGGATTCTAGAAAATCCACGTCTGGATAAGTATTCACCCTAGATGGTGGAGCCATTGTGTGGAGAAGTATAAAGTAATCTTGCATTGCTGACTCCACCATGGAAGCTGAATATGTAGCCGCTTGTGAAGCTGCTAAAGAGGCTGTTTGGCTCCGTAAGTTCTTGAGTGATCTGGAAATTGTTCCAGATCTGGATAAGCCCATCACACTTTATTGTGATAACAGTGGTGCTGTGGCTAATTCCAAAGAACCAAGAAGCCACAAGAGAGGGAAGCATATAGAGAGAAAGTATCATCTCATTAGAGAGATAGTGTAGAGAGGAGATGTGATCGTCACCAAGATAGCCTCACAAGACAATCATGCTGATCCATTTACGAAGACCTTACTGGCTAAAGTGTTTTCGGGTCACCTAGATGGTCTAGGGTTACGAGACATGCCTCACATGCTTTAGTGCAAGTGGGAGATTGTTGGGGTTTATGCCCTAAAGATGTATTTTGTAAATGGATTTATGAAATAAATAAAAAGAAAAGTTCAATTCATTCTTGTTATGTTGTTTATTTTATAACTTGTGCATATATTAACATCCTGGATTGCGGGATGTAATCTCGAACTGTGTATATGAGTGTCATATGCGGATGGATACAGTAAGAGACGTGCAATCTAAAGAGTCCATAGATAGCAAATAAAGCTGGGTACTTTATTTGTGGTTAGTCTATAGATGCGGTCCATTCCGTAATGTATGGTGATTCTATCCTGAATCATTCATATGAGATATGAGAATGGAGGCACCTTATATGATGTGATCATATAGGACTAGGCCATGATCTATATGAATCTCTCACCAAGATCCGATTACTGATGAGATTCATATATATCAACTAATGATGGCTATATGTGGGCTGATCTTAATCCTGAGTGTCTTATCGACTCCTTCAGGTTAGATCATGGTTTTTGATATACCATGGGTGAGGTCAGATGCAGTTCCTGATCAATATACTCTGTATGTTGGGATTGCGGTTTGGCTTGTAGGCTGGGAGGGTATGTACACAATAGTAGAATCCACTCCTTCTTGTGAGAAGTAGATGGTAGTTCCCTTAAGGGTTGATTCGGGGCTTGGACAATATGAGCGCTCTCCTAATTCCGTGAGGAAATATGATTTATTGTTCATTAGAGAATCAACGGTACTTTAAGGATATATGTAATAAGAGGGGTATAACGGACATTATGACCCAGCTCTAATTATGAACTACTGTGGAGGATCACACCATGTGTAATAGCTATATCGATGGACACCGAGTTGTATCGGTCTGCGTAAAAACGTCTGCAGTTAAGAGAGTGCAGCTTCGGGTTTTTAGTGGAATAACACTGGAGTTAATAATCAATGAATATTAATTAAAGAGTTTAATTAATAATTCCGAGGATTATTGGAGCTCAAAATACTGTAGGTCCATTAGGTCCCCTTGCTAGCCCGATCGATTTAGGTAACAAGGGTCATGGTTAATTAATTGGATTGTCCAATTAATTGTGTTACGAAAGTGACACGTATTTATTCGGGAAATAATTGAATAATGAGATTATTTAATTAATGAATAATGGTGATTAAATAAATTAAATATCAATCACTAAATGGAGGATGTTAGTTGATATTTGATTTTAAAGAGAATAAGATAATATGATTATTTTATTTTATTAAATTAAATATTTGAAATTGAATTTAAAATGTTTAAATTCAAAATAAATATTTAATTATCTTTTAAAATCTAATGAGATATCAATTAAAGAGTTTTAGTTATAATAATATATATATATATATATATGATATATATTGATAACAAAAATATAGCACACAAAGGATATACACAAGTGTTTGTATATGATACAAACTCATATTGTGTGTAACACAAAAAGGAGAAACAAGAGAGATAGTGTGCGGGTGATTAAAAAAAAAGAGAAAAACAAAAAAAAGGGTTTTTATTGTTTTATAAAACCTAACCTGATATATATCAAGTGCATAAGATATATATATTGGTAAAACGAGATACCTGGTGGTTTTTAAGAAGAAGAAAAAATTGCATTAGATAAAATTAGAATATTCGTGGGAAAAATATTGATTCAACGCAAATCAGGTGCACAATATATATATATATATATATATATATATATTAACTAGAATTGTTCTAGTTTTA
Organism: Dipteronia sinensis; assembly: GCA_033220585.1. NCBI lineage: Eukaryota > Viridiplantae > Streptophyta > Magnoliopsida > Sapindales > Sapindaceae > Dipteronia > Dipteronia sinensis. Next base: position 41,089,704 of record CM065641.1, read on the forward strand.
TTATTCTCTTGGAAGAAATTGTTTCTTCTTCATTCTCTCTACATCCTCCTAAGTTCCTGAGTACGTGATGCGCCCACACGCAGTTACCAGTCCCGGGATATAGCGAGGAAGATCAGTGGTACAGACCAGGAGCATATCGTAAAGTGAAGGAGCCTCCATACGTTGGTAAGGTTCTAAATTTTCTTTTAATATATTGATTACAATTTCCTGTGTTTACATATTGTATGTATTAGTTTCGGAAAAAGAATTGCGATCCTAAGTTCACTGGTCCCAGATCGTTTAAGATCTGTATAAAAAATTTTAAAACCTATTTCCGCTGCGTTACCAGTGAACGGGGTTCCAACAGTTTGTTCTTATCTCGCTGAAGATGGAGTCTATTCTCGAAGGTGTGTTAGTATCTTCATGGTGACCGTCGTTCTGTTTAGCAGGTAGGACGCTTATCTCGGTTGGATTCTGGGATGATGTCAAGGTACTGGGTACCAGGTATATGTCAAGGTACTGAGATACTAGGTAGACGTTGAGGTACTCGGGTACCAGGTAGATGTCCATGGTACCTAGGTGTCAAACATAAGACGCTGGGTGCCTGCGAGGTACTGAACACGTGGTATCGTTGTACCTGCCCTTTCTTGAGTCGTGGTTCTGGAGCTTCGACTAGGTAGACAAGGTGGGTGAAGAGGTAGCGGTTCCGGCCATACCAGGTATCAGTTCTTCCTAGATCGCAATATCGATGCTTCCGGGCACCTGGGAATGGTTCCTACTAGGTAGCAACTTGGTGGAAAATTCTTCTTTGGACCTCTACCAAAAAAGGCTATTAACAAGGGTATTTCTAACTCTAGCTACAAAGTTCTTGTACTCTCTCTCTTTTCACACACATTTTTTCAGGAAAGAAAAAGGTGTTTATATAGTGGGAAAAAGTCTTGGATGAAATCCACTTGCAAGGGTGACGTGGAAAGGCTTCTGCGACTTGGATCTGCTACTTGGACCTCACAGTCCCATGTCGCAGCTAGGTCGGTTAAATATCTACCACCTCATTCTGCTGGTTGTAACTCGTAGATCTTCATTTGTGTTTTCTCTATGACTTGGTTCTGTTACTTAGACGTCGCAGTCTATGCTCGTAGTGTCTTCTAGTACTGCTCTGCATGATGCTTCTACGAGGATGAACTCGCAATCTTAAGTTGCAGTCTTTTCTGGAACTGAACTGCTATATGGCTCTACGAGGTGTAACTCGCAGCCGTGTGTCGTAATCTTTTCTGGAACCAAACTGCTAGATGGAACTAGCAGTAGGTTCTCGTAGAAAAATATCTTGTTTGGCTGCTACCAAGGATAATAAATGTGTTAGGATTATGCTCAATAGCAAGAGTGTAATATTGTAATTGACAATCTTTTCATATTAATAAAGTGATTTCTGGTTTTACAAAATCTTATAGCATTTATAATGATAATTGTCAAAGTAAATAATCATAAGGTCAAAAGACTATGAGAAAGGAAGAATTGTTCGTACATCTGGATATGTATGAGGTAGACACAATTCTTTAGTTAGTCTTGAATAAACGTTCACAACTTAAGTTAAAGGTTGGGCACCTTTATCTTGATAAAGTTGTAGAATTCTTTTGCTGGCATTTGAGTGGGATCAAATGAGTTATGATGAGTCTAAAATCATCGAAAGGGTCTTCGAGTAAAAGAATCTAGTGCACTGGGTGCATTGAACAGGATCACAATGAAATATTTTATCTAGAACCGTCAGTATATACAAGTCTTTTCATTATGAGGACAATCAGAGAGTCTATCTTAATCATGAGATAAATGATGGACTTATGATTGCAAGTGTTATCATTTGAGCTATCAATGAGTACAATTATATAGCATAGTCTATCCTCGATAGTTTGGTGGTATTCATTTGTTAATTGATAGAGGACTTCATTTATAGATATGGACATCGTGGCTCAATTTATTGAATGAGAGTATAATATTATCATATGGATTTTTTGAGGTATTGGAATCTCAATGTTGAGTTTTCGATAATGTCTATTGAAAACATGGCTTTCGGAAAAGTCAAAATATCCAAGTTCAAAACTTGGTCATATGAGTAAATATGGTAACTAGGAGAGCTATAGGCAGTCTATGAGCTCTTGGCGATTACTGATATTATTCATGAGGATACACTATCTCCAATAAGATTGTCTAGGGTATGAATGAGAAACATCTTCTTATTCTATCTTTATTTAAGAGTTCAATTTTGGCTCTTTAGTGGAATGAGCTAAAATTAATATATCAGACCTAAGTGAATCATTTGTTGATTGTGATTAGGTTATGTCTATTGAAGCTTAAATTTAGATAGCCCGCCAAGATCCCCAATCCACATGGACTTGCATGGATCACTTGATATATTCTACCGGACTAATTTATGGGTCCATCTAGAATTGTATTTAATATATTAAGAATATAATTTGCACATTATCTATTTAATGGGCTACTCAAATTGTATTAGTATATTAATGAGAGGCATGTGGGCTTGTTTCTTTTAGTAAGAATGGGTCTGGTTCACATGTGTGCTTATTTAAAGCCTGAATGGATTAAATAAAATAAGAAAATAATATTTGGCCCATAATTTTTGTGTCTGGGCGGCAAGGCTATAATAATAGCCTAAAATATTATTTTATTTTATTGTTTGATTAAATGGAAATTAATTAATTGATTAATTAATTATTTAATTGAAAATCAAAATCTTTTTCTGATTGGGAATTATGTTCCCTAGTAGTATACTATTATAGTAGTATAATAAATATAAAAGACTTAATTTGATAAGTAGATAAATAAATAATTTATTTATCTAATCAAATGAGGAAGTCTTTAATATAATCACAAATACACTATTTGAGTTGGATTAGGAGTCTTAGTATGGAAAAGAAATCGTTTTTTTTAAAAAGGATTCTTTGTCACCAAGTACATCCACCTAGAGATAGGATTCCTGCCCACCAAGTAAATCCTCTTTAGGAAAGGGATTTGTATACCTATATATATTATTAATTTCGGAATTAATAGAAATAGAAAAAAAATTGAGAGAAAGAATTTTTTATTCTCTTGCTTTTGAGTAAAGAAAAAATTCCAACTCTAGAACATATTGAAAATTCGGCTAAGAGGATGAGAGAAAGATAGTTCTAAATTCAATAGTGCACTTGTAAGCCTTTACATAAAAAGGTTTTGTGCACACTTTCGATTTAGGTTCATGCGAGTTTCAATCATAACGATTGTGAATTCAAAAGTGACCGGAACTGATCTTTCTAGGCTCTTGGAGTTTTTGTGATTAACGATCAAGAAAGAAGATTTCGTTTTTCCATTCTCAGGTACGCAATTCAAATAATAGTTAGACCACGCTCCTAGGTGATTCACGTTCGTGATCAGATTGGAAGATCTTGCAGATTACCATCGACGCTAAGTCAATCGGATCATGCGACTAGAGGTATGATATCTTTTGAATATATGTATGTTTAATTAATTAAAGGGTTAAGATTCAAATATTTGAAAATTTTAAATTATACTAAATTCATTTTTAGTCTCGCTTCCGCTGCGTTTTTCGTATTTTTCCCCTACAAAATGCAATTAACAAATGCAATCAATGAGTCCTAATTAGCTAGAGGGCAAATATGTTATAAATGCAAGCTATCACAATACAAACCCAATCATGCAAATGAACTTATAACAAGATGTAATAAATGAAGTCCTAGCATTTAATCAACTAATAAATGCAATAAAAACAACTTCTTGGATAGTATAAACAAATAACAAAGATGGGGTTTTTGTTTCAAGTCAACTAAAGATGAATACCCATGCCTTAATGTAGCATAATGATGCATGAAGGATGATGGGTTTTAGGTTTAGAGAGTTAAAGAACAAGTCTTGGAGCTTCTCTCTCTAAGAAACAAACTCTCTCACTTAAAAAAGGGTTCTTGAAGCTCTAATAATTAGTTTGGAGAGAAGAGAACATATATAAAGAAGCCCTAAATGAAACTACGTCGTTTTGGAAAAAAAAACAGGCTCAAAACAGGCTCAGTGCACGGGTAACTGCACGGGTAAGGGACCCGTGCACTACCCGTGCAATTGCACCAAACCGAAACACTCATCATCAGTGCACGAGTAACTGCACGGGTAGGAGACCCGTGCACAACCCGTGCGATTTCTCAAACCCGAAGCACTATCCTTAATGCACGGGTAACTGCATGGGTAAGACTCATGTAGTTGCACAAACTCGACTTCAAAGGGCTCAAAACATGACCAAACGACATCCAAACCTTTCGAATATTATACCGTTAGAAAGGTATGGAAGTTTACTTTCTACTTCCAATTAACAAAACCTGATTTGGATGTCTGTAGAAAGATTCATGGTCAAATGAGTGACCAAATGTCAGATTTGGACAACCACAAGATGTAGGGAAAAATTGCTTAAAACCGCAGCGGAAGGCGAAAAAATAATTTTCGTATAGTTTAAAATTTTTATAAAGATTTGAACCTTAACCCTTTAATTAATTAAACTCAAATATATGGTTAGAGTTAAATACCTCTTGTCGCGTGATCCGATTGACTTACGTTGATGGTAATCCGCAAGATATTCAATCCTAGCACATACGTGAATCACCTAGGAGCGTGGTCTCCCTTTTTCTTTGAAGTTCTTACCTTAGAATGGATGTATGGAATTTCTGACCTTGATCTTCAATAGTAAAACACCAAGAGCCTAAAAAAATAGTTCCGGTCACTTTTGAATTCACAATCAATATGATTGAAACTCGCGTAACCCTAAATCGAAAGTGTGCACAAAACCTTTCGATGTTAAAGGCTTGTAAGTGCACTATCGAATGAGAACTTATTTTCTTTTTCTCTCTTGGCCGGAAATCTATGTGTATAGAGTAGGATTTTTTATTTTCAAAACCAAAAAAAATCTCTCTCTATTTTTCTTCTTGGTGGCCGAAATTCATAACCTTATATTTATAGGTTGGCCGAATTTTCTCCTTCACCAAGGAGGGTTGGCCGAATTCATTGAATAGGAAATATAGGGTTGGTTAATTTCCTTACTTGAAAAGGAATTGTCCTTTTCCCTAATTCCTATCAATTCAAGAATCCTAACCCTTGTAGGACTAGTGGTGGGCGAATTCGTTGTATAATAAGGAGTGTATGTGGACTTAATCCTTACTACATTAGGACTCCTATCACTTAAAAGAATTTCAACCCTAATCCAACACATAGTATTTAATTTACTGATCAGGAAAAGATTTTGATTTAAACTATTAATTAATTAAATAATTAATTAATTCCCATTTAATCAAAACAATAAAATAAAATAATATCTTGGGCTATTTTATTTAGCCTTGCCGCCCACACCATGTATATATGGGCCCAATATTATTTTTCTTATTTTATTTAATTCATTAGACTTTAAATGAAAGCTCACATGTGAACCAGACTTATTCTTACTAAAAGAAACAAGTCTACATGTCTCCTTTTAATATATTAATATAATAGTGCAGCCCATTAAATAAATAATAGACATATTATATTCTTAATATATTAAATGCAATTCTAGATGGACCCATAAATTGGTCCGGTAGAATATATCAAGTGATCCATGGAAGTAGGTGTGGATTGTGGATCTTGGCGGGCTATCTAAATTTAAGCTTCAATAGACATAACCTAATCACAATCAACAAATGATTCACTTAGGTCTGATCTATTAATTTTAACTCATTCCACTAAAGAGCTAAAATTGAACTCTTAAATAAAGATAGAATAAGGAGATGTTTCTCATTCATACCCTAGACAATCTTATAGGAGATGGTGTATCCTCGTGAATAATATCAGTAATCGCCAAAAGCTCATAGACCGCCTATAGCTCTCCAAGTTACCATATTTCCTCATATGACCACATTTTGAACTTGGATATTTTGACTTGTCCAGAAGCCATGTCTTTAATAATCATTATTGAAAACTCAACGTTGAGATTTAGTATCCAATACCTCAAAACATTCATATGATGATATTACACTCTCATTTAATAAATGGAGCCACGATGTCCATATCTATAAATGAAGTCCTCTATCGATTAACAAATGAATACCACCAAAATATCGAGGATAGACTATGCTATATAATCGTACTCATTGATAGCTCAAATGATAACACTTGCAACCATAAGTCCATCATTTATCTCAGGATTTAGATAGACTCTCTGATTGTCCTGATAATGAAAAGACTTATATCTAGTGACGGTTCTAGATAAAGTATTTCATTGTGATCCAGTTCAATGGACCCAGTGCACTAGATTCTTTTACTCGAAAACCTTTCGATGATTTTAGACTCATCATAACTCATTTGATCCCACTCAAATGCTAGTAAAAGAATTCTACAACTTTATCAAGATAGAGGTGCCCAACCTTTAACTTAAGTTGTGAACGTTATTCAAGACTAACTAAAGAATTGTGTCTACCTCATACATATCCGGATGTACAAACAATTCTTCATATCTCATAGTCTTTTGACCTTATGATTATTTACCTTGACAATTATAATTATAAATGCTATAAGATTTTGCAGAATCAGAAATCACTTTATTTATATGAAAAGATTGTCAATTACAATATTACACTCTTGCTATTGAGCATAATCCTAACACAAGAATGTCCAAACTCATGAAAAAAACCATGTGACCAAAGACCAAAACAAGAGAAGAATGGGACCTTCTCAAATGGTCGCTCATCGGTTTTAAACAAGACATCATCATGCAAGCGCGGACAAAACACAAAACCACACTTAAATCTAGAAATGAAGTGCAAGTGTGATTGTGAAGAAATACACACATGAGCAATAAGAAACAAATGCATAACAACTCAAATGCATGTAAGTGTGTGTGTGTGTGTGTGTGTGTGTGTGTGTGTGTGTGTGTGTGTGTGTGTGTGTGCAACAATCAATGCATGTCAATATGCATACTCAATGCATGTCAATACAAATGCATAAGATGTGAGTGTGTGCAAATAAAACCTCTTCAAGGAAAGTTAAGCACGAGTGGACTACCTCTTGAAGTACATGAGATGACCGGAAGCATATATTCGAGAAAACAGCACTTGGAGAACCTATGCTACCCGTTACATAAACATCCCCAATGTGATTTGTCATGAAATAAGCCAATCATAAAAATGAGGTTCGTACAATCTCCCCCTTTGGCTATTTCATGACAAAATCACCACTCACAATGAATCCTCACAAAAAGAAAACAAAGCTATTGGTCAACAAGTAGTTCTACGTTACATTCAGAGAAATCTAAGATCTAAGTCTTCAAGGTCTTCAATCTTCTCGTAGATCATCATACCTACACACAGTAGCAAGAAAGCACTTTCCAAGCACAAGTGCATGTGAGGTGAACCAAAACAAGCATTTGCATTAACAAAACTAATACAATCAATATAATGTAGTGCAATTCAATGCTCCCCTAAAAGGTTACTCTCTCTCAAGACTTCTCCCCCAAAGCATAAAAATTCCCCCCCTATATCTCTCAAGACTTCTCCCCATTTCAGTCATGAGATAGGCAAATGATCTCCCCTTACCGGGTAGCCTTAGCAAAGAGAGATATACACACAAAAGATGATTGCATAGTCATATACATAAACTTTATGCAACTTGAATAATTGAGAGATATTCAAGGAGTTTTATTTTAAGGAGAATGTGTGAAGGTGTTGCTTTGCATGCAAGACATATAACATCAAAGTTCAAGCAATGGTATTTGGCAAAGCAAACATCAAAAGGGTTTCCATAAGAATTCAAATAAATTTGTACCTTTTATCATAAGCAAACATGATATAGTTTTAAGAATAAAAATTTTAGCACACAACAACTATATCAATCCTTAATGGCAAATCAAGACATTGGATCAAGAGATCCTTTTAGATTTTTCCGGATAATTATCCATATGATAGTAGTCCTGCTTAACCATTAAGAAGAGAGATAAGACTAATTTGGATATGAAATCCTTATTGTTTGCATGGATACAAGATCCTTATTAATTAGTCTTCTCATTTGCATTCACACATATTTGCATTAAAGTAATCAAACACATTTCCTACATATCATTTTAAAGCATGTCATAATCAAGCTTCACATGTCATGGAGATAAATTAGAGGTCATTCAAAGGCACTCCCCAATCAAATCTCCTAGTCCAAAAATGCATGTTTGAACATAAATGTGACATGGATTACAAACAAAGCAAGGTACACACTTATTGAACAAAAATAACATATAAGCATATATGTGCAACCATGAATCTCAAGCAATTAATAAAGAGCCATAAGGTAGATCAAATTTTTGCACATTTCAAAAATGCAAGTTCTGTCTCTTTGTTTGAGCTCCCCAATTGGGGTCAATTCCAACCAAGTCAATGGGAGGCAAGAGCCCCTATAGAACTACCAAGTCCATGAGACCTAGTTGAATCTATGGGTGACATGTTGGCACAATACATGTGGGTTCATCTTTTCTAATCCACCTAGGTGATACATTTTCATTCCTAGTGGTCTTAGTCAACATGTTCCTAGATTTTCTAGGATCATTGACTCTAGATTTCCTAGGCACATGCATATTGGCTTTTCTATGTCTATTCCTCTCCATCATGCTCTAAACCCTACATTTTTTAATGTACCTATGACAATTTGGCCTAATATGCCTATCAACACCACAAAAATGACAAGTAGGTATAAATGTAGAAGTCATACCATATCCTTGTGAGGTCATTAGAGACTTGTCATGCATTTGATGTCGCCTTTGGTGTTGAGCTGGATTGCCATGCTTTCTTGGTTGAGTTTGCTTTGGCTTGGCCTTCATGGTTGAGCAAAGCTTGGGTGTGAAGCTCTTGGATGTTGAAGTTGAGCTTCACCCTTTGTTGGCATCTTCACTTGGCCACTCTTGGATGACTCTCTAAGATCAATCTTCCTCCTAGGATGTTGAGGAGGTGAAGTTTTGCTTTTGCCTTAAGCTTGAGGTTGCTTGATCTTATCCTTCTTCAAATCTTGAAGGTACCTCATCTCTCTATCCTTGAAAATCTTCAAGGTGATGTCTTTGTTGGCAAGCTTATCTTTCATTGCCTTCATCTTTTGGTGGCAATCTTCAATCTCTTCTCATATTTGGACACATCAATCGTGTCCGTCTTCAAGGAGTTATTGAGGGAGGTCTTCATCGGATGTTGAGATGGAGGAGACAACCTAGAAACAAATTCCTTCACAAAAGTTATCTTGTCCAATAAATGGGTAGACTCATCATCCACAAAGCCGAGCCCTCTCTTGTCATTGGGCTTCTTTCCAATGCTCAACATGTGATCAAGCTTTTCCGAACTCGAAGTCATCTCAGCAAGAGTATTTCTTGCCTCTTCAAGTTCCTTCACCAACATCACTTCATTCACTTTAAGAAGTGACACTTCCTCATCTAAGTGAGTCACTCTAGTTCTTAGTTGGAGATTTTCTTCCATCAACCTTAGAACTTCATCACTTTTCTCCTTCAAACATCTTTGAGGGCAGTCAATGAACTCTTGATAATTACCCACATTATCACTTGAGTTTTCAGAGCATGAGCTATCTTGATCAATTCTTCTACCACTTGTGCTTTCGTGGTTCATGTCTTCCAGACTAGCTTCTCTCAATCTTGCTCCACTTTGGCCTCCACTCTTCAAGTCACCCTTCTTGAATCCTTCAAGTGACAAACACTTGGTGATGGCTTGAGCTTCTTCATGGTAGGAGACCGAAAAGGCGGTGTAGTTGTTCTAACACTCAACCGAGCTTGTGGAACTTCCTTCAACTACTTCAACTTCGCTATCACTCTAAGTATCGATCATATATACACATTCCTTCTTGAACTTCAAGTTACCACACTTGGAGGCAATGTGGCCAATTTCACCACACTCAAGGCAATGATCATCTTTCTTTGACATTTTCTTTTCCTTATTAACCTTGGAGGTCATGCCCTTCTTTTGAGATTTTGTGAATCTCCTAAATCTCTCAACCATGAGAGTAATCTCCTAATCGGAGTCATATATCTCCCTGTCAACATTAGAGGTCACCGAAGCAAATCCCACTCTAAGTGTTTCACTCTCACACATGGTGTTTAGTGAATGAATGAATGCAAAAAACAAATGCACACAAATGCAAGACATACAAGCAAGACCAAGAATCACCTAAGTATGCCCAGGAATCTGCTCTGATACCAATTGAAAATACACTCTAAGGCGTGTGTCTAATAACCTAGAGGAGGGGGGGGGGGGGGGGTGAATAGGTTTTAATCAAACTAATTACCAACTTTTCTTGATTAGTGAATATTAAAAATCACCCAACAAGCAAACTTACAAAATAAAGTGTAAAGTGCGGAAATTAAATAACACACTTGATTTTTACGTGGAAACCCTTCAACAAGGGAAAAACCACGGGCTATCCTTCTAGCCACACAGATCCTCAAATCCACTATTGTAATGATGTTTACAACCTAGGTTGACCTCTAGTCACACCATTCTCGGTCACTAACCCACCATTACTACCCAACGAGCCTTTATAGTGAATCCTTGATCACTTTGCTTGCCAACCACACATTGGTTGCAAGACTTCACTCGCTTGTGCACTACACCTTGCAGTCACAAGACTTAACTCTCAAAGAAGAGATTAACAACCTAAGTGAATATATGAATATTCAAAATGCAAATAATGCTGGGGAACACTAAATGCTTATCTAGGAATAAAGATAACACTAAGTACAAATCCTAGATATCAGTGTCTGTATGAATGCTCATAAAGACCTAACTAGATATAGATATGCAAGTCTAAAATCTAGTCATTAAACAATGCCATATCAACACATGTTGTCACATAAAATGGCAAGGACAAAAAATGCAATGAACAAATGCAAACAATGAGTCCTAATTAGCTAGAGGGCAAATATGTCCTAAATGCAAGCTATCACAATACAAACCCAATCATGCAAAGGAACTTATAACAAGATGTAATAAATGAAGTCCTAGCATTTAGTGCTCATTTGGTTGAGCTTTCTACTGGCTCAAAAGGTCTACAAACGTTTATTTGAGTTTTTTTAAGATGTTTGGTTGGACTTTTGAGATTGTCTATTTTAAATTGAGTAGAGGATAATAGAGTTTAAACCTCTACTAGGCAAAAGCTCATAGGGAGGTACTTCTTCAAATAGACCTTTTTTAAAAAAAAGTCTACCAACCAAGCAATATAATTTTTTTTTTCAAAAACTCTATTTCTAATAGATCTACTATAAGTATATCTTTTACCAATAGAGGTTTTTCAAAAGTCCAACCAAACAAACCCTTAATCAACTAATAAATGCAATGAAAACATCTTCTTGGATAGTATAAAAAAATAACAAAGATGGGGTTTTTGTTTAACTTACCAAGTCAACAAAGATGAAGACCCATGCCTTAATGTAGCTTAATGATGTATGAAGGATGATGGGTTTTGGGTTTGGAGAGTTAATGAACAAGTCTTGGAGTTTCTCTCTCTAAGAAACAATCTTTCTCACGTAAAAAAGGGTTCTTGAAGCTCTAAAAAAGAGTTGGGAGAGAAGAGAACATATATAAAGAAGCCCTAAATGAAACTACGTTGTTTTGGCAAAAAACTGGCTCAAAAATGGCTCAATGCATGGGTAACTGCACGGGTAAGGGACCCGTGCAGTTGCACCAAACCGAAGCACTCATCATTAGTGCACGGGTAATTGAACGGGTAGGAGACCCGTGCACAACCCGTACGGTTTCTCAAACCTGAAGCACTATCCTCAGTGCACGGGTAATTGCACGGATAAGACTCGTGCAATTGCACAAACTCGACTTTAAAGGGCTCAAAACATGACCAAACGACATCTAAACCTTTCGAATATTATACCGTTGGAAAGGTATGGAAGTCTACTTTCTACTCCAATTAACAAAACCTGATTTGGATGTCTGTAGAAAGATTCATGGTCAAATGAGTGTCTAAATGTTAGATTTGGCCAACAACAAGAATGTCCAAACTCATGAAAAAAACCATGTGACCAAAGACCAAAACAAGAGAAGAATGGGACCTTCTAAAATGGTCACTCATCGCGCTAAAACAAGCACACCATCGTGCAAGCGGGACACAACACAAAACCACACTTAAATCTAGAAATGAAGTGCAAGTGTGATTGTGAAGAAATACACACATAAGCAATAAGAAACAAATGCATAACAACTCAAATGCATGTAAGTGTGTATATGTGTGTGAGTGTGTAACAATCAATGGATGTCAATATGCATACTTAATGCATGTCAATACAAATGCATAAGATGTGAGTGTGTGCAACTAAAACCTCTTCAAGGAAAGTTAAGCACAAGTGGACTACCTCTTGAAGTACATGAGATGACTTGAAGCATATCTTTGAGAAAACCGCACTTGGAGAACCTATGCTACCCGTTACATAAACATCCCTAATGTGATTTGTCATGAAATAATAAGCCAATCATAAAATTGAGGTTCTTACAATAGCTTCACAAGCAGCTACATATTCGGCTTCCATGGTGGAGTCAGCAATGCAAGATTGCTTTATACTTCTCCACACAATGACTCCACCACCCAGGGTGAAAACTGATCCAGACGTGGATTTCCTAGAATACATGTCTGACTAAAAATCAGAATCTGTGTATCCTAACGGGATCAAATCCTGTCTGGAATACACTAGCATATAGTTTCTCATTCTCCGAAGATACTTGAGAATGATCTTGGCAACAACCCAATGATCCAATCATGGGTTAGACTGGTATCTACTGACTACTCCCTATGTTTAGCAGATGTCCGGTCTCGTGCATAACATAGCATACATGAGACTACCTACTGCTGATGCATATGGTACATGTCTTATATCCTCAAATTCTTGAGGTGTCTTAGAACACTTTTCCGTAGACAAGTGAACTCCATACCTAAAAGGTAAATTACCTTTCTTGGATCTTGTCGATATACAATGCCTGAGAAAGTGCTATGAGTTTGTTCTTACGATTCCTTATAAGTTGGATCCCTAGAACATATCTCGCCTCTCCCAAATCTTTCATTTGGAATTGGCTAGCCAGCCAGCCCTTTACATTAGATAACATTCCCACATCATTCCCAATGAGTAGGATGTCATCCACGTATAGGACCAAGAAAACTACCTTTTTGTCAATGATGCGCTTGTAGACACAAGGCTTATCGAAGTTCTGCTCAAAGCCATAGGTTTTGATCACATTATCAAACCTAATGTTCCAAGATCTAGATGCTTGCTTAAGTCCAAAGATGGACCTTTGCAACTTGCAAACTTTTTGCTCTTGCTTAAGTCCATAGATGCTCTCGTGAACAATGCCATTCAAGAATGCAGTCTTGATGTCCATTTACCATATTTCATAATCAAAATAGGCAGCAATGGATAAGAGAATCCAAATAGACTTAAACATAGCTACTGGCGAGAAGGTCTCTTCATAATCAACCCCTTCTTTCTGGGTATACCCTTAGCCAATAGCCTTGCTTTTAAGGTCTCTACCTTCCCATATACTTCTCTCTTTCTCTTATAGATCCACTTAAATCCTATGGGTTTTACCCCATCCGGTAAGTCTACAAGATCTTAGATTGAGTTGGAGTGCATAGACTCCATCTCGAGATTCATGGCTTTAAGCCATTCCTCTTTATCAGGATCTTTCATTACATTCTTAAATATCAATGGATCATCCACACTATCAGCAGAGACAACACTTTGTCCCTCACTTATACCTAAATAGCGTTCAGGTTGTCTTACAACCCTCCCACTACGTCTATGTGATAGTGTATCCTGATCAGGAACCATCTGACTCTCAGATGTTTATGGATTAACAACTCTTATTAATGAAGCACTAGTGTCACCAGGCTCCAACTATTTCAATACAATCTTAGAACAAGGTTTATAGTCACTAATATAGTTGTCCTCAAGAAACGTTGCATTTGTCGATACGAATACTTGTTATCTTCGGGACTATAGAAGGGTCCACCTCTGGTCTTCTTGGAATATCCTACATGGTCTCCTTGGAATATCCTACAAACAGGCAGACCATAGACTTAGAGTCTATCTTTCCACTTTTGTTCTTTAGCACATATACTAGACACCCTATACACAGAAATGTCGCAAACTAGCTTTACGACCATTCCACAACTCTAGAGGAGTCTTAGGAACATATTTGGATGGCACTACATTCAAAATGTATGCTGCTGTTTGTAACACATATCCCTAGAAGGAATTTGGTAATGATGAGAAACTAATCATAGATCTCACCATTTCCATCAGGGTTCTATTTCTCCTCTCCGCTACACCATATTGCTGAGGTGTACCGAGAGCTGTGAGTTGGGAAACCATCTCATGCTCGACCATGAAGTCTTCAAACTCCTGGTCAAGGTACTCACCTTCACGATTTGATCATAGTGACTTGATAGTCCTACCTAATTAATTCTCAACTTTAGCTCCAAATTCTTTAAACTTTTTAAATGTTTCCGACTTTCTTTGCATCAGGTAGACATATCCGTATCTTGAGTAGTCATCTATAAAGGTGACATAATACTCATAGCCGCCCCTAGCTCTAACATTCATCAGTCCACAAACGTCTGTATGTATCGGTTCTAGTGGCTCTATAGCTCCAAGCCATTTTCCAGTAAAAGGTCTCTTAGTCATCATCACATCTAAACAGGATTCACAGACAGGTAAGGTGGCAACATTTAGCTCACTTAAATGTCCGCTTTTTACTAGATTGTCTATCCGGTCAAGGTTGATATGACCAAGCCTTAGATGCCAGAGATACATGTCATTATCTGAATAAATCTTATGTCGTTTAGTTTTTTGTTTTTCAACCTTAAACATTTCGGTGTTAAGCAGTGTAGTATGTATTAATGGTCTTAACACGTACAAATTTTTTTCATTAATTCTGAACAAATATTCAGACCATTCTTTCCAATAATAACAGACTTATTATTAAAAGAAACAGAATACGATTGTGCTAACAATTTAGAAACGGAAATCAAATTTCGTGTAAATCCAGGAATATAAAAAACATTGTTCAATAATAAAAAACTATTATTATTACAAAATTGCAATCTTATTGCTCCCACTGCTTTGGCCGACACGACATCCCCCGACCCCACACGCATTGAGAAGGCTATCTCCTCTAGCTGTGTCCAAGAATCAGTCCACTGCAAAAAAGGACAAACATTGTTAGTGGCCCTCGAATCAACTATCCAGGGTGAAGAATCATCTTCCACTAAACAAGTGTTAACGAAAATTTTACTCGGGATGAGAAATCCCAGTTAACGCCCTCAAGACCACTACCACGTAGGTGGTGGCCAAAATTCTTTATATATGTATAGTGGTTTATAAAATGATAAGTAGGCAAGAATTTTTTTATTTAGCATGCATGGTACACGAATACAAAGATTCTTCTCTCTTTTCTCTCAAATCTCTCTGGGAAATGGTCGATTGTTAGTCGTATGCTTGTCGAATAGTAGTCTCCCCTTTTCATTTCTTTTCTTTTCTATTTATACATGGTTTGTAGGTCAACAGACTGATTCTCCCTTGATTGTCTCAGTGATTGTCTCAGTCTTTTCCTTATCGGGCGAGATTTCTTGCGTTAATATCATTTGACTTTTAGATTGACGCCCGAATTGAGAGTATCGTGGTAGAGATCAGTTTGTTTCCTTTTTGGATTTCATTACTTGTTCTGCATGTAGATAACGCTTCCAGGTATGATTTAATGCATTCCTCGTATCCTTTCAGTATGATCCTTATAGAAGTCGCGGGACATGACGATATGGTGTGCTGCATCAACCAGGGAGGTTGTTTAGTATTTCGACCTTGATGCCTGAGAAGTTTCATCCAGCTTGGAGCCATATCTGGCTTCTCTTGACTTTTTAGAAGCTAGATGTGGCCTCGACTGACCTTTTTGAAGCTAGGTGTGGCTTCGACTGACCTCGCGACCTTCTAGGGACATTCTTCTATGTCAATCGAGGTACAGACGAGTTTCTTGAGCATTTGCGAGATGACCTTGACTTCGGGGAGCTTCTAGTTTTGATGATGCGGGCTAAGTCTGATCATTCCAGGCTCTATCCTGGATGTTTCCGGAGCCCGCCCTTGTTCCTGGGGTGGTATCGCAGTTCGGCCCTAGATAGAGAGGTCCCCTGGTGGAAGCTCTCGGGTCCGGGCTTTATCCCAGATGTTTCTGGAGCCCGCCCTTGTGCCTGGGGTGGTATCGTAGCTTGGCTCTGGATATAGAGGTCTTCAGGTGAAACTTTCGGGTATGGAACCAGGTCTAGGAAGTGGAAAATTTCCCTTTGGTCCTTAGCCAATTTTGGCTATTAACAACAAGATTCAAGAACAAGTAAATCATATTTACCTTTCATCTTGTTCTTCTTGGCTATCTCCTTCAGGTACTGAGGACAGTTCCTCTTCCAGTGCCCGACCTTGTTATAATGGAAACAGTTTCCTTTGTCGTGGTCGGTGGAGGTGCCCTTCTTTTTGCTTTGGCCCTTCTTGGGTTTGAGCATACCCTTCGCCTTCCCAGCAAACCTCTTCCTCTTCTTATTATTGGAGGAAGATGGTTCGACAACATTTGCCTCACCGGTCTTACTTTTGCTATCCTTAGTCAAGGACTCAAAAGTAGCGAGCTCATTGAGCAACTGTGTGAGACTGAACTTTAACTTGTTCATCCCGTAGTTGGTCTTAAACTGATCGAAACTCTTCGGAAGAGTTGTCAGTATGATGTTCACTTGACTGGGTTCATCAATGGCCCCGCCGTAGACTTCTGCCATGTTGAAGTAGGACATCATGCTCAGGACATGTTTCCCGAACTGATGTACCTTCCTTCATGCGAGCGAGCATAGCGGAACGAACAGCTTCGTGTCACTTTTGCTCGGAGAGCTGCCCGAACATAGCTTGCGATGACTCCATAATTTCGAATGCTCTAGTCATTGCTTCGTGCTTTGTAACAAGCACGTCTGTCATAGAAGCCAACAGATAGGTTCGGGAGATCTCATCTGATGAGACCCATCGTTGGTATGCCTCACAAACTGTTCGTGTGGCATTGGCAGTAGGCACCAGAGGACATTCCTCCGTAATCACAAACTAGAGGTCTTTGGTGACCAATATTGCTTTGATATTAAGTTACCACTTAGTGTAGTTATCGCCAGTTAATTTTTCGTTTGCGAGAATTTGAAGTAATGCAGAAGACATAATTGCTGAAATAAATAAAACATGCATTCAGTCATTTATTAAAAAAACAAGTGCGAGTGCTTTGGCATAAATTCAAAAATGATGCATGAACATGTTTAACAAACTAGAAATACCCAAAAAATAGTTACTATACCACGACAATCCAACACACCACAAAGAAGTGACACCTTAGGGTTTGTCAAGTCTTTGCATGTTGGACCGAGACATTCTCAATTAAATGATATTCTAGAATAACTCTTATTCCATATCATTCAACCATCGTTTATTTAGTCAGGTTTTTAATTAACAGAACATAATCAAAACCTTCGTGAGTGTAACCCACCATTTCAGATCTCACGAGCTTAACTCGAGAATTGCCGCCTTAGGGCCAGCCAATCCCGAAAAACCCTCAGAAATCCTATCCGTTAGGAAGTCAACCTTGTTATTGATCTTTGTGGAAACCCTCCTTAGGAAGGACGAAAGTAAAGCAGTCACGAGGCCCCACTCGGATCTCACGGTGTTGAACTAATGATGGAGAGTGCGAGATATATATGTCATATATCCCTCTCCCACTCACTATTTAAAACTTAGGGTTTTCTTTTATCCGTTAATGCACTTAGACTCTACAGGATCAACCGACTAACTTTAATCAAGTTATCTAGCACATTAAGAAATTCATTATAAGAAATAAATTCTAATTAACAAATAAATTATTAATGATTTTTAACAATTAAAAATCTAATATATTAGTGAATCATCTAAGCCTTTGTAAACTATTTACTAAGGCCAGATTATTATGATAGTGTTTACCAAGTTTTAACTATTAAAACTCTAACACTTTATTCGGTTCATTTATTATTAGGTTATTAATCATATTTAATACTAATTACAATAAATGACCCTATTAATCTAACTTATTAAACACTTTAATAACTAGATTAATATTAATGAGAATTAACAAGTTTTCTAACTATTAAAAAACTAATCTCATTTTCATAACCAATAATGTATTTACCTATTTTAATCATATTAAAAAAAATACATAAAATAGTAGGCTATGATGCATGTATGGCATATCAAATATATTTGTATAGGCATATCTAATCTAAATGACATACGTATGCATGGCAATGCTTTTATCATCACATAATATAAAACATACATGCATTGACCGAGTACTGTGGATTACTGAACCTAAAAAAGTTGAAATCTAAAATTACAAAAATACCCCAAAGGCATTCCTTGGTTTTCTTGTAATTTTCGAGTCTTCCAATCTCTTCAGGTCACTCCAATTCATCTCATGAATCCGAAATCGAAAATCCGCACGGAACGCACTAGGCAACACTTGCCAACAGAACCATGCAAGACGATGTGAATAGTGCCCGTGACTGTCCTTGTGAACAGTACGGTGTGAACAGTGTTCGTGAACAGTGCCATCGCGCGTATTTTTGATTTCGCCCTTCTGTCACTATTTCCAGGTCTTCAATATAGGTTGTAAATTTTTTTTTACAATAAAATAACAGAAATAAATATAAAAAAAAAAAAAAATAAAAAACTAATACAACCCATGAACCCTAAATCCACAGTACCATATAATTAACGATCAATTATGTTTTTGTAAATTAAAAAATTTATTATACATACAAAAACAACATACAGTCAATTTAAACAGTGTCTACACAATCATACATATAGGAGCATCGAAAACAATTTCCTGATCCAGAAAAAGTTGGCTCTGATACCAATTGTTGGAACCCCGTTCACTGGTAACGCAGCGGAAATAGGTTTTAAATTTTTTATACAGATTGTAAATTAATCTGGAACCAGTGAACTTAGGATCGTAATTATTTTTTGGAACTAATACATACAATATGTAACACAATAAATTGTAATCAATATAAAAAAAAAATTTAGAACCTTACCAACGTTTGGAGGCTCCTTCACTTTACGATATGCTCCTGGTCTATACCACGGATCTTCCTCGCTATATCCCGGGATTGATAACTGCGTGTGGGCGTATCACGTACTCTGAAACTTAGGAGGATGTAGAAAAAAGAAGAAGAAACAATTTCTTCCAAGAGAATACAAAAACTAGAACAATTCTAGTTGTTCAAAGAAAAAATATAATAAATATAATAACAAATTTCTTTTGTTTTTAGTGGTGCACGCCACTGCACCACTTTCTCTTTTTCTCTTCAATAAAAACGCACACCTGATGCTTCTCAGTTTTTGTTACACACACAATATGCTTGTATCCTATACAAACACTTATGTATATTCCTTGTGTGTTGTGTTTTTGTTATCAATATATATCATATATATTATTATAACTAAAACCTTTTAATTGATATCTCTTTTTATTTTTAAAACTAAATCTTTTAAAATGATATCTCATATCTTTTATTTTAAAAGATAATTAAATATTTATTTTGAATTTAAACATTTTAAATTCAATTTCAAATATTTAATTTAATAAAATAATCATATTATCTTATTCTATTTAAAATCAAATATCAACTAACAACCTCCATTTATTGATTAATAACATAATTAAATAATCTTATTATTTAATTTATTTAATCACCATTATTCATTAATTAAATAATTTCATTATTCAATTAATTCCTGAATAGATACATGTCATTTTCGTAACACAATTAATTGGACAATCCAATTAATTAACCGTGACCCTTATTACCTAAATCGATCGAGCTAGCAAGGGGACATAATGAACCCACATTATTTTGAGCTCCAATAATCATTGGAATAATCAATTAAAATCTTTAATTAATATTTCTTGATTATTAACTCCGGTGTTATTCCACTAAAAACCCGAAGCTGCACTCTCTCAACTGTAGACGTTTTTACACAGACCGATACAACTCAGTGTCCATCGATATAGCTATTACACCACAGTAGTTCATAATTAGAGCTGGGTCATAATTTCCGTTATACCCCTCTAATTACTATATCCTTTAAGTACCGTTGATTCTCTAATGAATAATAAATCATATTTCCTCACGGAATTAGGTGAGCGCTCATATTGTCCAAGCCCCGAATCAACCCTTAAGGGAACTACCATCTACTTCTCACAAGAAGAAGTGGATTCCACTTGTTAATAGCCAAAATTGGCTAAGGACTAAAGGGAAATTTTCCACTATCCAGACCTAGCTCCATGCCCGAGATTTTCCACCAGAAGACCATATTACCCAAAGCCGAGCTACGATACCGCCTCGTAGGAACAAGGATAGGCTCCAGAAACATCCGGAATAGAGCCCAGGTCAAGCCCGCATCACCAAATCCTCCCGAAGTCGAGGTTACCTCGTAATTTCTCCAGAAACATCCGGAATAGAGCCCGGAATGGTCAGGTCAAGCCCGCGTCACCAAATCCCCCCGAAGTCGAGGTTACCTCGTAATTTCTCTAAAAGCTCGCCTATACCTCGCTGATACAAGGAGGTGTCCATAGAAGGCCGCACCTAGCTTCGAAAAGTCAAGAAAGGCCAGACCTAGCTCCTAGCTGGATGAAGCTTCTCAGTAATAGGGCCGGGACAATGATCGACCTCACTAACTGATGCACCACACCTTGATATATTCGACGACCCCTATGGGAATCATGCTAGACCCGAAGATACACAGTATCGCATCTGTAGACATTATACATGTGCAGAACAAGTAATAGAGTCTAAATGGGAAACAAATTGATTTCCACCAAGATATCCTCAACTGAGCAATTAACTCAAAGTCAACGACATTTAAAGGTAAAAAATTCCGTCCGATAAGGAGGGGAGGGATGAGAAAGTCAAGGGGAAATCAATGAGTTTAACCCTATGAAGACACTGTATAAAGGAGGGACTTCCTCCTTCTAAAATGAGGAGACTACTATTCGACAGGCATACAACAAACACCCAACTATCACCCAGAAAAAAGTGAGAGCAATTCGAAAGAGAGATAGAGAAATGTATATCATATGTTATCAATAAAGAAAGATTTTTATTCCTTTTGAGTAGCTAACGAAATCATTATCTCCATGTCATTTCATTAGGCATTGTTTTATACACATATACATTCTACCTTGGTCATCACCTACGTGGTAATGATCTTGAGGGTGCTAACTGAGATTTATTTCCCCGAGCAAGATTTCTGTTAACACTTTCTGGCAGTGTCTGTGGGAAACGAACCCACGACCACATGGTTGCCATCCTGAGCTCGAGACCAGGAAATAGCTAAACAGCCCTCCGGATGCCTTGGCCGGGCTACCATCCCCAAGAAGGGTCTGAGTATAAGAGCATAGTTGCCATCCAGATTTCGAGACCAGGAAATAACTAAACAGCCCTCCTGATGCCTTGGTCGGGCAACCACCCCGAAGAAGGGTCTGAGTATAAGAGCATAGTTGCCATCCAGATCTCGAGACCAGGAAATAGATAAACAGCCCTCCTAATGCCTTGGTCTGGCTACCACCCCCAAGAACGGTCTGAGTATAAGAGCATAGTTGCCATTCAGATCTCGAGACTAGGAAATAGCTAAAAAACTCTCCTAATGCCTTGGTAAGGCTACCGCCCCCAAGAAGGGTCTGAGTATAAGCGCATAGTTGCCATCCAGATCTCGAGACCAGGAAATACCTAAATAGTCCTCCTCATGCCTTGGTCGGGCTACCACCCCCAAGAAGGGTTTGAGTGTAAGAACATAGTTGCCATCCAGATCTCGAGACCAGGAAATAGCTAAATAGCCCTACTGATGCCTTGGTCGGGCTACCACCCCCAAGAAGGGTCTGAGTGTAAGAACATAGTTGCCATCCAGATCTCTAGATCAGGAAATAGCTAAACAGCCCTCCTGCTGCCTTGGTCAGGCTACCACCCCCAAGACACAAAAAAAATGTTTGTTTCCGTGTGCAGGATCAAGATCATCATAATTCCCTACCAAAGTTTTAATGAAGTATGAACAAATTATTGCTGCGAATGCAACTCTGGTTCCTATTCAAGACCAGGAATGAAACAAGAGTTCTCAAAAGCAATTCGATTTCTCATTAAATATAAGAGGAGCCTATCCCTCGGTAAGGCTACATCCATCCAACGGGGAGCCCAACCCCCGAGCTCGGGCTATAAAAAAAAGAAGGGGAAAGCTAAGCTAAGTAAGAGTAAAACGAGGCACCCACCCCCTTTTCCGGGCTTTCGAAACAAGCCATGAACGAACTACTTCAAGCTTTGGGACTCTTTTGGTTTTCCTCCAGTCGGTCCTCCTCTTTCATGCTGATCTTCGCTGTCGACTCCCTCTTCAGGTAGTTGTCCACCTCGGTTATCCTCGCCAACCGCCCCTCCATTTAGAGGCTCCATCTGTTCATCAGCAGGGTCTGACAGAACATTTTTCTTCATGTCGTTTTAAAAGATCAATCCGTCAATAATATTTGATAAAACCTCACAAAGCCTAAATTAGTTTGAAAACATAAATATAGTGGCAAGTGGGGTGTCGTCCACAGGGAGCAGAGTTAGCTAAATTAGTTATTGCTAAAGTAATGTTATGTATATATATATATATAATATCGAAACATGATTTGGTGAAAATGTAGGTGGTGAATTACTCTATAAATAACACTAAATTAATTATGCAAACTTAATGAAGGGGGAAATGGAATGAAGGGTATATATAGGTGATGGAAACTAAGGAGTTAATGGATACGAAAGTAAATACTGGGCAATGCAACAAACTTGTCAATAGCACGGCTATTCAAGGTAACCGACCTAGGATGTATAGAGTCGGTTACTTATCCTTAAAAGGTGGCCAACCTAGGATGTATAGTGCATACCACCTATTAGGGATTAATCCATCGTAAACGACCAACCTAGGATGTATAGAGTTGGTTGTTTATCGGATTCTAGAAATGAAGCTCGTCTACCTAACAATGACTCAACCGATTAAACATAGTCACCCTAGGATGTATAGAGATGACTTCTAACTCTCTCACGGGTTCTGACCTAGGATGTATAGTGCCGGAAACTCGATTGAGGTTAGATTAAAACAGCGGTTTAAGAGTCGAATTCATGACTTTCCGTCCATTCTTTAGAGCATTAAACAACTATATAGGATGTATATCTAGATGCAATACTCATACATAATACAAAGACATCTTGCAAAGAGGATGTATCTACACAAGAAATCAATGATAAACATTCACAACAAGAATAGATCAATGGAAGATAGACATGAATATCAATATAATATCAAGTTTATGTACAAGCCCAATATTCAACTAACTACTCCATCAACCCCTTAGAGGGGATTTAGCTACTCATTACAACTAGGAAACTAAGAGAAGGGAAAGAGAAAGAACCCTTGGAGAACATCTCCTTCTTTGAAGTGGCTCCAATCTCCTAACTTCCTTGAAGTTGAGTAGAGAATGTAAGGATGAGAGAGAG
Organism: Dipteronia sinensis; assembly: GCA_033220585.1. Taxonomy (NCBI): domain Eukaryota; kingdom Viridiplantae; phylum Streptophyta; class Magnoliopsida; order Sapindales; family Sapindaceae; genus Dipteronia; species Dipteronia sinensis. The sequence continues at coordinate 41,113,353 of CM065641.1, forward strand.
AGAGAGATTCTAGGTCTAAATGTGTTTAACCTTTTGCAAAACGGAGTCAAAGGCTCCCTAAAACGTTTCTATTCTTTTCTATTTATACAAGATACAAAAATAGGTCACTTAAGCTTTGCAAATCAAACAGGTGCGCTCGGAGTGCGGGTGGAGTACGGGTGAATTATGCGGGTGAATTACCCGCACTGTATGGGTTGCCTTCATCTTCAGTTCTCGGATCAGGGCAATAGTGCGGGTGGAGTGTGGTTAAATTACCCGCACTTGACCCGCACTTGGAATCGCACTATGATCGCACTTGAATCGCACTTCCCTGTCAGGTGCAAAATCTACCTTCTGTCTTGAGCAACAGTGCGAGTAGAGTGCGGTTGGATGCCCCGTATAGTGCCTGCACTCTAATGTCAGGTACAATTCTGCTCTTCTAGTTCTTGGTGACAGTGCGGGTGGAGTGCGATTTGATGACCCGCACAGTACCCGCACTCTAACGTCAGGTGCATCTTCAACTTCTCTAGTTTGGCATTAGTGCGGGTAGAGTGCGGTTGGATGACACGCACAGTACCCGTACTTTATCGTCAGGTGCAACATCAGCTTCTCTGGTTTGGCATTAGTGTGGGTTAAGTATGGTTAGATGACCCGCACTGTACCCGCACTTTATCCTTTCACTTGCATCCTGTCCCGGCTATGAACATGAGTGCGGCTGGAGTGCGGTCAGAGTGCTGTTGCGACCCACACTTGACCCGCACTGGACCCATCACTGTAGAGCTGTTTGTACTCTTTTGCCTTTACTTTTGCCCATTTTCTGTCGGAATCACCGCAATATGCTTCCAAACCTGTCTTTGCATCATTTCCTACAAATACGTACAAAACAATCCATCAAAGATACAAAAACGCACGAAAACAGAACATAAGGTAAGGATCTGAGGGCCTAAATATACTACATATTTGGCTCGATCAGGGTCTTCCTCCAGGACTTCATTAATCACCTCCATAACCTCAGGCGGGATAGCCGCATCGAGAAGGGCAGCTATGGACCCCGTCTGACTCTTGTCAACCTCCATCTCCATTGTGGGGGGTTCCTCAGACGGGCTCCTAACCTCTTCCCCAGCTTCTAACTTGTCCTCCTCGGATCGAGAAGATAAAACTTTACTGGAAGACTCCCCGGGACCTAAGGTAGTAAAGGTAGGAGGAGGAAATGGAGGAGGAAATGGAGGAGGAAATGGAGGAAATGGAAAGGAACCACCTCGTCTCCATCAAGGCGAGATAGCTCAGCAGCCTTAATCATTATTTCCTGTCTATCCCAGCTGACAATAGATGACAAGTCAAAGGGAAGAGGGAGAGCTTCTGCGGCCTTAAAGGAAGCGTAGAAATATTCATCGCTGAAGGAGGTCTCCGCGTCAGCTTGCAGCTTGGTTACCTGAGCAATCAAAGACTGATTCTCGAAGTCCAACTTTTGAGCCTCAGATCTCCAAGAATCCCTCTGTCTAGCCCGCCGAATAGACTGAAGACGCTCCTCTATCATAAGATTGCTTCGTCCTCTCATGGTCACAGCGAAGCTCAGCCAACTCGATCTCAACTTTTCCCTGGTTGGAGGCCATCTCTTCCACTAAAGACTGAGCCTGCTTGAGCAATTCCCTGGCTTTCTCGGCTTCAGCTTCGGCTTTTGCAGCCCGGTCGCGAAGGAGGGCTACTTGCTAGCCCATCGCTACATTAAATTTGAAGGCCTACAAAATACAGAACTAGAGTTAGAAACTGAACAAATTAGCAAGAGTAGTGCGAAGGAAATGCAATTACCTCAGCTAAGATAGCAGACCTCTTGGTAATCAGGACATCCACAGGCTTGGAAGCTATCCTGGAGATCCCACCGCCTGAACAAGACGCGATGAATTAGTTCCAGGACTTCGTCCTGCCTTGTCGAGCTCGACTGAGGCCGGGAACGGCTGGAAGGAACCCTTACGACACCCTTCCCATAATCCTCCGAAGCATTGGGAGTTGAAAGCGTAGCGGAATCAGGAGGTCGAATCGAGAGGGTAGCAACTTTAGCGACCACAGCAGAAGGGACAGAAGCAGTCGGACCAATAACCTGTGGAGCTTTACCCAAAGCCCGGAAAGCCCGCGAAGCAAGATTGGCCATCTTGGACCCAGCTAGGGAGGTAGATGGAGCAAGAGCAGGTTCGACCCCAGCGAAGGGAAGAGAAATTCTAGCTTGAGGAGAGCGTGAGACGTGGCGAATAGCTGGTTCAACGACAAAAACTGTGAATAAGCAAATTAAAAAGGAAAATGTCAGAACCAAGCTGAGTAACAAGACAAGGCAAGGCAATTCAATGACACTTACGAGGAGTAGCGTTTGAGATCCGCAAGTATTGGTTCACCCTACGAGGATTGAAGGCTTCAGTAGTGGGGAACTTCAGGTTCAAGTAATTCTGGGCTAAAATAGCCTTCAAAATGGCTTCAGACTCATAAGGCAGGGAGTCCCGGTCCCACGAGGGTTTGTCACTGAAAGCTGTGGGAACCTCGAATTCATGCCCTCCAATGAAAATCGAGCTCGCCCAGTCATCCCCCGTAAGAATCCATTCCTCCTTCCAGGCGGGGCCCTTCTTCGAAGCGCCAGGAATAACGAAGTTGAGCTCGTTCTTGGCCTTAGCATAAAACTGGCCTCGAGGAGCGCCGGACAGGCTCCCAATATGGAAAAGATAAGCCAGCTCCTCTGCTCCCGGCTCTCTCGTCACCTTGCTCAATTGACACTGTTCCCTCCATAGCACAAGGAAGCCAATCAGATGCCTCCAGAAGCCAGGTGTCAACTGAAAGGGAGCAAGCTGGATGGCGTTAAGAGCCCGCCGAAGAGTCGGATGAAGGGGAAGCCTGACCCCAGTTCTCGAGAGCCGCCACATGAATCGAAAGCACGCCTTTAGTGGGGTTGAAGAACTCGTAACCCTTGGGAAGGCACCGAGATGGATACGCTGTCGGGGATGCCATACTTAGACCTCAAGCGGTCAATCGAGACTGGATCGACGATGGAATTAGAGACAACCCTGAAGTCATAAGGAGGGAGCCTCTCCAAAAGGGGGCCAGAAGTCCGGGACCTGATGTTCTCCCACGGCGTCACCGCCCACTTCATTGTCGGAATCTTCGTCGGTGATATCCAAAGGATGGTCAGGATGGTTGGAAAACCCAGTCCTAATGGACACATTCCTATTTGACCGTCGATTGGGCGGGGAATCGTTGCTGTCTAAACTCCTCCTAGCCCGTTTCCCCAGGGCAAGACTAACTATCTCCTCGCCGTCAACTATAGAGTCAACTGAATCATGGCTGGTTTTCGACATGATGAAGTCAGTAAGAAGGAAGAGAAAGATAAGAATGAAGAAAAAGGCAAGCTTGAGAGAAAGGCTATGAGAGAAAAAATATCTTGGGAAATATTTGAGTTTGAAAGATGTGAGGTAAGTCATTGAGATAAATAGATATATAGGTAAAAGGGCAGCAGCATGAGCTGACAAGATTTTCGGTTGAGATCGCAAAGAATCTCAGGGACTGCCGTAACGTAGCCGGATTAACTCGGAAACAAGCTAGTCAGCTCACGCCACGTCACTTGCGTAGTTAATGAGGAGATCTCTCTAAGATTCTGGTAATGGTAAAGAGCCTCGGGGACTGCCGTAACACAACCGGATTAATTCAGAAGTAAATTGGTCAATTCATGCCACGTCACTCACGCAGTTAAAAGAGAAGATTTTCCAGATATTTTAGTAACGGTAAAAAAGGGAAGATTTCCCAAATAAAATAAAAAATCCGACCCCAACCCCAAGCTCGACATTTGGTGTTCAAGTCAGAGGGGGCTTCTGTTAATAGCAAAAATTGGCTAAGGACCAAAGGGAAATTTTCCACTATCCAGACCTAGCTCCATGCCCGAGATTTTCCACCAGAAGACCATATTACCCAAAGCCGAGCTACGAAACCACCCCATAGGAACAAGGATAGGCTCTAGAAACATCCGGAATAGAGCCTGGAATGGTCAGGTCAAGCCCGGCACCACCGAATCCCCCCGAAGTCGAGGTTACCTCGTAATTTCTCCAGAAACTGTCCGGAATAGAGCCACGAATGATCAGGTCAAGCCCGCGTCACCAAATCCCCCCGAAGTCGAGGTTACCTTTTAATTTCTCCAGAAGCTCGCTTATACCTCGCTGATACAGGGAGGTGTCCATAGGAGGCCGCACCTAGCTTCGAAAAGTCAAGTGAGGCCAGACCTAGCTCCTAGTTGGATGAAGCTTCTCAATAACAGGGCCAGGATAATGATCGACCTCACTAACTGATGCACCACACCTTGATACATTCGACGACCCCTATGGGAATCATGCTAGACCCGAAGATACACAGTATCGCATATATAGACATTATACACGTGCAGAACAAGTAATAGAGTCTAAATGGGAAACAAATTGATTTCCACCAAGATATCCTTAACTGAGTAATTAACTCAAAGTCAACGACATTTAAAGGTAAAAATCCCATCCGATAAGGAGGGGAGGGATGAGAAAGTCAAGGGGAAATCAATGAGTTTAACCCTATGAAGACACTGTATAAAGGAGGGACTTCCTCCTTCAAAAAAAAGGAGACTATTATTCGACAGGCATACAACAAACACCCAACTATCACCCAGAAAAAAGTGAGAGCAATTCGAAAGAGAGATAGAGAAATGTATATCATATGTTATCAATAAAGAAAGATTTTTATTCCTTTTAAGTAGCTAACGAAATCGTTATCTCCATGTCATTTCATTAGGCATTGTTTTATACACATATATATTCTACCACTGGTCATCACCTACGTGGTACTGATCTTGAGGGTGCTAACTGAGATTTGTTGCCCCGAGCAAGATTTCCATGTCATTTCATTAGGCATTGTTTTATACACATATATATTCTACCACTGGTCATCACCTACGTGGTACTGATCTTGAGGGTGCTAACTGAGATTTGTTGCCCCGAGCAAGATTTCTGTTAACACCACTATTGTGTACAAACCTTCTCAGCCACAAGCCAAACTGCAATCCCAACGTACATAGCATATTGATCAGGAACTGCATCCAATCTCACACATGGTACATCAAAGACCACGATCTAACCTGAAGGAGTCGATAAGACACTCAGGATTAAGATCACCCATATATAGCCATCATTAGTTGATATAAATGAATCTCATCATTAAACGGATCTTGGTGAGAGATTCATATAAATCATGGCCAAATCATATATGATCACATCATACAAGGTGCCTCCATTCCCATATCTCATATCAATGATTCGGGATAGAATCACCGTACATTACAGAATGGATAGCAACTATAGATTAGCCACAAATAAAGTACCCAGCTTTATTTGCTATCTATGGACTCTTTAGATTGCACGTCTCTTACTGTATCCATCCGTATATGACACTCATATACATAGTTCGAGATTACATCCGGCAATCTAAGATGTTAATATATCCACAAGTTATAAAATAAACAACACAACAAGAATGAATTGAACTTTTCTTTTTTATTTATTTCATAAATCCATTTACAAATTACATCTTTAGGGCATAAACCCCAACACAAAGTCCCAGGAGATCCTTGTATCGGTTACAAGCTATGCAACACCTTTCAATCTCGCTAAATTTTAGAGCTTCTTCTGTTACCAGGAATTTGTTAAATGAAGTTTACAATAGCGACTTTTCTTTAGATTAAGGCAGGATTCAACCAAGAAATCAGTAAACTACATACGCATAAAACTAAAGAAAAGAAAGAAATGTTTTCATTACTTTAACCAGGGAACCCATCCTCCCAATTGCAGGCTACAAATGGACAAAAACAGAATAAAATCAAAAATAACTGGTAAATAGCTAAACTGGGTCATGCTTCTTTTTGCTCTTGGTTGGCCGACTGCTTTCCAGCTCCACTGGTTGAAACCTCATCCCCGAGGCCAGCTGGGACCTCCTCTGCTACTTGGACATCTGCTACCAAGGAAACCTCCACTTGAGCAGGTCTGAACTGGAGCTCCTCCGTCATCATCATATTAGATTTATCCCCCACTTCCTTGGTTGAAGCGGCTTGATCCTCCACCTCCTTGGTAGGACTCGATAAGGGGACTAGGTACGTCAGACCCTCTATCATTAGTAACAGGCTGATCCCCTACTTCCTCAACAGATTTGGATAAAGAAACAAGTGGGTCCAGAGCTCTGCCTCTAGCCTAGACCCCTACAGCTCCAAGAGCCTTAAAACTGGGATCTGCTCCAACATTGCTTAGTAGAAGAGAGCAGATAGGTTGCTGGTCTTCATCATTGACCTCTGCATTTGCCCTAGCAGTCCGAGAAGAACCAGTTTCATTAACAGGAGCATCCTTTGCCAACTCTGCAGCCTTAGCCATGATCTCCTCCCTGTTCCGCCCATCAATGACCTTCATATTAAACGGAGGAGGGAGAGCCAAGGCTACTTGGTAACCAGCAAAGAAGTTACCATCCTCAAAGGCAGTATCCACCTAGGCTTCCAAGCGAGCCATGCTATCACAAAGAACTTGAACCTCCTTCTCCAGCTTTGCCACCTTTTCTATCACGACATTCCTTTTAGTCTTGCGGCGTACAAACCTAAGTCTCTCTATGTCCAAAGCATGCTGCATTCACTCCCTATCTACCCTCGCTGCATCTGCCACCTTCTTAGTCTCCCTTAAGGACTGATGCAGGATTACTACGCTTTGGGCTACATTGGCAAATTCTTCCTTGGATTTCTCCAGCTCGGCGGTAGCATCCTTGACCTGCTTCCAAAGAGAGTTGACCTGATGGTTCATTGCTACGTTGAACTTGAAGGCCTGCCAAGAACAAAACATGAGTTAGAATGTTGCAAATTTAGAAATCAAGATAGACGACTAAACAAAATAGCTTACCTCAGCCTAGAAGAGCAGATCCTTTGGAGATCATATAGTCGATAGGCATGAAGGTCGTGGCCTGCAAACCCCCACCATGGCACAAAATGGCAAACTTAGCCAAGACTTCATCCTAGTTGTTGTCTCTCGACCTTGATTTCGACCTATCACTAAGAGCAACCTAGGCAATAGCGGTAGGATCAGAACCCTTCTCGACCCGGGATAAATCTCTTGGTCACCACAATAGAAGAGGTAGAAGGGGTAGATTGAGTAGCAGTGGTAGCAGTTGTAAGTTCCTCATATTTTGATTGGCTTATTTCGTTGACAAACCACATTGGGGATTATTCTTTGCAAGGGTATTTTAGGCCTCTTGAGTGTGATCAAGCTTCAAGGACATCATCTCTCTCAAAAAGCACTTCAAAGGTATCTCACTAGTTTAACTTTCTTTGAAGAGATCTAGTTGCACACACTCTTTTGCATGCATTATTGTTCTTATCTTCATGTAATTGAATGATGTATTGTATGCCTCTTTTCACACTCCACACTTGCACATTGTGCACATTACTTAGTGTGTTGAGTTTGCCCAAAAAAGAGAATTTCTTCTCTTAGCGCGGCCTAGACCGCTTGACAAGACATGCTTGCACCGCGGCATACAGAGCGGTATACCTCAGCAGGGTCATGCTTCCTGTACCGCTTCCTGTACACTTGCACGCATAGCGACCCAAGTCACGGTGTTGTCCAGTAGGCCTCTGTTGCCCATACAGCGGCCTGTGCACCTGCATGCACAGCGCCCTGCACCGCGTTGTTGTCCAGACGGTGCACTGCTGTGTGTACCGCGGTCTGGACACTTGCCTGAGACGCGGTCCATCTAGCGGTATTGACGGGATTTTATGTCCTAAGTTCAAAGCGACGCTGTTTTAACTAGGGCTCCCTTATATATACTCTATCTTCTTCCTTGCTCATTTTGATGAGTTCAAGAAGCCATTATTGAGAGGCCAAGCTTCACTTAGAGAGAGAAACTCCCAAGAACTCATCTTTACTCAACCAAACACAAATCCATGTGCATCGAACCTCTTCAAGCATTATCTCATCATGGATTCTTCTTGCTTTCATTGACTAGGTAACTTGAATATGCCCTAAATCTCTTTGTATTTATTTATGTTCTTGTTTGCCTAGGGTTAGCTCTTTTATGTGATTTTATTGCATATCTTTATGTTTATTGGCATTTATAACATGATTGAGTTGTTGTTTGTTGGTTGAGAGCCTTGTTCATTAATAGGTAGCATTTAGGATGATTTTACCCTTCTAGCTAAATCTTCATGCATTTGCATTTAGATATTGATATCTAGGATTTGCATTTATTGACATCTTTAAATCCTTAGATAAGCATTTATTGTTGCCTAGCATTTATTGCATGTTTGAATATCTTTTACATATTCACATAGGTTGTTTAACCTCTTCATTGATTGTTAAGCTTTGTGACTAGTGAGTTAGTGCACAAGCTTGTGGTCAAGAATCACTTTTAAAGGCCCGTTGGGTAGAGTGAAAGGGTTAGTGACCAAGTAGGTGTGACTTGAGGTCAACCTAGGTTGTAAACTTTCGTTCAAATAGTGGATTTGAGGACCGTATGTGGCTAGAAGGATAGCCCGTGAGTTTTGCCCAGTTGGAGGATTTCTCACGTAAATCAATCCTTGTGTTTTTATTGCTTTCTGCATATTTATGTTGGATTGATTGATTGCTAATATGGAGTAGGATTATTAAAATTGATTAAGTCGAAAATTTGGTAATAAATCAACTAAAACCTATTCACCCCCCCCCCCCTCTAGGTTGTATTAGACACACTTTGTGTATTTTCAATTGGTATCAGAGCGGGTTCCTAGATACACTTAGGTGATCCTTGCTCGTTGTGTGTCTTGCATTTTGTTTGTGTTTGTTGCATCATAAACATTCATCTCATTCATACCCAAACACTATGAGTGGGAACGGAAGTGGTAATGAGGGAGCCTCTAGCACAAGACCCCCTTTGCTCATCGGAATAAACTATGCCTCTTGGAAAGGCAAGATGGAGTCTTACATTTGCCAAATAAATGACCGAGCATGGATGGCAATTGAAGATGGCTACACTCTTTCGGAAAAGACTCTTGAAGACGAAAGTGTAGTTCCCAAGCCAAAGTCGGAATGGTCAACTCAAGAGTTTGAAGCATCCAAGTGGAACAACAAGGCTATGCATGCTATTCTTTGTGCAATGGATGACAATCAGTACAAATTGATCCAAACAACAAGAATTGCAAAAGAGGCATCGGAGATTCTAGAAACGGCCCATGAGGGAACCGAGGTGGTCAAGGACTCCAAGCTTCAAGTCCTCCAAACACAATTCGAGCAAATTACGATGGAGGAGGATGAGTGCTTCAATGACTTTCAAGTGAAGATGATGGACATAGTCAATCAGAGCCATCAACTTGGTGATCCCTATTCGGATAGGAGGATCAAGCAAAAAATTATGAGGTCGCTTCCAGCAAGATTTGAGTCAAAAGTGACGGCTCTTGAGGAGAATAGTGACTACAAGAATATGAAGCCAAGTGAAGTTATTGGAAGGCTTCTAGCATATGAGTCTAGATGGACTCCCACACCTACACCTTAAAAGAAGCGAAAGAGCATTGCTCTGAAGACTTCTAAGGTTGAGAAGGAGGAAGAAGACTCAGATGAAGAAATGGCCCTCATGGTGAAAAGATTCAAGAAGTTCATCAATTTTGAGAAGAGGGGATTTGGATCCAAAGGAAAGGAAATAAAGAAGAAGACTCCTTTCAAGAAGTTTGAGTCAAGTGAAGACAATCCCACAAGAAAAGGGATTCAATGCTTCGAATGTGGAGGTTTCAGACACATCTCCACGGATTGTGGAAATTTGAAAAATAAGAAGAAAGGAAAGGCCATGGCCGCCACGTGGAGCGATGGTGATGACTTGGAAGAAGAAGGAGAATCCTCAGATGATGAGGATCATGTGGCAAACTTTATTGCCTTCGCATCTTCTCTCAAGAGTAAGGAAGCAATAGATGATGAAGAGGTAGAGAAACAAAGTGAAGATGACTCTAGCGATGGTGACTCTTCATCCCATTCAACAAATATGGATGTAGGAGGAATGGATCTTGAAGGCTTCATTGAGCATTTTCAAAGCTCAAGATTGAAGATGAAGAAAGAGATTCAAAGGCTAAAAGGAGAGAATCTCAAGCTATCCACCGAAGCTACTCACTTAAATAAAGAAGTGAAGATAGCCAAAAGGAATGAGGAATTGATGGAAAAGGAGCTTGAAGAAGCTAGAGAGATCATTGCTAAGATGACTTCAAGCACGAATAAACTTGACCACATGTTGGGAGTTGGCAAGAGGCCAAGTGATAAGAAAGGTCTTGGCTATGAAGATGACAATGAGACCTCATCCTCAAGCAAGATTGTGTTTGTTAAGAGTTTGGATAACAAAGATCCTCCACCCCCACAATATCCTAGGAAGAAGATCGAACTAGGAGAGTGCTCTAAAGATCCTCAAGTCAAGGTAGCACAAGGGAAACAAGCTCATGCTCAATCAACAAGGGTGCATCAAGCAAGTTTCCCTCAACTGAAATACCATCAAGCCAAAAAGCAATTCATGCAAGGTCAACCAAGGAAGCAATTCATTCCAACTCAACAACAAAGAAGAAGAGAACCAATCCAACACCAAAGACAAGCTCAAATGCATGGGAAAGCCCCTTTGTACTCACAAGGGCATGGTATGTCTTCTTATTTTATTCCCACTTGTCACTTTTGTGGTGTTGATGGTCACATTAGACCTAATTGCTTCAAATACATTGAAATGTGTAGAATCAAGAGCATGATTGAAAGAAATAGAGCTAGAGCTAAAATGCATGTTCCTAGGAAATCTAGAGCAAATTTGCATGATCCTAGGAAATCTAGAGCCAATGTGACTAATACCACTAGGAATGAGAACATTACACCTAGGTGGATTAGAAGGAATAACTATTCTTGCTATGTGGCTCAAATTGCCTTAAAGGCAAATGCCTCTAACACTTGGTATTTGGATAGTGGGTGTTCTAGGCATATGACGGGGAACAAGAGCTTCTTTAAATCCCTTGTCTTGGAGGATGGAGGATTTGTCACCTTTGGTGATGGATCTAGAAAGAAAGTCATAGGGAAAGGAACCATTTCCATTCCCGATTTACCCTCCTTGTCCAATGCTCTACTTGTTGATGGCTTGCAAGCCAATCTTATAAGCATTTCTCATCTTAATGATGATGGACTCTCTGTATTGTTTAACAAAAATGATTGCTCTATTTTAATGCCAAATGGACAAACCTTGCTAAAAGGAAAGAGATCTAGTGACAATTGCTATTTTCTTGAAGCTAGTGCTATCTCTTGCAATATGTCCAAATGTGAGGAAATTGAGTTATGGCATCAAAGACTTGGCCACATGAACTATCGAGATTTGAGGATCTTAGATAAGTTCAAGGTTGTGCGTGGCCTCCCTAAGCTTGGGAAAAAAGTCGATGGCGTTTGTGGACCTTGTCAACAAGGGAAACAAACCAAAAGTATGCACAAGAAAGGCATGTATCTCGCCACCAAGGAGCCATTAGAGCTTCTACATATGGACCTTATGGGTCCCATGCAAACCGAGAGTCTCGGCGGCAAGAGATACATTTTTGTTTGTGTTGATGATTTCTCTAGATTTACATGGACATATTTTCTTAGAGAAAAATCTGAAACTTTTGAAAAATTTAAAATGCTTTGCACTAAAATTCAAAATGAAAAGAACTCACACATTAAAAGCATTAAAATAATTAGGAGTGACTATGGGAGGGAATTTGAAAATGCTTGTTTTGAAAGCTATTGCAATAGCTTAGGCATTTCCCATGAGTTTTCGGCTCCTTGAACTCCTCAACAAAATGGGGTTGTTGAGAGGAAGAATAAGGTCCTTCAAGAGATGGGCCGTGTGATGTTGCTTAGCAACAATGTCCCTAGGAACCTTTGGGCCGAGGCCGTCAATACGACTTGCTACATAGGAAATAGAGTCTTCCTAAGGCCAGGTACTAGGCAAACCTCCTATGAATTATGGAAGGGTAGGAAGCCAAATATTAGCTACTTCCACTCATTTGGGAGCAAATGCTACATTCTAAATGACCGAGATCAACTTGGCAAGTTTGATGCCAAGAGTGATGAGGGGATTTTTATTGGCTATGCCCTTAATAGTAAGGCCTATAGAGTTTTCAATTTAAAAACTAGGAGTGTCATGGAATCATCTAATGTCGTCATAGATGATTGTAGGCCTAAGACTAGAGACCATGATGAGGAGGTCATTGTGCTTGATGATCCTTTCTTGGAGAAGAATGGTGAGACTTCAATTGATGTGAAGTCAAGTCTTAATAAAGAGGTCATCCAACCTCTTGATAGAGATCCATCTTTGGACTCTAAAGAACCTGCTCCATGGGTTAGACATCTCCACAATAAGAATGACATTCTTGGATATATGAATGAGGGTGTTAGGACTAGGCGTCAAATAGCTAATCAAATTAGCTATACTTGTTACACCTTTCAAATTGAACCCAAAAAGGTTGATGAAGCCTTGAATGATGAGTTTTGGGTTCTTGCCATGCAAGAAGAGCTAAACCAATTTGAAAGAAATGAGGTTTGGTCTCTTGTTCCTAGACCCAAGGATACTAATGTCATAGGCACCAAATGGGTATATAGGAACAAGTTGGATGAAAATGGCAACATTGTGAGCAACAAGGCTAGACTTGTTGCACAAGGATACTCTCAAATTGAGGGTATTGACTTTGAGGAGACTTTTGCTCCGGTTGCCCGTCTTGAGTCCATAAGGCTTCTTTTGTCCATATCATGTGTGCACAAGTTCAAATTGCATCAAATGGATGTTAAGAGTGCCTTCCTCAATGGTTTCTTGCATGAGGAGGTGTTTGTTGAGCAACCCAAGGGGTTTGTGGATCCACACCACCCCAATCATGTCTATAGCCTCAAGAAGGCTTTATATGGGTTGAAACAAGCACCTAGGGCTTGGTATGAGCGCCTCACTCAATTTCTTGTTGACAATGACTACACTAGGGGTAGTGTTGACAAAACTTTATTCATCAAGAGGAACAAAGATGAGCTTTTCATAGCTCAAATTTATGTTGATGATATTGTGTTTGGCTCCACCTTCAAATCCAAAGTCCAAAAATTTGTTGATGTCATGTCTCATGAGTTTGAGATGAGTCTTGTTGGGGAGCTTAATTACTTCCTAGGTTTGCAAATCAAGCAATTGCATGATGGGATTTTCATATCCCAAGCTAAGTATGCTAAGAACCTAGTGAAGAAATTTAGCCTTGAGAATGCCAAACATTGTGACACACCCATGAGTACCACCTTGAAACTAAGCAAGGATGCTAGTGGCAAGAGTGTGGAACAAAGTCTTTATCGTGGCATGATTGGTAGCTTGCTTTACTTGACCGCAAGTAGGCCCGATATAGCCTTCAGTGTGGGTGTGTGTGCTAGGTACCAAGCGGATCCTAAGGAATCCCATCTCTCCTCCGTGAAGAGAATCATTCGATATGTGACTGGGACATCCAACTATGGGATATGGTACTCTTTTGACACTAATGCTAGCTTAGTTGGCTTTAGTGATGCAGATTGGGCAGGAAATTGTGATGATAGGAAGAGTACATCGGGCGGTTGCTTCTTCCTAGGCAATAACTTGGTCTCATGGTTTTGCAAAAAGCAAAATTCCAATTTCTCTATCCACAGCTGAAGCAGAATACATAGCCGCCGGGAGTGCTTGCACACAACTCCTTTGGATGAAACAAATGCTTCTGGATTACGGCTTCGATCAAGGTATTCTTACCCTTTATTGTGATAACATGAGTGCAATTAACATTTCAAAGAATCCTGTTCATCACTCTAGGACAAAGCATATAGACATTAGGCATCATTTCATTAGGAAACTAGTTGAAAACAAATGCATTGCACTTGAGCATGTGGGCACTAATGATCAACTAGCGGATTTATTTACAAAGCCCTTAGACTCAACTAGGTTCAAGTCACTTAGTAGGTCTATTGGGATTTGTCATATACCTTGATGTGTTTTGGTGATTGACCCCTTATGGGGAACTCAAGCAAAGAGAGCAACCTTGCATGTTGGAATAAGCAAAAACTTGATCATCTTTATGCTTCTTTATTAATTGCTTGAGTATTCTTGGTTGTGCTTATATATAATCTTATATGGTTTTTTATTTAATAAGTGTGCCTTGCTTGATTTGTAATCCATGTCACCTCTATGTTCAAAAATGCATTTTTGGACTAGGAGATTTTGATTGGGAAAGTACACTTGAATGACCCATAATTTAACTCCATGACATGAGAACTTTTAATGACATGCTTAAAATAATATGCATGAAATGTTTTTGATTGCTCTAGTGCAAAATATGTGTGAAAGCAAATGAGAAGACTAAACCCAATAAGGATCTAGTATCCATGCAATAAACAAAGATGTCTCGTCCAAATTTAGTCTTCCCTCTCTCTTTATTAGTTGAACAAGACTACTATCATACGGGTATCCCACCCGGAAAAATCAAAAAGGGTGCAAAAGTCACTCATGTATTGTTTTGCTTATAAAGTTTGATATAGTTGCTCTTTAAATTGAAATTCATTTTGAAAAACTATATCTTGTTTGCTTATAACAAAAGGGTATAAATTGGTTTGAATTCTTTTGGAAACCCTTTTGATGTCTGCTTTGCCAAATACCATTTGCTTGAACCATGATGTTACATGTCTTACATCCAAAGCAATTAAGTCACACATTTTCTTCTAAACAATAAAACCCTCAATGATTCTCTCTCAATTAATTGAGTTGCATAACATTGTTGTATATGATTATGCACTTATCTTGCAAATAGCTCTCTTTGCTAAAGTGACCCGGTTGGGGAATACTCCTTTGCCTATCTCATGACAAAAAGGGGGAGTAATGTGGTTTTATTTAAGGGGATTGCATATTTGGAGAGATTGTTTCGTTGAGGGTGAGTAACCTATATAGGGGGAGCATTTGCATGTTGCATGTTGAAGTTTTCGTTTATTATGTAAATTGCTCTTATTTATTTATCTCTCTTGATCACCTCACATGCACTTATCTTGGAAAGTGTAGTCTCATTGTTTTGTAGGGAAGGTGGCTATTCTACAAGAGCTTGAAGTTTTGAAGACCTAGTATCTAGGTATCTTTTTGTAATGTAGAATATCTTTTGTTGACCTTTAGTTTTTACTTTTTGTGAGGATGATTTGTGAGTGGTGGTTTTGTCACGAAATAGCCAAAGGGGGAGATTGTAAGTTCCTCATATTTTGATTGCCTTATTTCGTTGACAAAACACATTGGGGATTATTCTTTGTAAGGGTATTTTAGGCCTCTTGAGTGTGATCAAGCTTCAAGGACATCATCTCTCTCAAAAAACACTTCAAAGGTATCTCACTAGTTTAACTTTCTTTGAAGAGATCTAGTTGCACACACTCACTTGCATGCATTATTGTTCTTATCTTCATGTAATTGAATGATGTATTGTATGCCTCTTTTCACACTCCACACTTACACATTTTGCACATTACTTAATGTGTTGAGTTTGCCCAGAAAAGAGAATTTCTTCTCTTAGCGCGGCCTAGACCGCTTGGCAAGACATGCTTGCACCGCGGCATATAGAGCGGTATACCTCAGCAGGGTCATGCTTCCTGTACCGCTTCCTGTACACTTGCACGCATAGCGACCCAAGTCGCGGTGTTGTCCAGTAGGCCTCTGTTGCCCATACCGCGGCCTGTGCACCTGCATGCACAGCGCCCTGCACTGCGTTGTTGTCCAGACGGTGCACTGCTGTGTGTACCGCGGTCTGGACACTTGCCTGAGACGCGGTCCATCTAGCGGTATTGACGGGATTTTGTGTCCTAAGTTCAAAACGACGCTGTTTTAACTAGGGCTCCCTTATATATACTCTATCTTCTTCCTTGCTCGTTTTGATGAGTTCAAGAAGCCATTATTGAGAGGCCAAGCTTCCCTTAGAGAGAGAAACTCCCAAGAACTCATCTTTACTCAACCAAACACAAATCCATGTGCATCTAACCTCTTCAAGCATTATCTCATCATGGATTCTTCTTGCTTTCATTGACTAGGTAACTTGAACATGCCCTAAATCTCTTTGTATTTATTTATGTTCTTGTTTGCCTAGGGTTAGCTCTTTTATGTGATTTTATTGCATATCTTTATGTTTATTGGCATTTATAACATGATTGAGTTGTTGTTTGTTGGTTGAGAGCCTTGTTCATTAATAGGTAGCATTTAGGACGATTTTACCCTTCTAGCTAAATCTTCATGCATTTGCATTTAGATATTGATATCTAGGATTTGCATTTATTGACATCTTTAAATCCTTAGATAAGCATTTATTGTTGCCTAGCATTAATTGCATGTTTGAATATCTTTTACATATTCACATAGGTTGTTTAACCTCTTCATTGATTGTTAAGCTTTGTGACTAAGTGAGTTAGTGCACAAGCTTGTGGTCAAGAATCACTTTTAAAGGCCCGTTGGGTAGAGTGAAAGGGTTAGTGACCAAGTAGGTGTGACTTGAGGTCAACCTAGGTTGTAAACTTTCGTTCAAATAGTGGATTTGAGGACCGTATGTGGCTAGAAGGATAGCCCGTGAGTTTTGCCCAGTTGGAGGGTTTCTCACGTAAATCAATCCTTGTGTTTTTATTGTTTTCCGCATATTTATGTTGGATTGATTGATTGCTAATATGGAGTAGGATTATTAAAATTGATTAAGTCAAAAAGTTGGTAATAAATCAACTAAAACCTATTCACCCCCCCCCCCCCCTCTAGGTTGTATTAGACACACTTTGTGTATTTTCAGCAGTAGTGGTAGTAGCTGGGGCAGTAGGTGACAGACTTTGCACCTGGCTAGAAGCACCTGGAACCCAGCCCACTCGGGCTAAAAAAGTTTCCAGCGATCTAGCTAAAAGAGGAGTTGAAGCCCCCGGTACCTGGACCGGGATCCTGCTAGATCCAGCAGAGGTACCCACTCCTCCATCGAGGTCAGAGCTAGCTGGAGCTAGAAGCCTGATAGAGGAGGCCGGTGGGGAATCATTTGTATCACCAGCCTGGTTGAGCTCCTCCACTGGAACTGATGGAAGCACTGCAGAGACTACCAAGATAACTAAAGTTAATGTCTAAAGAATTAATAAAACATTATGAAAGAAGCAAAATCAAGAATATTTTCTGTGAATAGCCAAATTTGACTAGGGACCAAAGGGAAATTTTTCACCCTCCTAGTCTGACTCCAGTCCCGAGGTCATCCATCAGGAGAACACACTTCCCAAAGTCGAGCTACGGTACCACCCCACAGAAATAAAGGTGAGCTCCAGAAACACCCGGAGTAGAGCCCGACGCGATTAGATCGAGCCCGCGTCACCAAACCTGAAATCAGGAAGCTTCCCTGAGGTCGAGATTACCTCGCAACCTCTCCGGAAGCTCGCCTAAACCCCGCTGTCATAGAGGAGTATCCGCAGGGGGGTCGCATCAAGCCCCGAGAAATCAAGGGAGGTTAAATCGAGCTCCTGGCTAGATTAAGCACCTGAACATCGAAACCAAGACACTAATCTACCTCGCTATCAGATCTACCATGCCATACATACCATATTCAACGATCTCTATGATGGATCATGCTATGAGGATACAAAGATACACTGGATCATATCTTGAAACATTATGTACATGCAGAATAAATATTAGAGTCTAAAGAGGAAACAAACTGACCTCCCCCAAGATATTCTCCATTCAGCTATTAACTCAAAGTCAATGACATTTAAATGAGGAATCTCGCCCGATAAGGAGGGGAGAGATTGAGAAAATCAAGGGAAGAATCAGTTGATTTAACCTACAAAACTACGTATAAATGGAGAGAAGAAGAAGGAGAAAATGAGACTACTTTTCCACAGTCATACGATAACAACCCTACTACATCCTAGAGAGATTGAGAGCGATTGAGAGATATTTGTAAATGATACACCATTAATAAGAATAAAGAAAACATTTTCGTTCTCTTTTGTTCATTCTCTTTTGAGGGTACTGATAATAGTATTTCTTGTCATTTTTAACTAGCACTGACTAGAATATATTTTACCTTGACCACCACCTATGTGGTAGTGACTTTGAGGGTATTAATTGAGATTTCTCGCCTTGAGTAAAATTTCCGTTAACACTTTCTGGCGCCGTCTGTGGGAAAACCCACACCCTGTTAATCAAATCAACCGTGTGCATTTTCATTGTTTTACAGGAACCATGAGGCTCTGCTCATCCCAAAGACAGCACAGAGCTTCAGAACAACCTTCGGGGATGTCAACATGAAAGGCCCCATGGAGGGGGAAGAAGTCCGGACATCACAGTCAAGCTCAGGTCTAGAAGACCAATGCGCGGGCTTCTAGCCAGCCTATGATAAGCCAAGCAGCGATCGACCAACAAGCGGCAGCCTTCGTGGAAACCGTTCACCTCAGCCTGCTCGCCAAAGGCATCACTGTCCAACCAACAAACCCAAATGATCAGAGACAGCCTGCTTTCGACCGCCTGGAACTTCCTCCTTCAGAGCCAGCTCGCGATAGAACTAGGCCCCAACCTTTGATCAGGGATAGGCTAGGACCCATGCCCCCAGTTCCAAGAAGACCTTCATCATATCAGCCATGACTAGTTAAGTCTGCAGCAGATGCACTAACCCGGGAGCAACGAGAGGCACCTCGCCCTGACGACCTTAAGAAGAGAAGCCCGGGTCCAAGAGGAAAGAAGCCGACGAACCTCCCGAGTGGATCCCACTCATGAAGAAGATCGGGTAGAGGTCGCTAGTTTAGTGGAGGGATCCGACAACGAAGGATCTAAGGTCAATTCAAAGAAACCCGGGAACAAGCGACTGAGGGATCAACTGGCAAAGCTACAGAAAGAGGTCCAGCAGATAATAAAGGAAAAGAACAAGGAGGATAAGAAGGATCCTGTTAACGGAAATTTTGCTCGGGATGAGAAATCTCAATTAACACCCTCGAGACCACTACCACGTAGGTGGTGGCCAAGATTGATCGTATGTGTAGCAATGATTTATAAAATGACAAGGAAAAATGATACAATTCATCACCCAAAAGAAAGCAAGAATATTTTCTTTATTGAACGTGCATGGTATACAAATACAAATTTCTTTCTTTTTGCTCTCAATTCTTTCTAGGTTATGGTTGAGTGTTTGTCGTATGCCTGACGAATAGTAGTCTCCTCTTTTCTTTTTCTCTCTTTCTATTTATACATAGTTTTGTAGGTTAAATCAACTGATTCTCCCCTTGATTTTCTCAGTCTCTCCCCTTCTTATCGGGCGGGATTTCTCCTTGAAAAATGTCATTGACATTAAGTTTAATAGCCAAATTGAGAATATCTTGGTGGAGATCGGTTTGTTTCCTCTTTGGACTCTATTACTTATTCTGCATGTAGGTAACGTTTCCAGATATGATCCTTTATAGATGTCGTTGAATATGGCATGGTGTGGTGCATCAACTAGTGAGGTCGATCAGTGTTCCGACCTCGATATCTGAGAAGTTTCATCCAGCTGGGAGCCAGATCTGGCTTCCCTTGACCTTTTCGAAGTTAGGTGCGGCTTCCCCTGACCTTTCGAAGCTAGATGCATCTTCCTAGGAACATTCTCCTGTGTCAGCGAGGTATAGGTGAGTCTCTGGAGCAATTGCGAGGTGACCTCGACTTCGGGGAATTTCTAGTTTTGGTGATGCGGGCTAGATCTGATCGTCCCGGGCTCTATCCCGGATGTTTCCGGAGCCCGTCCTTGTTCCTGGGTTTGTATCGTAGCTCGGCTCTGGATAGAATGGTTTCCTGGTGGAAACTCTCGGGTATGGAGCCAGGTCTGGGAGGTGGAAAATTTTCCTTTGGTCCTCAGCCAATTTTGGCTATTAACAGAAGTCCCCTCTGACTTGAACACCAGACGTCGAGCTAGGGGTTGGGGTCAGATTTTTACTTTATTTGGGAAATCTTCCTCTTTTTACCGTTATCGAAATATTGGGGAAATCTCCTCATTAGAGTGACGTGATATGAACCGACTAATTTATCTCCGAATTAATCTGATTGCGTTACGGCAGTCCCCGAGATTTTTTACCGTTAACTGCGTAAGTGATGTGGCATGAGATGATTAGCCTGCTTCTGAGTTAATCTGGTTACGTTACGGTAGTCCCCGAGATTCTTTACTGTTACCAAACGAGGATCTTGATAGCTCGTGTTGTTGCCCTCCTACCTATATATATATATATATATCTATTTTTCTCCTCGTCTTCCTCACATCTCTCGAACTAAATTTTTTTGCTAAGAAATATTTTCTCTCATTGCCTTTCCTCCAAGCTTGCCTTTTTCTTTATTCTTCATCCTTATTGGCTTTTACTATGTCAAAAACCAGTCGCGATTCAGTTGACTCCATAATTGACGGCGAGGAGGTCGTCAGTCTTACTCTGGGGAAACGGGCTAGGAGGAGTTCTGATGGCGACGATTCCCCGCCCACCTCGCAACGTCGGCGGTCAAGTAGGAATGTATCCATTGGGACTGGGTTCCCCAACCATCCTGACCATCCTTTGGATATCGTCGATGAAGATTCTGACAAAGAAGTGGGCGGTGACGCCGCAGGAGAGCATCGGGTCTCGGCTCTTGGTCCCCTTTTACAGAGGCTCCCTCCTTATGATTTTTGGGTTGTCCCAGATTCCATCGTCGACCCGGTTTCAATTGACCGCTTGAGGTCAAAGTTTGGCATCCCTGATAGCGTATCCATCTCGGTGCCTCCTAAAAATTATGAGTTCTTCAACCCCCCTAAAGGTGTGCTTCCGATTCACGTGGCCGCTCTCGAGAACGGGGTAAGGCTTCCCCTTCATCCGACTCTTCGGCGGGCTCTGAACGCCATCCAGCTCGCTCCCCTCCAGTTGACGCCTGGCTTTTGGAGGCATCTGATTGGTTTTCTTGTACTATAGAGGGAACAATGTCAGATAAATAAGGTGACGAGGGAGCCGGGTGCACAGGAGCTGGCCTATCTCTTCCAGATTGGGAGCCTGTCTGGCGCTCCTCGAGGCCAGTTCTATGCCAAGGCCAAGAACAAGCTCAACTTCATCATTCCCGGTGCTTCGAAGAAGGACCCTGCTTGGAAAGAAGAATGGATCCTTGCGAGGGATGATTGGGGGAGCTCGATTTTCATTAGAGGGCATGAATTCGAGGTTCCCACGGCTTTCAGTGACAAGCCCTCATGGGACCGGGACTCCCTGCCTTCTAAGTCCGAAGCCATCTTGAAGGCTATTCTAGCCCGGAATTATTTAAACCTAAAGTTCCCTACTGCTGAAGCCTTTGATCCTCGTAGGGTGAACAAATATTTATAGATCTCAGACGCCTATTCCTCGTAAGTGTCATTGAGTTGCTTTGCCTTATTACTCAGCTCGGTTCTAACATTTTCCTTTTTAATCTGTTTATTAACAGTTTTCGTCGTGGAACCGGCCACCCGCCACGTCTCACGCTCTCCTCAAGGTAGAGTTTCTCTTCCCTCCACTAAGGTCGAACCTGCTCTTGCTTCATCTATCTCTCCGGCTGGGTCCATGATAGCCACTCTTTCTTCACGGGCTTTCCGGGCTTTAGGTAAAGCTCCCCTGGTGGTTGGTCCGGCCGCTTCCGTCCCTTCGGATGTGGTCGCTAAAGTTGCTACCCCCTTGACTCAACCTCCTGATTTCGCTGCGCTTCCAACAACCAAAGCTACGGAGGTTTTCTGGGAAAGGTGTCGCGAGGGTTCCTTCAAGCCGCTCCCGGCCTCATTCGAGCTCGGTAGGGCGGGATGAAGACCTGGAGCAATTCATAGCGTCTTGTCCGGGCAGTGGGATCTCCGAGATGGCTGCCATGCTTGTGGACGTCCTTATTACCAATGGGTCTGATATTTTAGCTGAAGGTAATTGTATTTCCTTCGTGCTACTCTTGTTAATTCGTTCAGTTTCTAACTTGGGTTCTGTATTTTGTAGGCCTTCAAGTTTAATGTTGCGATGGGCCAGCAGGTAGCCCTCATCCGTGACCGGGCTGTGAAAGCCGAAGCCGAAGTCGAGAAAGCCAGGGAATTGCTCAAGCAGGCCTAGTCTTTAGTGGAAGAGATGACTTCCAGCCAGGGAAAGGTCGAGGTCGAGATGGCTGAGCTTCGCTGCGATCATGAGAGGATGAAGCAATCTTATGATCAGGAGCGTCTTCAATCTCTCCGGCAGGCTAAACAACGGGATTCCTGGAGATCTGAGGCTAAAAAGTGTGACCTCGAGAATTAGTCTCTGATTACTCAGGTGACCAAGCTGCAAGCTACAAGCTGCAAGCTGACGCGAAGACCTCCTTCAGCGATGGATATTTCTATGCTTCCTTTCAGGCCGCAGAAGCTCTTCCTCCTCCCTTTGATTTGTCATCTATTGCCGGCTGGGATAGACAAGAGATAATGCTCAAGGCTGTTGAGCTATCTCGTCCTAAAGGAGACAAGATGGTCCCTTCGAGCCAAGCAGGAACTAGGAAACAGCCCGCCCAGACAATCCTCCATTCCCTCTTCCTACCTTTACTACCTTAGGTCCAGGGGAGTCTTCCAATAAAGTGTTATCCTCTCGATCTGAGGAGGACCAGTCGGGAGCTGGTGAAGAGGTTAGGAGCCCATCTGAGGATCCTCCTTTAACAGAGATGGAGGTCGACAGGAGCCAGACGGGGTCCATGGCTGCCCTTCTTGATGCGGCTATCCCGCCTGAGGTAATGGACGTGATTAATGAGGTTTTGGAGGAAGATCCTGCTAATCAACCGATGAAGCCTCTAAATGGAGGAGCGGTCGGCGAGGACAACCAAGATGGACAGCTATCTGTAGAGGGGGTTGATGGCGAAGATCAGCAAGAAGAAGGAGGGCCAGCAGAGGAGAGCCAAGAGAGTCCCAAAGCTTGAAGCAGTTCATCTTGACTTGTTTTTGATTGCCCGGAAAAGGGGGTGGACACCCCGTTTTGCCCTTATTAGCTTTTTTTTTATACCCCGAGCTCGGGGGTTGGGCTCCCTGTTTGGTGGATGTAGCCTTATCAGGGGATAGGCTCCCCTTTAATGAGAGATCGAACCGCTTTTGAGAACTCTTGTTTCATTTCTGGTTTTGAATAGGAACCAGAGTGGCATCTGTAGTAACAATTAAGACTCGTGTAGGGGATTATGATGATTTTGATCCTGCACACGAAAACAAACATTTTATTTATATATATATATATTTTTTGGGGTGGTAGCCCGACCAAGGCATCAGGAGGGCTACTTAGCTATTTCATGGTCTCGAGATCTGGAGGGCAACTATGCTCTTACACTCAGACCCTTCTTGGGGGTGGTAGCCCGACCAAGGCATCAGGAGGGCAACTTAGCTATTTCCTGGTCTCGAGATCTGGAGGGCAACTATGCTCTTTCACTTAGACCCTTCTTGGGGGTGGTAGCCCGACCAAGGCATCAGGAGGGCTATTGAGCTATTTCCTGGTCTCGAGATCTGGAGGGCAACTATGCTCTTACACTCAGACCCTTCTTGGCGGTGGAAGCCCGACCAAGGCATCATGAGGGCTATTGAGCTATTTCCTGGTCTCGAGATCTGGAGGGCAACTATGCTCTTACACTTAGACCCTTCTTAGGGGTGGTAGCCCGACCAAGGCATCATGAGGGCTATTGAGCTATTTCCTAGCCTCAAAGTGTTTATGTTGAGTTTCCCACACAAGGGTTTAGTCACTAATGTTGAACATAGTTGGAGACAAAGATGGAAGAGAAAAGGAAAATGACTTTATTAATGATCGAGATGTAATACATCTTTATTAGGGTCCGTAATGAAAACTAAATGGGGGTATTCTGCTTGAGAATTCCCTTCAAGGGTAGAATTACCTCAAATGATCTACATTCCAAGTGTGGTCGACGGATCGTCCGTCCATGTCTTCAAGTTTATAAGCTCCATTGCGAACAACTAGCTTTATCAAATATGGCCCTTCCCAATTGGGACTTAAGACTCCATCCGACCTTTTCCGAGTGTTCAGGGTCATTTTCCTAAGTACCAGATCCCCTTATTTGAATTCCCGGGCTCTGACCTTTCGGTTGAAGTATCTAGCGATCTTGCTCTAGTAGATCACTACTTTCTCTGCTACCCGGTCTTGTTTTTCTTCTAAGAGGTCTAGATTAGCCCGGAGCTTGACTTCGTTACTTTCGGGCTCAAAGTGCTGTACCCTGAACGAGGTTAATTTATGCTCGATAGGGAGGACTGTTTCAACCCCGAAGGCCAGGGAGTAAGGTGTCTCCCCGGTAGCTGTTCTCTTTGTAGACCGGTATGCCCAGAGGACTTCTGGCAGTTCTTCGGCCTATTTACCTTTCTTCTGTTGTAGCTTCTTTTTCAGAAGTTTCTTGATAGTCTTGTTGGTGGATTCTACCAGCCCGTTAGTCTGGGGATGAGCCACTGAAGCGAGACATGAGGTCGATCCCCAATCCCTTGCAGAAGTCTTTGAATTCGAGCGTTGTCTAATTGCTTCCCTAGGTCAGCTATGATGATGAGAGGGGTTCCAAATCTGCATACCACATTAGTCTTGATGAACTTGGTTGTATTCTTTTCTAATATTCGAGAAAGAGGTCCTGCCTCGACCCATCTTGTGAAGTAGTCGATAGCCACGATAGCATGTTTCATCTGTCCGGGAGCGGTAGGGAGTGGCCCAATTAGGTCGATTCCCCATATGGCAAAGGGGTAAGGTGAACTGAGGGATGACAGTCCCTCGGGTGGCTGGTGGTTCAAGTTTGAAGTTCTTTGACAAGGTTCGCAAGATTGCACAAAACTCTTTGCATCTTGGTGGATGGTCGGCCAATAGTACCCCATACGAAGACCCTGATAGGCTAGAGCTTCCCCACCTATGTGGTTCCCACAGTCCCCAGAGTGGACCTCTCTCAATGCCCATTTAG
The DNA here is from genome assembly GCA_033220585.1 of Dipteronia sinensis. NCBI lineage: Eukaryota > Viridiplantae > Streptophyta > Magnoliopsida > Sapindales > Sapindaceae > Dipteronia > Dipteronia sinensis. The sequence continues at coordinate 41,138,265 of CM065641.1, forward strand.
CATCATTGGGATGCAAGCACCTAAGTAAGGGGAGGGATCTTCCCCTCCTGTAGAGGTACCCGTCCACCATACAGTATCGGACTGAGAGTCTCTTAATTCTTTGGGCTTTGTCGGGCCCTTGGGGAAGCTCTCCTTCAAGGAGGTAGGCGACAATTGGGTCCATCAAGCAAGGCAGGCGATCTAGGGAACAAATTTCTCCATTTGTGGCTACGCTTGGTTGGGTGATTACTTGGAGGGGAATTCCCCGTGGTAGGGACTGGCCTCCGTTCGCCGCTATTTTAGACAGAACATCTGCGTGATGGTTTTGGTGTCGAGGCACCTGATCGATCTTGAGTCCCTTAAATTTGCTTTCTAGCAGCTGAGCTAGCTTTAGGTAGGCAACCATATTATCTCCCTTTGCCTGGTAGACCCCAGTCACCTGGTTTACAACAAGCAATGAATCGCTCTTGATTTGCAGGTAATCGGCATTTAGTTCAATGGCTACCTTCATCCCGGCTCAGAGGGCTTCATATTCCGCTTCGTTATTGGTAGCTTTAAACTCGAATCTGAAACAGTGACAGAATTCGGTCCCCTCCGGATCTATTAAAACTCTGCCAGCTCCTCCCCCGGCTTGCCCGGATGCTCCATCTGTAAAGAGGGTCCATGGCTTGCAGCCTTCCGGCCAATTGTCGACCTCGGATATCTTCTCAGGGATCTCATTTGATACTAAGGGATCATCTTTATCTAGGATCGCTGAGAATTCTGCCACGAAGTTGGCCAAAGCCTGTGCCTTAATCGTAGTCCGGGGCTTATACTTTAGGTCGAACTGAGTGAGCTCTAGGGCCCATAAGAATAGCCTTCCAGACACGTCTGGTCTTTACAAGAATTGGCGGAGGGGTTAGTCCGTCACCACTGCTATTGTGTGAGCTTGAAAATAGGGACATAGTTTCCTCGCTGAGATCACCAGAGCATAAGCGAGCTTTTCTAAGAGAATATAATTCCTTTCTTATTTTTTCAAAGCATGACTCACATAGTATATGGGTCTTTGAAAACCGTCACTACAATCCTTGGCCAAAGCCCCGCTTACTGCGGTTTCTGATATGGCCAGGTAGATCTGCAACTCATCTCTGAGAACCGGCTTGACTAACAATGAGGGGCTTGTTAGGTATTCTTTTAAAGCTTGAAAAGCCCGTTCGCTCTCCTGGCTCCAATTCATGTTTTTCCCTTGTTTGATGGCCTTAAAGAAAGGGAGACATTTATCGGTCGAGCGAGAAATAAACCTGTTGAGTGCCGCCACCCGTCCAGTCAGAATCTGTACTTATTTGAGCGAGGTTGGGGATTCCAGGTCCAAGATAACTTTGATTTTTTCTGGGTTGGCTTCTATACTTCTCTCATGAACCATGAAGCCCAGAAACTTCCCCGCCGTTACCCCAAAGGCACATTTGGAGGGGTTCAGACACATCTGGTTTTCCCTCAGTATGAGGAAGGTTTTGCGAAGGTCTTCCTGATGTCCTTTTGTGGTTGGGGATTTCGTGATCATGTCGTCGATATATACTTCCATCGTCCTTCCTATCTCGGGCTTGAACAGTTTGTTAACCAGCCGCTGGTATGTGGCCCTCGCATTCTTCAAACCAAACGGCATCACCTTGTAGCAGTATAAGCCCTGCCCAGTAATGAAACTGGTTATATCTTAGTCAGCCGGGTGCATTTTAATTTGGTTGTATCATGAGAATGCATCCATAAAACTCAAAAGTTTATTTCCGGACGTGGAGTCAACCAGCTGGTCGATCTTTGGTAAAGGAAAACTATCTTTCGGACAAGCCCGGTTGAGGTCGGTGTAATCGACACACATACGCCACTTCCCATTCACCTTCGTAACCATGACCACGTTGGCGATTCATTCGGGGTAACGTACTTCTCCGATGAACCCTGCTTTTATCAATTTATCAACCTCTTCCTGCACCGCAGCGTTCCTATCAGCATTGAAGTGACGCCTCTTCTGCTTGACGGGCTTGACTGTTGGATCTGTAGGGAAAAATTAACTAAAACCGCAGCGGAAGGCGAAAAGTAGATTTTCGTATAGTTTAAAATTTTTCTAAAGATTTGAACCTTAACCCTTTAATTAATTAAACACAAATATATGGTTAGAGTTAAATACCTCTTGTTGCATGATCCAATTGACTTACGTCGATGGAAATCCGCAAGATCTTCAATCCTAGCACGTACGTGAATCACCTAGGAGCGTGGTCTCCCTTTTTTTTCTTTGAATTGCTTACCTGAGAATGGATGTATGGAACTTCTGATCCTGATCTTCAATCCCAAAACACCAAGAGCCTAGAAAAATAGTTCCGGTCACTTTTGAATTCACAATCGATATGATTGGAACTCGCGTAACCCTAAATCGAAAGTGTGCACAAAACCTTTTGATGTTAAAGGCTTGCAAGTGCACTATCGAATGAGAACTTATTTTTTTTTCTCTCTTGGCCGAAATTCTATGTGTATTAAGTAAGATTTTTATTTTCAAAGCAAACAAAAATCTCTCTCACTCAAGCTTCTTGGTGGCCGAAATTTATCACCTTATATTTATAAGGTGACCGAAATTTCTCCTTCTCAAAATAGGGTTGGCCGAATTCTTTGTGTAAGAAATCTAGGGTTGGCCAATTTCCTTACTTGAAAAGGAATTGTGCTTTTCCCTAATTCCTATCAATTTAAGTATCCAAACCCTTATAGGACTAGGGTGGCCGAATTCTTTATGTGGTATGGAGTGTATGTGGACTTAATCCTTACCATATTAGGACTCCTATCACTTAAAAGAATTTTAACCCTAATCCAACACATAGTATTTTATTTACTGATCAGGAAAAGATTTTGATTGAAACTATTTATTAATTAATTTCCATTTAATCAAAACAATAAAATAAAATAATATCTTGGGCTATTTTATTAGCCTTGCCGCCCACACCATATATACATGGGCCTAATATTATTTTTCTTATTATATTTAATCCATTAGACTTTAAATAAAAGCCCACATGTGAACGAGACTTATTCTTACTAAAACAAACAAGCCCACATGTCTCCTTTTAATATATTAATATAATAGAGCAGCCTATTAAATAAATAATAGACATATTATATTCTTAATATATTAAATGCAATTCTAGATGGACCCATAAATTGGTCCGGTAGAATATATCAAGTGATCCATGCAAGTACGTGTGGATTATGGATCTTGGCAGGCTATCTAAATTTAAGCTTCAATAGACATAACCTAATCACAATCAACAAATGATTCACTTAGGTTCCGATCTATTAATTTTAAGTCATTCCACTAAAGAGCTAAAATTGAACTCTTAAATAAAGATAGAATAAGGAGATGTTTCACATTCATACCCTAGACAATCTTATAGGAGATGGTGTATCCTCGTGAATAATATCAGTAATCGCCAAGAGCTCATAGACCGCCTATAGCTCTCCAAGTTACCATATTTCCTCATATGACCACATTTTGAAGTTGGATATTTTGACTTGTCCAGAAGCCATATCTTCAATAATCATTATTGAAAACTCAACGTTGAGATTTAATATCCAATACCTCAAAACATCCATATGATGATATTATACTCTCATTTAATAAATGGAGCCACGATGTCCATATCTATAAATGAAGTCCTCTATCGATTAACAAATGAATACCACCAAACTATCGAGGATAGACTATGCTATATAATCGTACTCATTGATAGCTCAAATGATAACACTTGCAACCATAAGTCCATCATTTATCTCAGGATTAAGATCGACTCTCCAATTGTCCTAATAATGAAAAGACTTATATCTAGTGACGGTTCTAGATAAAGTATTTCATTGTGATCCTGTTCAATGCACCCAGTGCACTAGATTCTTTTACTCGAAAACCTTTCGATGATTTTAGACTCATCATAACTCATTTGATCCCACTCAAATGCTAGTAAACGAATTCTACAACTTTATCAAGATAGAGGTGCCCAACCTTTAACTTAAGTTGTGAACGTTATTTAAGACTAACTAAAGAATTGTGTCTACCTCACACATATCTGGATGTATGAACAATTCTTCATATCTCATAGTCTTTTGACCTTATGATTATTTACCTTGACAATTATAATAATAAATGCTATAAGTATTTGTAAGAATCAGAAAACACTTTATTATAATGAAAAGATTGTCAATTACAATATTACACTCTTGCTATTGAGCATAATCCTAACAATCTCCCACTTGCGCTATAGCAAGAGTGTCATATCTCTCATTCCCATATTCTCTAGGTGCCCATCAAAACTCTTCTGAGGTAGAGACTTTGTGAAAGGATCCGCTAGATTTTCTGCTGACGCGATTTTGGTGATCGTCACGTCTCCCCTATGAACAATTTCCCTTAAAAGGTGATATTTCCTTTCTATGTGTTTACCTCTCTTATGACTTCTTGGTTCTCTCGAATTAGCCACTGCTCCACTGTTTTCACAGTGTATAGTGATCTGCTTATTCGCATTAGGAACCACTTCCAAGTCAATCAAGAATTGGTGGAGCCAAACAGCCTCTTTTGCAGCTTCGCATGCAGCAACATACTCAGCTTCCATGGTGGAATCAGCAATACAAGATTGCTTGATACTCCTCCATATGACTGCTCCTCCCCCAATGATAAACACAGATCCTGATGTGGATTTTCTGAAGTCAGAATCTGACTGGAAATCAGAATCTGTATACCTAACGGGAATTAAATCCCCTCCAGAGTATACAAGCATATAATCTCTAGTTCTTTTAAGATACTTGAAAATATGCTTGACTGCCGTCCAATGATCAGGACCAGGTTTCGATTGAAACCTGCTAACTATGCCAACAGCAAAACAAATATCTGGTCTAGTACAGAGCATTGCATACATGAGACTTCCAACTGCCGAGGCATATGGAACTCTACTCATGAATTGCTCTTCATGCTCATTCTTAGGAACTTGTTCCTTAGAAAGTTTGATTCCATGTCTAAAAGGTAACATACCTTTCTTGGAATCTTGCATGGAAAATCTAGACAAGATTTTATCAATGTATGAAGCTTGGGATAATGTAATCGTTCTATTCTTTCTATCCCTTATTACTTGGATACCGAGAATATAACTTGCTTCTCCCAAGACCTTCATATCAAATTGTTTTGCTAACCATTCTTTTACTGATGTCAATACACCTACATCGTTTCCAATGAGTAGTATATCATCAACATAAAGAATGAGGAATAAAACTTGTCGCCTTTAATCCTTATATATACACAAGGTTCGTCAGGGTTTTGAATAAATCCAAAACCTTTCACAGCTTGATCAAACCTTATGTTCCAGGATCTGGATGCTTGCTTCAGTCCATATATGGACTTTTGAAATTTGCATACTCTTTCCTCTTGGCCCTTTTCAATGAATCCTTGGTTGCATCATGTAGATGCTCTCGTCAAGACTTCCGTTAAAGAAAGCTGTCTTGACGTCCATTTGCAAAATCTCTAGGTCTAGAGATGCTGCAATGGATAAGAGTATCCTAATGGATTTAAGCATGGCCACATGAGAGAAGGTTTCCTCGTAATCGATACCTTCTTTCTGTGTATAACCTTAAGCTACCACTCTAGCTTTAAAGGTTTCCACCTTACCATTCATACCTTTTTTCCTCTTGTATACCCATTTACACCAAATGGGTTTTATCCCTTTAGGCAAGTCTACAGGGGACCAGACTTTGTTATTGAACATCGATTCAATCTCAGATTGCATTGCCTTTTGCCAATGACGACAATCAACATCCTTCATTGCTTCCTTGTACGTGTAGAGATCATCGTCGTCTGGGAGATTCTCCACAGATTCTCCTAGACCGATGTATCTTTCGGGTTGTGTTATAACCCTCCCACTACGACGAGGAATGGTAGGTTGTTGATTTTGTGTTGGAGTGGAACTTACAATTGGGCTAGGTTGTGAAACCTCTTGTGGAATTGTTTCTCCTGACATTTCATTCAGGACAATTCTACTTTTGGGCACAAAATTATTCATATAGTCCTTTTCAAGAAATGAAGCATTTGTTGAAACAAATACTTTTAGATCATTAGGACTATAGAAATAATTCCACTATCCAGACCTAGCTCCATGCCCGAGATTTTCCACCAGAAGACCATATTACCCAAAGCCGAGCTACGATACCGCCCCATAGGAACACAGATAGGCTCTAGAAACATCTGAAATAGAGCCCGGAATGGTCAGGTCAAGCCCGCTATCACCAAATCCCCCCAAAGTCGAGGTTACCTCGTAATTTCTCCAGAAGCTCGCCTATACCTCGCTGATACAGGGAGGTGTCCATAGGAGGCCGCACCTAGCTTCGAAAAGTCAAGGGAGGCAAGACCTAGCTCCTAGCTGGATGAAGCTTCTCAATATCGGGGCCGGGACAATGATCGACCTCACTAACTGATGCACCACACCTTGATACATTCGACGACCCCTATGGGAATCATGCTAGACCCGAAGATACACAATATCGCATCTATAGACATTATACACGTGCAAAACAAGTAATAGAGTCTAAATGGGAAACAAATTGATTTCCACCGAGATATCCTCAACTGAGCAATTAACTCAAAGTCAACGACATTCAAAGGTAAAAATCTCGTCCGATAAGGAGGGGAGGGATGAGAAAGTCAAGGGGAAATCAATGAGTTTAACCCTATGAAGACACTGTATAAAGGAGGGACTTCCTCCTTCAAAAAAGAGGAGACTACTATTCGACAGGCATACAATAAACACCCAACTATTACCCAGAAAAAAGTGAGAGCAATTTGAAAGAGAGATAGAGAAATGTATATCATATGTTATCAATAAAGAAAGATTTTTATTCCTTTTGAGTAGCTAACGAAATCGTTATCTCCATGTCATTTCATTAGGCATTGTTTTATAAACATATACATTCTACCTTGGTCATCACCTACGTGGTAATGATCTTGAGGGTGCTAACTGAGATTTATTGCCCCGAGCAAGATTTCTGTTAACACTTTCTGGCGCTGTCTGTGGGAAAGGCCTTACACCTTATTAATTAACTATTTGCATTTACATTTTCGTTGTTTTACAGGAACTATGAGGCTCCGCTCTTCCCAAGGCCAACATAGAGTTTTGGAGCAACCCCCGGCGAGGCCTACGCGAAAGGCCCCAAGAAAGGGACGAAAATCTGGATATGACAGTCAAGCTCCGATCCAAACAACTAATGCACGGGCTTCGGCCACCCTATAGTGAGCCAGGCCTGCGCTCGACCAGCAAGCGGCAACCTTCGTAGAAGCCGTTTGCATCCGCCTGCTCGCTGAAGGCATCACAATCCAGCCAACCAACCTGAATGATCAAGGAGAGCCGAGCAGGCTCGGAGCTAGGCAGCCTGCTTTCGATCGCCTGGGATCTCCTTTTTCAGAGCCAGCTCGAGATAGGTCGGGGCCCCAAATTTTGATCCTGGATAGGCTGGGACTCATGCCCCCAGTTCCAAAAAGACCTTCACAATATCAACCCAGGAGAGTAAAATCTACCGCAGATGCGTTTACCCGGAAGCAACGAGAACCATCCCATCCAACTGCATCAAGGAGAACCGCCCGGGCCCAAGAGGAGGAGAGTAGACAAACTTCCCAAATGGATCATATCTATGAGGGGGACCGGATAGAGGTTGCCAGTTCATCAGAAAGACTTGATAGTGAGGAATCTGAGGTCAATTCAAAGAAACCCAGGAACAAACGACTGAGGGATCAGCTGGCAAAGCTACAGAAGGAGGTCCAACAGATAAGAAAAGGAAAGAATAAGGAGGATAAAAAAGGATTCCCTGAGCGAGATGAACACTCCCTTCACTAGGAGGATCCGGGAAGCGGAGCTCCCACCAAAATTCAAAATGCCAACAGATAAGTTCTCTGGAACGGAAGATCCTCTAAGCCACCTAGAGAGCTTCGTTCAACAGATGGAGGTCCAGAACACTACCAGAGCAGCTATGTGCAGGATGTTTCCAATGACCCTAACCGACTAAGCGAAAACTTGGTTCAGGAAGCTGCATGTTTGCAGCGTGGATTCTTTCACGAAATTATCAACAGATTTTTGCTCGCAGTTCCAAGGGGTCAAACCTCGTCCGAAAGATCCCATACACCTCCAATATGTGATTCAGGAATGGAGTGAGACACTTCGGTCGTACGTGGAACGCTTTCACAAGGAGGTCATACAAATGGGAGTTTTCACCGAGAAAGAAACTCTCGCCAACTTCAAGCGGAACCTATTGGCGGGAAAGCTTTTCCGTTCCTTCGCTAAGAGACCTCCCGAGACTTACTAGGAGGCCTACGACCGGGCTCTTGAGCAGGTCGAGATCGACGAATAACTCAAAGTCAAGATGGAACACGATGACATGAGAACGGCAAAGCGTCTGAAAAAAAAAGCCCCCAAATTTGAGCCAGTTCATAAAACTCAGAATAAACCTCCCAACAGGTCGACCTATCGTATCCCTGCTCCTCAGCACATGCAAGAAAAATATCCAGCAAGACGAACCCCTCCCCGGGCTTCACCACCTCCCAGGACCGTGGCCCCGTAATGCAAGGGGAGAAAGGGTATGACTACTACACCCCTTTGAACGCTTCCAGGGAAACGGTCTACCTTGCTATATGAGATAAAGGGCTGCTTCAAAAGCCCGCTCTCATGAAGGCCCCAACTGACAGGAGGAACCGGTACAAGTACTGCGACTTCCACGAAGACGTGGGCCACAACACTTCAGAGTGCTATAATTTGCGCAACCAGATTGAAGCCCTGATAAGGGGGGGATGCTTGATTGAATTCTTACAACAGATCAGAGATAACATTCAGACTGGAAGGGAGGTACAAGCTGAAATCCGTGAGGACGCAGAAAAGAGGAAGGGGGAACATGCTGACTTAATGCAACAGATCCAGGTGATACACACCATTAACAAAGGTCCTACACTGGCTGGCATCTCCAATAACTCCCGAAAAAACCACACGAGGAAGATTCCCCGCATCGAAGAAAGCCGGGGGATCTTCAAAGTCAGCCAGCGCTCGATAGAGCCCTCCCAGTCAGCGCAGATAGTTTTTACTGAAGCAGATTTCTTTAACACTGTGCAACCTCATGATGATCCCATGGTAATCACAATACAGATTGCCAACTGTCTGGTCCATCGCGTGCTCATGGATACAGGTAGCAGTGTAGATATCCTCTTCAAGGATACCTTGGAAAAATTAAACCTGAAGCAACATTGTTACAACAGTTGTACCACTCCACTTTACGGGTTCACTGGATTTCGATCATACCGGTGGGGTTGATGATCCTCCCAGTAATCATCGGAATCACCCCTCTCCAACAGAATGTTATGACCGACTTTGTTGTGGTCGACACCCCGTCGGCCTACAACGCTATCATAGGGAGACCATTCATGTCCTCCTTGAAGGGAGTCTTGTCAATATACTACAACGTCCTGAAATTCCTGGTAAGAACCAAGGTAGGAGAGGTACGTGGAGACCAGCAGGCAGCCAGGAAATGCTACGCGGTGTCTTCCAATCCTGCAGCTTTGGCAAAACAATGTGAACATGTGGCATTAGTCCAGGAAACATCTCGGATAATCCAGGAAGAGATGAAGATAGAGCCCGCTGAACATCCTGAGCATCCGGAAAACGAACCTATAATGCCTTACAAGGAGGAACGGAGTAAGGAGTGGGCTAGCAGGCAGCCCGTAGATAAACTTGAAGAGATACCCATCAGAAATGACGATCCCTCCAAGGTTGTCAAGGTCGGGGACACCCTTGAACCAGAAGTGAAAAAAGGACTAATTGATCTTCTCAAGGAGTTTAGCGACATCTTCGCTTGGAACCATGATGAAATGCTTGGAATCCCGGCGTCATTGGCCGCCCATCGACTAGCGGTAGATCCAACAATCAAGTCCGTCAAACAGAAGAGGCGTCATTTCAATGCTGATAGGAACACTGCGGTACAGGAAGAGGTAGATAAATTGATCAAGGCAGGGTTTATCAGAGAAGTACGCTATCCCGAATAGATCACCAACGTGTTCATGGTTACGAAGGCGAATGGGACATGGCGTATGTGTGTCGATTACACCGACCTCAACCGGGCTTGTCCAAAAGATAGTTTTCCTTTACCAAAGATCGACCAGCTGGTTGACTCCACGTCCAAAAATAAACTTTTGAGTTTTATGGCCGCATTCTCAGGATACAACCAAATTAAAATGCACCCGGCTGAACAGGAAAAAACCAGTTTCATTAAAATGCACCCACCAGGATCCATTCTTCTTTCCACGCGGGATCCTTCTTTGAAGCACCAGGAAAATGAAATTGAGCTTATTCTTGGCCTTGGCGTAGAACTGACCCCGAGGAGCCCCAGACAAGCTCCAAATCTGAAAAAGATAAGCCAGCTCCTCTGCATCTGGCTCCCTCGTCACTTTACTCATCTGGCATTGTTCCCTCCATAACACAAGGAAACAAATCAAATGCCTCTAGAAGCCCGGCGTTAACTGAAGGGGAGCGAGCTGGATGGCGTTTAGAGCCCGCCGAAGGGTCGGATGGAGGGGAAGCCTGACTTAGTTCTCAAGAGCGGCCACATGGATCGGAAGCACGCCTTTAGGGGGTTGAAAAACTCGAAATTCTTGGGAGGCACCAAGATAGATACACTGTCGGGGATGCCAAAATTTGACCTTAAGCGGTCGATCGACACCGGGTCAACGGTGGCAATCTAGGATAACCCTGAAATCGTAGGGAGGGAGCCTCTCCCCAAGGGGACGAGGAGCCGAGACCCGACGCTCCCCGAAGCTGCCATCAGCCGTTTCTTTATCAGAATCATCATCGACGATATCCTAAAGGGTGGTAGGGATGGTTGGATAACCCCGTCCCGATAGATACATTCCTACTGGACCGCCGACGTTGTGAGGTGGGCGGGGAATCATCACCGTCAGTACTGCTCCTAGCCCGCTTCCCCAGACTAAGACTGACGACCTCCTCGCCCTTGAATATGGAATCACTTGAATCACGACTATTTTTCGACATTATAGAAGATGAAGAATGAAGAAAGAAGCAAGCTTGGAGGAAAAGCTGTGGAAATATACTGTTAGAAGGTGATGTCGTTTGGTTTGAAGAATGCAGGGGCCACATACCAGCGGCTGGTTAACAAATTGTTTAAGCCCGAGATAGGAAGGACGATGGAAGTATATATCGATGACATGATCACGAAATCCCCAACCACAAAGGGACATCAAGAAGACCTTCGCAAAACCTTCCTCATACTGAGGCAAAACCAGATGCGTTTGAACCCCTCCAAATGTGCTTTTGGGGTAACGGCAGGAAAGTTCCTGGGCTTCATAGTTCATGAGAGAGGTATCAAAGCCAACCCAGAAAAAATCAAAGCTATCCTGGACTTGGAATCCCTGACCTCGCTCAAGCAAGTACAGATTCTGACTGGACGGGTGGCAGCACTCAACAGGTTTATCTCTCGCTCCACCGATAAATGCCTCCCTTTCTTCAAGGCCATCAAACAAGGAAAGAACATGAAATGGAGCCAGGAAAGCGAGCAGGTGTTTCAAGCTTTGAAGGAATACATAACAAGCTCCCCTTTGTTAGTCAAGCCGGTTCTCGGAGATGAGCTGTAGATTTACCTGTCGGTATCAGAAACTGCAGTAAGCGGGGCTTTGGCCAAGGATTGTAGCGACGGTTTTCAAAGACCCATATACTATATGAGTCATGCATTGACCATATTAGAAAGGAACTACGTTCTCCTGGAGAAGCTTGCTTATGCTCTGGTGATCTCAACGAGGAAAATCCGTCCCTATTTTCAAGCTCACACAATAGCAGTGGTGACAGACCAACCCCTCCGTCAATTCTTGCAAAGACCAGATGTGTCAGGAAGGTTAGTTTTATGGGCACTAGAGCTCACTCAGTTCGACTTAAAGTATAATCCCCGGACTACGATTAAGGCACAGGCTTTAGTCGACTTCGTGGCAGAATTCTCAGCGATCCCAGATCCAGTTAATCCCTCAGTATCAAACGAGATCCCTGAGAAGATATCCGAGGTTGAAATTTGGTCAGGACGGCTGCAAGCCATGGATCCTCTTTTCAGACGGAGCATCCGGACGAGCTAGGGGAGGAGCTGGCATAGTTTTGATAGATTCGGAGGGGACTGAATTCTGTCACTGTTTTAGATTCGAGTTTAAAGCTACCAACAACGAAGCGGAATATGAAGCCCTCATAGCCGGGATGAAGGTAGCCATCGAGCTAAAGGCTGACTACCTGCAGGTCAAGAGCAATTCGTTGCTTGTTGTAAACCAAGTGACTGGGGTCTACCAGGCAAAGGGAGATAATATGGTTGCCTACTTATATCTAGCTCGGTTGCTGAAAAGCACATTTAAGGGACTCAAGATCGATTAGGTGCCTCGACACCAAAACCATCGCGCAGATGTTCTGGCTAAAATAACGGCGAACGGAGGCCAATCCCTACCAAGGGGAATTCCCCCCCAAGTAATCACCCAGCCGAGCATAGCCACAAATGGAGAAATTTGTTCCCTGGATCGCCTACCTTGCTTGATGGACCCAATTGTCACCTATCTCCTTGAAGGAGAGCTTCCTGAAGAGTCCGACCAAGCCCGAAGAGTTAAAAGACTCTTAGTTCGATACTGTATGGTGGACAGATACCTCTATAGGAGGGGCAGATCCCTCCCCTTACTTAGGTGCTTGCATCCCGATGATGCTAAGTGGGCATTGAGAGAGGTCCATTCTGGGGACTGTGGGAACCACATAGGTGGGGAAGCTCTAGCCTATCAGCTGCTTCGTATGGGGTACTACTGGCCGACCATCCATCAAGATGCAAAGAGTTTTGTGCAATCCTGTAAACCTTGTCAAAGAACCTCAAACTTGAGCCACCAGCCACCCGAGCGACTGTCGTCCCTCAGCTCACCTTACCCCTTTGCCATGTGGGGAATCGACCTAATTGGGCCACTTCCTACCGCTCCTGGATAGATGAAACATGCTATCGTGGCTATTGAATACTTCACAAGATGGGTCGAGGCAGGGCCTCTTGCTCGAATATCAGAAAAGAATACAACCAAGCTCATCAAGACTAACGTGGTATGCAGGTTCGGGACCCCTCTCATCATTGTAGCCGACCTAGGAAAGCAATTCGACAACGCCCGATTCAAAGACTTCTGCAAGGGATTGGGGATCGACCTCAAGCTCGCTTCAGTGGCCCATCCCCAGACTAACGGGCTGGTGGAATCCACCAACAAGACAATCAAGAAACTTCTGAAGAAGAAGCTTCAGCAGAGGAAAGGTAAATGGGCCGAAGAGCTAACAGAAGTCCTTTGGGCATACCGGACTACCAAAAGAACAGCTACTGGAGAAATGCCTTACTCCCTGGCCTTCGGGGTTGAAACAGTCCTCCCCATCGAGCATAAATTAACCTCGTTCAAGGTACAGCACTTTGAGCCTGAAAGTAACGAAGTCAAGCTTCGGGCTAGTCTAGACCTCTTAGAAGAAAAGCAAGACCGGGTAGCAGAGAAAGTAGCGATCTACCAGAGCAGGATCGCTAGATACTTCAACCAAAAGGTTAGAGCCCGAAAATTCAAGGAAGGGGATCTGGTACTTAGGAAAGTAACACTGAATACTCGGAAAAGGTCGGATGGAGTCTTAAGTCCAAATTGGGAAGGGCCATATTTGATAAAGCTAGTTGTTCGCAATGGAGCTTATAAACTCGAAGACATGGACGGACGACCCATCAACCACACTTGGAATGCAGACCATTTGAAGAAATTCTACCCTTGAAAGGAGTTCTCAAGCAGACTACCCCCACTTAGTTTTCATTACAGGTCCTAATAAAGATGTACTACATCTCAATCATCAATAAAGTCATTTTCCTTTTCTCTTCCATCTTTGTCTCCAACTATGTTCAACGTTAGTGACTATACACTTGAATGTGAATTCGACATAAACCTCTCGAGACCAGAAAATAGCTCGATAGCCCTCCTGATGCCTTAGTCGGGCTACCACCCACAAGAAGGATCTGAGTGTAAGAGCATAATTGCCTTCCAGATCTCGAGACCAGGAAAAAGCTCGATAGCCCTCCTGATGCCTTGGTCGGGCTACCACCCCTAAGAAGGATCTGAGTGTAAGAGCATAGTTGCCTTCCAGATCTCGAGACCAGGAAATAGCTCGATAGCCCTCCTGATGCCTTGGTCTGGCTACCACCCCCAAGAAGGATCTGAGTGTAAGAGCATAGTTGCCTTCCAGATCTCGAGACCAGGAAATAGCTCGATAGCCCTCCTGATGCCTTGGTCGGGCTACCACCCCCAAGAAGGATCTCAGTGTAAGAGCATAGTTGCCTTCCAGATCTCGAGACAAGGAAATAGCTCGATAGCCCTCCTGATGCCTTGGTCGGGCTACCACCCCCAAGAAGGATCTGAGTGTAAGAACATAGTTGCCTTCCAGATCTCGAGACCAGGAAATAGCTCGATAGCCCTCCTGATGCCTTGGTCGGGCTACCACCCCCAAGAAGGATCTGAGTATAATGGCATAGTTGCCCGCCAGATCTCAAAGACTAGGAAATAGCTAAGTAGCATTCCTGTTGTCCTGGTTGGGTTATCGCCCCATATATATAATGTTTGCTTTCGTGTGCAGGATCAAAATCATCGTAATTGCCTACACGAATCTTAATTGATGCTACCGATGCTATTCTGGATACCATTCAAGACCAGAAACAGAATAAAGTTCTCAAAAAGGCGCATCAATTTATCATTAAGGGCAAGGGGAGCCTATCCCCCGATAAGGCTACATCCAAATGGGGAGCCCAACCCCCGAATTCGGGCTACAAAAAGAAGAAGGAAAAATAAAAAACTGACAATGGCAAAGCAGGGTGCCCACCCCCTTTTTCTGGGCAATCAGAAACAAGTCATCCGCTTCAAGCTTTGGGGCTATCATGGCTCCCCTCCGCTGGCCCTCCTCCTTCCTGCTGATCCTCAGCATCAACCCTCTCAACAGGTAGATGTCCATCTGGGTTATCCTCGCCGACCGCTCCTCCATTTAGAGGCTCTATCGGATGATCAACTGGATCTTCCTCCAAAACTTCATTGATTACATCCATGACTTCAGGAGGAATAGCCGCGTCGAGAAGAGCAGCCAAGGGCCCCATCTGGCTCCTGTTGACCTCCATCTCTGTTAAAGTCGGATCATCAGATGGGCTCCTAACCTCTTCACCAGCTCCCGATTGGTCCTTCTCGGATCGAGAGGACATCACTTTGCTGGACGATTCCCCAGAACCTGAGGGGATAAAGGAAGGAAGATGGAAGGAGGGATCTGACTGAGTGGGATGCATCCCAGTTCCTGCCGGGCTAGAAAGGACCACCTTGTCACCTTCAGGACGAGATAACTCAGCAGCTTTGAGCATTATTTCCTGTCTGTCCCAGCCCGCAATAGACGACAAATCAAAAGGAGGAGGAAGAGCTTCCGTGGCCCGAAAGGAAGCATAAAAATACCCATCGCTGAAGGAGGTCTCCGCATCAGCTTGCAGCTTGGCCACCTGAGTAATCAGAGACCGGTTCTCAAGGTCCAGCTTCTAAGCCTCAGATCTCCAGGAGTCCCGCTGCCTAGCCCGCTGGAGAGATTGAAGACGCTCCTAATCGAAAGATTGCTTCAACCTCTCATGATCGCAGCGAAGCTCAGCCATCTCGAGCTCAATTTTGCCCTGGCTGGAAGTCACCTCTTCCACTAGAGACCGAGCCTGCTTGAGCAGTTCCCCGGCCTTCTAGGCTTCAGCTTCGGCTTTTGCAGCTCGATCACGGAGAAGGGCTACCTGCTGGCCCATCGCGACATTGACCTTAAAGGCCTACCAATATAAAACCAGAGTTAGAAACTGAATGAATTAACAAAAAAAAAAGCGTGAAGGAAATACAATTACCTCAGCCAAGATAGTAGACCCCTTGGTTATAAGGACGTCCACAGGCATAGAAGCCATCTTGGAGATCCCGCCACCCGGACAGGACGCTATGAACTACTCCAAGACCTCATCCTGTCCTGTCGAGCTCGACTGAGGCCGGGAATGGTTGGAAGGAGCCTTCGCAACACCTTTCCCAGGAGCAACATCTTTCCCAGAAACCTTCGAGGCTTTGGTTGTTGGAAGCGTAGCTGAATCAGATGTTTGAGTCAAAGGGATATCGACTTTAGCGGCCATGGCCGAGGTTGCAGAAACAGTCAGGCCAACCACCTGGGGGCTTTACCCAAAGCCCGAAAAGCCCACGAGGCCAGAGTGGCCATCTTAGACCCAGCTAGAGAGACAGAAGAAGCCAGGGCAGGCTCGACCCAGAAGAGGGAAGAGAAGCTCCACCTTGAGGAGAGCGCGAGACGTGTCGGGTGGCTGGCTCCACGACAAAGACTATGAATAAACAGATTAAAAAAAATGTTAGAACCAAGCTAAGTAATAAGAAGAAGCGACACAAGGATACTTACGAGGAATAGCGTCTGAAATCTGTAGATATTTGTTCACTCTACGAGGGTCAAAAGCTTCAGCGGTAGGGAACTTCAGATTCATGTAATTCCGGGCTAGAATAGCCTTTAAGACGGCTTCAGACTCAGCAGGCAGGGAGTCCCGGTCCCAGGAGGGCTTGTCACTGAAAGCCGTAGGAACCTCGAATTCATGCCCTCCGATGAAAATCGAGCTCCCCCAGTCATCCCCCGCCATGATCCATTCTTCTTTCCATGCGGGATCCTTCTTCGAAGCACCAGGAACGATGAAATTGAGCTTATTCTTGGCCTTGGCGTAGAACTGACCCCGAGGAGCCCCAGACAAGCTCCCAATCTGAAAAAGATACGCCAGCTCCTCTGCACCTGGCTCCCTTGTTGCTGTACTCATCTGGCATTGTTCCCTCCATAACACAAGGAAGCCAATCAAATGCCTCCAGAAGCCTGGTGTTAACTGAAGGGGAGCGAGCTGGATGGCGTTTACAGCCCGCCGAAGGGTCGGATGGAGGGGAAGCCTAACCCTGTTCTGAAGAGCGGCCACATGGATCGGAAGCACGCCTTTAGGGGGGTTAAAAAACTCGAAGTTCTTGGGAGGCACCGAGATGGATACACTGTCGAGGATGCCAAACTTTGACCTCAAGCGGTCGATCGATGCCGGGTCAACGGTGGAATCTAGGATAACCCAGAAATCGTAGGGAGGGAGCCTTTCCCCAAGGGGACCAGGAGCCGAGACCCGATGCTCCCCCGCATCGCCACCGGCCGTTTCTTTGTCAGAATCATCATCAACAATATCTAAAGAGTGGTCGGGATGATTGGAGAACCCAGTCCCGATAGATACATTCCTACTGGATCGCCGACGTTGTGATGTGAGCGGGGAATCATCACCGTCAGAACTCCTCCTAGCCCGCTTCCTTAGACTAAGACTGACAACCTCCTCGCCGTCGAATATGGAATCACTTGAATCACTGACTGTTTTTCGACGTTATAGAAAATGAAGAATGAAGGAAGAATAGAAGATGAAGAATGAAGAAAGAAGCAAGCTTGGAGGAAAAACTGTGGAAATATTTCTCAACAAAAGGCTCTTTTAGCTCGAGAAAATGTGAGGCAGATGAGGAGGAGAACAGACATATATATAGGCAGGAGGGCAACAGCTCAAGTTACCAGGATACTCGTTTGGTAACGGTAAAAAATCGACTCGGTAACGTAACCGGATTAAACTCGGAAGCGGGCTAATCATCTCATGCCACACCATTTACGCAGTTAAGAGGAAGATCTCCCCAAGATCTTGGTAACGGTAAAAAATCTCGGGGACTGCCGTAACGTGATCAGATTAATTCGAAGATAAAATAGTCGGTTCACAACACGTCACTCAAATGAAGAAATTTCCCAAAATTTCGGTAACGGTAAAAAGAGGAAGATTTCCCAAATAAAGTGAAAATCTGACCTCAACCCCGAGCTCGACGTCTGGTGTTCAAGTCAGAGGGGACTTCTTTTAATAGCCAAAATTGGCTATGGACCAAAGGGAAATTTTCCACTTCCCAGACCTGGTTCCATACCCGAAAGTTTCACCTGAAGACCTCTATATCCAGAGCCAATCTACGATACCACCCCAGGCACAAGGGCGGGCTCCAAAACAATCTAAGATAAAGCTCTAACCCGAGAGCTTCCACCAGGAGACCTCTCTATCCAGGGCCGAACTGCAATACCACCCCAGGAACAAGGACAGTCTTCGGAAACATCCGGGATAGAGCCCGGGATGATCGGACTTAGCCCGCATCATCAAAACTAGAAGCTCCCCGAAGTCAAGGTCATCTCGTAAATACTCAAGAAACTCGTCGGAACCTCGATTGACACAGAAGAATGTCCCTAGAAGGCCGCGAGGTCAGTCGAGCCACACCTAGCTTCAAAAAGGTCAGTCGAGGCCACATCTAGCTTCAAAAAGGTCAGTCGAGGCCACATCTAGCTTGGAAAAAGTCAAGAGAAGCCAGATCTGGCTCCAAGCTGGATGAAACTTCTCAGATATCAAGATCGAAATACTAAACAACCTCCCTGGTTGATGCATCACACCATATCGTCATGTCTCCGCGACTTCTATAAGGATCATATTGAAAAGATACGAGGAATGCATTAAATCATACCTGGAAGCGTTATCTACATGCAGAACAAGTAATGAAATCCAAAAAGGAAACAAACTGATCTCCGCCATGATACTCTCAATTCGGGCGTCAATCTAAAAGTCAAATTATATTAACTCAAGAAATCTCGTCCGATAAGGAAGAGACTGAGACAATCACTGAGACAATCAAGGGAGAATCAGTCTGTTGACCTACAAACCATGTATAAATAGAAAAGAAAAGAAATGAAAAAGAGGAGACTACTATTCGACAGGCATACGACTAGCAATCGACCATTCACCAAAGAGAGTTGAGAGAAAAGAGAGAATAATCTTTGTATTCGTGTACCATGCATGCTAAATAAAAACGTTCTTGTTTATTTATCACTATATAATCCACTGTCACATATATATCGAATTTTGGCCACCACCTACGTGGTAGTGGTCTCAAGGGCGTTAACAAAGATTTCTCATCCCGAGCAAAATTTCCGTTAACAATTTCTCAACAAAAAGTTCTTTTAGCTCGAGAAGATGTGAAGAAGATGAGGAGGAAAACAGACATATATATAGGCAGGAGGGTAACAGCACAAGTTACCAAGATACTGGTTTGGTAACGGTAAAAAATCGACTCAGTAACGTAACCATATTAAACTCGAAAGCGGGCTAATCATCTCATGCCACTATCATTTACGCAGTTAAGAGGAAGATCTCCCCAAGATCCTGGTAACGGTGAAAAAACCTCAGGGGACTACCGTAACGTGATCAGATTAATTCGAAGATAAAATAGTCGGTTCACAACACAGTCACTCAAATGAAGAAATTTCCCAAAATTTCGGTAACGGTAAAAAGAGGAAGATTTCCCAAATAAAGTGAAAATCTGACCTCAACCCCGAGCTCGACGTCTGGTGTTCAAGTCAGAGGGGACTTCTGTTAATAGCCAAAATTGGCTAAGGCCCAAAGGAAAATTTTCCACCTCCTAGACCTGGTTCCATACCCATGAGTTTCATCGGGAGATCTCAATATCCAGAGCCAAGCTACGATACCACCCCAGGCACAAGGGCGGGCTCCAGAGACATCCGGGATAGAGCCCGGACCCGAGAGCTTCCACCAGGAGACCTCTCTATCCAGGGCCGAACTGTGTCACCACCCCAGGAACAAGGGCGGGCTCTGGAAACATCCTGGGATAGAGCCCGGAATGATCATATTTAGCACGCATCACCAAAACTAGAAGCTCCCCGAAGTCAAGGTCATCTCACAAATGCTCAAGAAACTCGTCTGTACCTCGATTGACACAGAAGAATGTCCCTAGAAGGCCGCGAGGTCATTCGAAGCCACACCTAGCTTCAAAAAGGTCAGTCGAGGCCACACCTAGCTTCGAAAAGGTTAGTCGAGGCCACACCTAGCTTCGAAAAGGTCAGTCGAGGCCACACCTAGCTTCGAAAAAGTCAAGGGAAGCCAGATCTGGCTCCAAGCTGGATGAAACTTCTTGGACATCAAGGTCGAAATACTAATCAACCTCCCAGGTTGATACACCACACCATATCGTCATATCCCACGACCTCTATAAGGATCATACTGAAAGGCCGTGGTTGATGCACCATACCATATCATCATATCCCACATCCTCTATAAGGATCATACCTGGAAACGTTACCTAAATGCAGAACAAGTAATAAAATCCAAAAAGGAAACAAACTGATCTCCACCACTGATACTTTCAATTCAGGCGTCAATCTAAAAGTCAATGATATTAACGCAAGAAATCCCGCCCGATAAGGAAGAGACTAAGACAATCACTGAGACAATCAAGGGAGAATCAGTGTGTTGACCTACAAACCATGTATAAATAGAAAAGAAAAGAAACGAAAAGAGGAGACTACTATTCGACAGGCATACGACTAACAATCGACCATTTCCCAGAGAGATTTGAGAGGAAAGAGAGAAGAATCTTTGTATTCGTATACCATGCATGTTAAATAAAAACATTCTTGCTTACTTGTCACTTTATAAATCATTGTTACATAAATAAAGAATTTTGGCCACCACCTACGTGGTAATGGTCTCGAGGGCGTTAACTGAGATTTCTCATCCCGAGCAAAATTTCCGTTAACAATGTCTATTGAGTAAGATTTTTATTTTTGAAAGCAAACAAAAATCTCTCTCACTCAAGCTTCTTGGTGGCCGAAATTTATCACCTTATATTTATAAGGTGACCGAAATTTCTCCTTCTCAAAATAGGGTTGGCCGAATTCTTTACGTAGGAAATCTAGGGTTGGCCAATTTCCTTACTTGAAAAGGAATTGTGCTTTTCCCTAATTCCTATCAATTTAAGAATCCTAACCCTTATAGGACTAGGGTGGCCGAATTCTTTGTGTGGTATGGAGTGTATGTGGACTTAATCCTTACCACATTAGGACTCCTATCACTTAAAAGAATTCTAACCCTAATCCAACACATAGTGTTTTATTTACTGATCAGGAAAAGATTTTGATTTAAACTATTAATTAATTAAATAATTAATTTATTTCCATTTAATCAAAATAATAAAATAAAATAATATCTTGGGCTATTTTATTAGCTTTGCCTCCCACACCATATATATATGAGCCTAATATTATTTTTCTTATTTTATTTAATCCATTAGACTTTAAATAAAAGCTCACATGTGAACCAGACTTATTCTTACTAAAAGAAACAAGCCCACATGTCTCCTTTTAATATATTAATATAATAGAACAGCCCATTAAATAAATAATAGACATATTATATTCTTAATATATTAAATGCAATTCTAGATGGACCCATAAATTGGTCCGGTAGAATATATCAAGTGATCCATGCAAGTACGTGTGGATTGTGGATCTTGGCGGGCTATCTAAATTTAAGCTTCAATAGACATAACCTATTCAAAATCAACAAATGATTCACTTAGGTCCGATCTATTAATTTTAACTCATTCCACTAAAGAGCTAAAATTGAACTCTTAAATAAAGATGGAATAAGGAGATGTTTCTCATTCATACCCTAGACAATCTTATAGGAGACGGTGTATCCTCGTGAATAATATCAGTAATCGCCATATTTCCTCATATGACAACATTTTGAACTTGGATATTTTGACTTGTCCAGAAGCCATGTCTTCAATAATCATTATTGAAAACTCAACGTTGAGATTTAATATCCAATATCTCAAAACATCCATATGATGATATTATACTCTAACTTAATAAATTGAGCCACGATGTCCATATCTATAAATGAAGTCCTCTATCGATTAACAAATGAATACCACCAAACTATCGAGGATAGACTATGCTATATAATCGTACTCATTGATAGCTCAAATGATAACACTTGCAACCATAAGTCCATCATTTATCTCAGGATTAAGATCGACTCTCTGATTGTCCTAATAATGAAAAGACTTATATCTAGTGACGGTTCTAGATAAAGTATTTCATTGTGATCCCGTTCAATGCACCCAGTGCACTAGATTCTTCTACTCGAAAACCTTTCGATGATTTTAGACTCATCATAACTCATTTGATCCCACTCAAATGCTAGTAAACGAATTCTACAACTTTATCAAGATAGAGGTGCCTAACCTTTAACTTAAGTTGTGAACGTTATTCAAGACTAACTAAAGAATTGTGTCTACCTCACACATATCCGGATGTATGAACAATTCTTCATTTCTCATAGTCTTTTAACCTTATGAATATTTACCTTGACAATTATAATAATAAATGCTATAAGTATTTGTAAGAATCAGAAAACACTTTATTAATATGAAAAGATTGTCAATTACAATATTACACTCTTGCTATTGAGCATAATCCTAACAATCTCCCACTTGCGCTATAGCAAGTGTGTCATATCTCTCATTCCCATATTCTCTATGTGCCCATTAAAACTCTTCTGAGGTAGAGCCTTTGTGAAAGGATCTGCTAGATTTTCTGGCTGACGTGATTTTGGTGATCGTCAAGTCTCCCCTATGAAAAATTTCCCTTAAAAGGTGATATTTCCTTTCTATGTGTTTACCTCTCTTATGACTTCTTGGTTCTCTCGAATTAGCCACTGCTCTACTGTTGTCATAGTGTATAGTGATCTCCTTATTCGCATTAGGAACCACTTCCAAGTCAATCGAGAATTGGCGGAGCCAAACAGCCTCTTTTGCAGCTTCGCATGCAGCAATATACTCAGCTTCCATGGTGGAATCAGTAATACAAGATTGCTTGATACTCCTCCATATGACTGCTCCTCCTACAATGGTAAACACAGATCCTGATGTGGATTTTCTGGAGTCAGAATCAGACTTGAAATCAGAATCTGTATACCCAACGGGAATTAAATCCCCTCCAGAGTATACAAGCATATAATCTCTAGTTCTTTTAAGATACTTGAAAATATGCTTGACTGCCGTCCCATGATCAGGACCAGGTTTCGATTGAAACCTGCTAACTATGCCAACAGCAAAACAAATATCTGGTCTAGTACAGAGCATTGCGTACATGAGACTTCCAACTGCCGAGGCATATGGAACTCTACTCATGAATTGCTCTTCATGCTCATTCTTAGGAACCTGTTCCTTAGAAAGTTTGATTGCATGTCTAAAAGGTAACATACCTTTCTTGGAATCTTGCATGGAAAATCTAGACAAGATTTTATCAATGTATGAAGCTTGGGATAATGCAATCGTTCTATTCTTTCTATCCCTTATTACTTGGATACCAAGAATATAACTTGCTTCTCCTAAGTCCTTCATATCAAATTGTTTTGCTAACCATTCTTTTACTGATGTCAATACACCTCCATCGTTTCCAATGAGTAGTATATCATCAACATAAAGAATGAGGAAAACCAACATGTCGCCTTTAATTCCTTTTGTATACACAAGGTTCGTCAGGGTTTTGAATAAATCCAAAACCTTTCATAGCTTGATCGAACCTTATGTTCCAGGATCTGGATGATTGCTTCAGTCCATATATGGACTTTTGTAATTTGCATACTCTTTCCTCTTGGCCCTTTTCAATGAATCCTTCTGGTTGCATCATGAAGATGCTCTCGTCAAGACTTCCATTAAGGAAAGCTGACTTGACGTCCATTTGCCAACTCTCTAGGTCTAGAGATGCATGCAATGGATAAGAGTATCCTAATGGATTTAAGCATGGCCACAGGAGAGAAGGTTTCCTCGTAATCGATACCTTCTTTCTGTGTATAACCTTTAGCTACCAGTCTAGCTTTAAAGGTTTCCACCTTACCATCCATCCCTCTTTTCCTCTTGTATACCCACTTATACCCAATGGGTTTTATCCCTTTAGGCAAGTCTACAAGGGACCAGACTTTGTTATTGAACATCGATTCAATCTCAGATTGCATTGCCTTTTGCCAATGACGACAATCAACATCCTCCATTGCCTCATTGTACGTGTAGGGATCATCGTCGTCTGGGAGATTCTCCACAGATTCTTCTAGACCGATGTATCTTTCGGGTTGTGTTATAACCCTCCCACTACGACGAGGAATGGTAGGTTGTTGATTTTGTGTTGGAGTGGAACTTACAATTGGACTAGGTTGTGAAACCTCTTGTGGAATTGTATTTCCTGACATTTTATTCAGGACAATTCTACTTTTGGGCACAAAATTATTCATATAGTCCTTTTCTAGAAATGAAGCATTTGTTGAAACAAATACTTTTAGATCATTAGGACTATAGAAATAATATCCTTTAGTTCCTTTTGGATACCCCACAAATATACATGTTTCTGAACGGGACTCCATATTTTCTGTCTTTCCTTTCAACACATGTGCAGGACAACCAAATATCCTCATGTGTTGTAAACTAGGTTTTCGCCTAGTCCACAATTCATGTGGGGTTTTAGGGACAGAATTAGATTGTACATCGTTTAGAATGTATATTGCTGTTTGTAGAGCATATCCCCAAAAAGAAATAGGAAGTGTTGAATAACTCAACATTGACCTAACCATCTCTTAAAGAGTTCTATTTCTCCTTTCTGCTACCCCATTTTGTTGAGGTGTACCTGGTGCAGAAAACTGAGAAACTATCCCATTATCAATAAGATATTGCTGAAACTCTCCAGATAGATATTCTCCACCACGATCAGATCTCAAGATTTTTATATGTTTCTCAAGCTGATTTTCTACTTCAGCTTTGAATGCTTTGAACATGTCAAAAGCATCCGACTTATGTCTCATAAGATAAACATAACCAAATCTTGAGTAATCATCTGTGAAGGTGATGAAGTACTCATATCCACTTCTAGCTTGAATGCTCATAGGACCACATACATCATTGTGTATTAGTCCTAAACATTCAGTGGCTCTTGCACCTTTGGTATTGAACAGCCTTTTTGTTGTTTTACCTTCGAAACAAGATTCACAAGTTGGTAGATCATCAACCTTTAAGTCACTTAAAGATCCGTCACATACCAATCTTTTAATCCTATTAAGGTTAATGTGACCTAGACGTAAATGCCAAAGGTAGGTTTCATCTTTTGATAATTTTACTCTTTTATGATTAGGTTCCGTTATTTCTGTGTCTAACGAGTGAGAGATATTTCTATGCAAAAAGAATAGACCGTTTTCCAATGTACCTTTACAAACAATTTTGTCATTCTTACTAATAATAAAAGCTTTATTAAAAGTAACCGAATATCCAAATTTATTTAAACAAGAAACTGAAATTAAATTCCTCTTGAATTGAGGTACATAATAAACGTCTACTAAATCTAAATGCCTACTAGAATCTAAAATAACTCTAATATCTCCCACTGCACTTGTAGACACTAACGTTCCGTTGCCCAAGCGCAAATTGACTTCATCTTCATTCAGCCTTCTCTTTTCTTGGAACACCTGCAAGGAATAACAAACATGATTAGTGGCTCCAGAGTCTATAATCCAAGAATCAGTAGAATCTTCCAGAAAACATGTTTCAAGATAATTAATATTGCCTTCTTCCTTCTTATTCTGGGACTTTGGGCAATCTCTTTTCCAATGTCCCTTTTCACCACAAAGGAAGCATTTGCCTTTGATCTTGGTTACTTTCTTGGTTCCCTTCTTGGTAGGCCCAAGTTGCTTTTTCTTCTGTTGTTTCTTGACCTTCTTAACGGGTTTTAACAGTAGCAACTTTACCAACCAAATGAATCTCTTGACCTTTGTTTTTCACAAGGATCTTTTCAGCGCTTTTAACATCTTGCATCATGCCCTGCAATGTGTATTCCTTTTTGTTCAAGGTGTAGTCCAACTTGAACTGATCAAAGGAATCTGACAGTGAGTTAACTACCATATCAATTTTGATATCACCATCAATCTCAGCACCATTTAGTTCAGCAATATTGAGACGTGCTATGACTTTCATCATGTGATCTTTCGCAGATTGTCCAGGTTTCATCCTAAGATTCATAAAAGCAGTCACTGCCTCTCTCTTAGTTGTCGTAGACCTTATAGCAAACATTTCATCTAGAGACATCATTATATCAGCAGCGGACTCCACTCCTTCATGTTGTTGTTGCAACACGTAGGAGATAGTGGCCATAATATAACATTTTGCCATATCATCAGAAGTCTTCCACTGCTCATACTCATCTCTTTGCATCACACTAGATTCATTATTAGGAAAGGGTGGTTTAGGAGTAGTCAGAACAAATTTATGTTTTTCACTTTGCAGCAACAACCCAATTTTCCTTTTCCATGTGACATAATTATCTCCAGTTAAGGTGTTATCTTTCAGGATGTTCATAAGTGATGGGGTCATGATTTCTGATTAAAACAAAAACATATATAAGTAAATAATCAAGATAAAGCACTTTTAAAAATTTATCTTGAATTAAATAAATAATTCAATCGTAAAAATTCAACGGTGATCTAGCACCCATAAATCTTACGCCTCCTTTGGTAGTTCGTACTATTTACTAGTTGGACTAGGTCCCACCTAATTGTTAACATAACAACCAGCGTTTTCAATTTTAGCCTTGCAATTTTATTAACAAGAACTCTTGGGAGGATATTAATAAAATTACATTGAGTGTGTTACCAAGATATCGACCCTCAATTTTCTCTCATGAGAATCCCTCCTTGGGGAGTAGATTTCTTTTAAGTGAATTGTCTAGTGTATCCTTGTAAGGAAGTATTTTGTTAAATTCCATTTATGGACGCCCCTTGGGGGGATTACCAAAAATAATAAAACTCAACTAACCTTGGAGGCCATAGGCGTTCTAACACACCTTCTCCCGCTCAATTATTTAAGGTGTGTGATTAAATTCCAAAGAATGATTTTACCAACTTATCTAGATGCCAATTAGATACCTAAATCATTCAATGCATGTTCTTACCAAAAGAGATATATGAGTGGCACTCCTATTCTATATGACATGTTATCATACAATAACAAATATTGTAATATTTATACATAAAAAATAAATAGCCACAATTTTGGTTCATCCTAGAAAAGCATGTAAATTACAATTGTACGGAATACAAAAACTCCTTTCTTGGCGGACAAGACTTCAAGCGACCATCTCGCGCACGAAACTCGCGCGTCCAAAGACCACCACAGCAGCCCATGCGCACGCCTAGCCCATGCAAGGGCATGAGCTGCCGCACGGCCAGCCTACGCATGGGTCGCGCGCTGCTGCACCGCAACAAGCGCAGCTGCACGCTTGGTTGCGTGTGCGCTTGTTGTCTCGGTGTGCGCAGGTGCCAAGACGGGTTCCGGATGCTCCAATTTCTTCAAATCTTTGAGTCTTCGAATCTTGAATATATTGCAACTTATTTTATACAATAAAATACTGCAGTAATTTTTTTTTTATTATTATTAACCACTGCAGTATCATTTTTTTTTACTTACAAATAAAAAACTGCACAAAAAAAAAACTGCAGTATTTTTAATACATTAAAAAAACTGCACTATTTTATACAACATAAAAAAAAATTAAGCGACTATCAAGAAGGAACTTGTGACGATAATAGGCCACCCTTCTTGTTACAATTCCGAAACAAAAATTACATGGAAAATCTAGGACCAAAATTGAGCAATAACAATTCACTTTATAACAACATATATAAATCCATACATTCGACATGTAATTATATATGTGAATACCTAGAGTGCCATCTCTTTCTAAAACATGCATAATCACAATAAAAAGAAATAGATTCACGTATATATACGTTAATTAATTAAAGGGTACAACCTGGCTCTGATACCAATTGTAGGGAAAAATTAACTAAAACTGCAGCGGAAGGCGAAAAGTAGATTTTCGTATAGTTTAAAATTTTTCTAAAGATTTGAACCTTAACCCTTTAATTAATTAAACACAAATATACGGTCAGAGTTAAATACCTCTTCTCGCGTGATCCGATTGACTTACGTCGATGGTAATCCGCAAGATCTTCAATCCTAGCACGTAC
This sequence comes from Dipteronia sinensis, assembly GCA_033220585.1. Lineage (NCBI taxonomy): Eukaryota > Viridiplantae > Streptophyta > Magnoliopsida > Sapindales > Sapindaceae > Dipteronia > Dipteronia sinensis. The sequence continues at coordinate 41,166,306 of CM065641.1, forward strand.
GTGAATCACCTAGGAGCGTGGTCTCCCTTTTTTTCTTTGAATTGCTTACCTGAGAATGGATGTATGGAACTTCTGATCCTGATCTTCAATCCCAAAACACCAAGAGCCTAGAAAAATAGTTCCGGTTACTTTTGAATTCACAATCGATATGATTGGAACTCGCGTAACCCTAAATCGAAAGTGTGCACAAAACCTTTTGATGTTAAAGGCTTGCAAGTGCACTATCGAATGAGAACTTATTTTTCTTTTTCTCTCTTGGCCGAAATTCTATGTATATTGAGTAAGATTTTTATTTTTCAGAGCAAACAAAAATCTCTCTCACTCAAGCTTCTTGGTGGCCGAAATTTATCACCTTATATTTATAAGGTGACCGAAATTTCTCCTTCTCAAAATAGGGTTGGCCGAATTCTTTGTGTAGGAAATCTAGGGTTGGCCAATTTCCTTACTTGAAAAGGAATTGTGCTTTTCCCTAATTCCTATCAATTTAAGAATCCTAACCCTTATAGGACTAGGGTGGCCGAATTCTTTGTGTGGTATGGAGTGTATGTGGACTTAATCCTTACCACATTAGGACTCCTATCACTTAAAAGAATTCTAACCCTAATCCAACACATAGTACTTTATTTACTGATCAGGAAAAGATTTTGATTTAAACTATTAATTAATTAAATAATTAATTAATTTCCATTTAATCAAAACAATAAAATAAAATAATATCTTGGGCTATTTTATTAGCTTTGCTGCCCACACCATATATATGGGCATAATATTATTTTTCTTATTTTATTTAATCCATTAGACTTTAAATAAAAGCCAACATGTGAACCAGACTTATTCTTACTAAAAGAAACAAGCCCACATGTCTCCTTTTAATATATTAATATAATAGAGCAGCCCATTAAATAAATAATAGACATATTATATTCTTAATATATTAAATGTAATTCTAGATGGACCCATAAATTGGTCCAGTAGAATATATCAAGTGATCCATGCAAGTACGTATGGATTGTGGATCTTGGCGGGCTATCTAAATTTAAGCTTCAATAGACATAACCTAATCACAATCAACAAATGATTCACTTAGGTCCGATCTATTAATTTTAACTCATTCCACTAAAGAGCTAAAATTGAACTCTTAAATAAAGATGGAATAAGGAGATGTTTCTCATTCATACCATAGACAATCTTATAGGAGACGGTGTATCCTCATGAATAATATCAGTAATCGCCAAGAGCTCATAGACCGCCTATAGCTCTCCAAGTTACCATATTTCCTCATATGACCACATTTTGAACTTGGATATTTTGACTTGTCCAGAAGCCATGTCTTCAATAATCATTATTGAAAACTCAACGTTGAGATTTAATATCCAATACCTCAAAACATCCATATGATGATATTATATTCTCATTTAATAAATGGAGCCACGATGTCCATATCTATAAATGAAATCCTCTATCGATTAACAAATGAATACCACCAAACTATCGAGGATAGACTATGCTATATAATCGTACTCATTGATAGCTCAAATGATAACACTTGCAACCATAAGTCCATCATTTATCTCAGGATTAAGATCGACTCTCCAATTGTCCTAATAATGAAAAGACTTATATCTAGTGACGGTTCTAAATAAAGTATTTCATTGTGATCCTGTTCAATGCACCCAGTGCACTAGATTCTTTTACTCGAAAACCTTTCGATGATTTTAGACTCATCATAACTCATTTGATCCCACTTAAATGCTAGTAAACGAATTCTACAACTTTATCAAGATAGAGGTGCCCAACCTTTAACTTAAGTTGTGAACGTTATTCAAGACTAACTAAAGAATTGTGTCTACCTCACACATATCCGGATGTATGAACAATTCTTCATTTGTCATAGTCTTTTGACCTTATGATTATTTACCTTGACAATTATAATAATAAATGCTATAAGTATTTGTAAGAATCAGAAAACACTTTATTAATATGAAAAGATTGTCAATTACAATATTACACTCTTGCTATTGAGCATAATCCTAACAACCACAGCAGAAGGGACAGAAGCAGTCGGACCAACAACCTGGGGAGCTTTATCCAAAGCCCGGAAAGCCCGCGAAGCAAGATTAGCCATCTTGGACCCAGCTGGAGAGGTAGATGGAGCAAGAGCAGGTTCGACCCCAGTGAAGGGAAGATAAATTCTAGCTTGAAGAGAGCGTGAGACGTGGCGGGTAGTTGGTTCAACTGACAAAAACTGTGAATAAGCAAATTAAAAAGGAAAATGTCAGAACCAAGCTGAGTAACAAGACAAGGCAAGGCAATTAAATGACACTTACGAGAAGTAGCGTCTGAGATCCGCAAGTATTGGTTCACCCTACGAGGATTGAAGGGTTCAGCAGTGGGGAACTTCAGGTTCAAGTAATTTCGGGCTAAAATAGCCTTCAAAATGGCTTCAGACTCAGAAGGCAGGGAGTCCCGGTCCCACGAGGGTTTGTCACTGAAAGCTGTGAGAACCTCGAATTCATGCCCTCCAATGAAAATCGAGCTCCCCAAGTCATCCCCCGCAAGAATCCATTCCTCCTTCCAGGCGGGGTCCTTCTTCGAAGCGCTAGGAACAACGAAGTTGAGCTTTTTCTTGGCCTTAGCATAAAACTAGCCTCGAGGTTCCAAATCTGGAAAAGATAAGCCGGCTCCTCTGCTCCTGGCTCTCTCGTCACCTTGCTCAACTGACACTGTTCCCTCCATATCACGAGGAAGCCAATCAGATGCCTCCAGAAGCCAGGCGTCAATTGAAAGGGAGCAAGCTGGATGGCGTTAAGAGCCCGCCGAAGAGTCAGATGAAGGGGAAGCCTGACCCCATTCTCGAGAGCTGCCACATGAATCGAAAGCACGCCTTTAGGAGGGTTAAAGAACTCGTAACCCTTGAGAGGCACCGAGATGGATACGCTGTTGGGGATGCCATACTTCGACCTCAAGCGATCAATCGAGACTGGATCGACGATGGAATCAGGGACAACCCTGAAGTCATAAGGAGAGAGCCTCTCCAAAAGGGGGCCAGAAGCCGGGACTCGATGTTCTCCCGCGGCGTCACCGCCAACTTCTTTGTCGGAATCTTCATTGGCGATATCCAAAGGATGGTCAGGATGGTTGGAAAACCCAGTCCCAATGGACACTTTCCTATTTGACCACCGGCGTTGCGGGTTGGGCGGGGAATCGTCGCTGTCTAAACTCCTCCTAGCCCGTTTCCCCAGGGCAAGACTAAAGACCTCCTCGACGTCAACTATGGAGTCAACTGAATCATGACTGGTTTTCGACATGATGAAGTCAGTAAGAAGGAAGAGAAAGATAAGAATGAAGAAAAAGGCAAGCTCGAGAGAAAGGCTATGAGAGAAAATATATCTTGGGAAACATTTGAGTTTGAAAGATGTGAGGAAGTCATTGAGATAAATAGATATATATATAGGCAAGAGGGCAGCAGCATGAGCTGACAAGATTTTTGGTTGAGATCGTAAAGAATCTCGGGGACTGCCGTAACGTAGCCGAATTAACTCGGAAACAAACTAGTCAGCTCACGCCACGTCACTTGCGTAGTTAATGAGGAGATCTCTCCAAGATTCTAGTAACGGTAAAGAGCCTCGGGGACTGCCGTAACTGCAACTGGATTAATTCAGAAGTAAATTGGTCAATTCACGCCACGTTACTCACGCAGTTAAAAGAGAAGATTTTCCCGATATTCTGGTAACGGTAAAAAAGGGAAGATTTCCCAAATAAAATAAAAAATCCGACCCCAACCCCAAGCTCGACGTTTGGTGTTCATGTCATTGAGACTTCTGTTAATAGCCTAAAATTGGCTAAGGACCAAAGGGAAATTTTTCACTATCCAGACCTAGCTCCATGCCCGAGATTTTCCACCAGAAGACCATATTACCCTAAAGTCGAGCTACGATACCGCCCCATAGGAACAAAGATAGGCTCTAGAAATATCCGAATAGAGCCCGGAATGGTCAGGTCAAGCCCGTGTCACCAAATCCCCCCGAAGTCGAGGTTACCTCGTAATTTCTCCAGAAACATCCGGAATAGAGCCGGGAATGGTCAGGTCAAGCCCGCGTTACCAAATCCCCCTGAAGTCGAGGTTACCTCGTAATTTCTCCAGAAGCTCGCCTATACCTCGCTGATACAGGGAGGTGTCCATAGGAGGCCGCACCTAGCTTCGAAAAGTCAAAGGAGGCCAGACCTAGCTCCTAGCTGGATGAAGCTTCTCAATATCATGGTCGGGACAATGATCGACCTCACTAACTGATGCACCACACCTTGATACATTCGGCGACCCCTATGGGAATCATGCTAGACCCGAAGATACACTAGTATTGCATCTATAGACATTATACACGTGAAGAACAAGTAATATAGTCTAAATGGGAAACAAATTGATTTCCACCAAGATATCCTCAACTGAGCAATTAACTCAAAGTCAACGACATTTAAAGGTAAAAATCCCGTCTGATAAAGAGGGGATGGATGAGAAAGTCAAGGGGAAATCAATGAGTTTAACCCTATGAAGACACTGTATAAAGGAGGGACCTCCTCCTTTAAAAAAGAGGAGACTATTATTCGACAGGCATACAACAAACACCCAACTATCACCCAGAAAAAAAATGAGAGCAATTCGAAAGAGAGATAGAGAAATGTATATCATATGTTATCAATAAAGAAAGATTTTTATTCCTTTTGAGTAGCTAACGAAATCGTTATCTCCATGTCATTTCATTAGGCATTGTTTTATAAACATATACATTCTACATTGGTCATCACCTACGTGGTAATGATCTTGAGGGTGCTAACTGAGATTTATTGCCCCGAGTAAGATTTCTGTTAACAAGAAGGTTTTTTTTGAGAAAATTTGAAATTTGAAATTTGAAAGGTATGAGGAAGGCATTGGAGTAACTCAGTATAAATAGGCAATAGAGCAGCAACATGGGCCGTCGAAATCTTTGCTTAAGATAGCCTCGAATCGCAGGAACTGCCGTAACGCAGCCGGATTAATTTGGGAATAAACCGGTCAGCTCTCACCTCGTCACTTGTGAAATTAATGGGAAGATTTCCCCCAAGGATTCTTGTAACGGTAAAGAAGGAAAAATTCTCCAAATAAAATAGGAAATCTGACTCTTACCCCAAACTCAATCACTGGCGTTCAAGTCAGAGGGGACTTCTGTTAATAGCCAAATTTGGCTAGGGACTGATGAGAAGGTTTTTACAGTCAAAAAACCGTCCGTCAAAACAATTTATAAAACCTATACGATGCATTCACAAGTAGAAATACAAGTAAAGCGGTAAGCACGGGTGTCGTCCACTAAGATCGGGGTAGCGGTGATAAGATCAGGATTAATATAACTAGTATGCATAAAAGTAAAGTGATGGTGAATGAAAATACAATATAAACTAAATTATGAAAGCAAATAAAATGGGATGACAACAAAGTGATGAATTAATGATGATGGAACTACGGAGTTGATGGGCTTGTAAGTGAATATTGGGGCAATTGCAACAAACTCTCAATTAAGCACGTTTTGACAAATGTTACCAACCTAGAAGTGGCTAACCTAGGATGTATAGTGAAAGCCACTAATGTAAAGGTTTTCTTCATCTTTAATTCTCTGATCTGGGCAATAGTGCGGGTAGAGTGCTGTTGGATTACCCGCACTTGACTCACACTTGACCCGCATAGGAGTCGTACTTCAGTCGCACTTTACTGTTAGGTGCAAAATCCCTCCTCTGTTTTGAGCAATAGTGCGGGTGGAGTGCTGGTGGATGACCTGCACTGTACCCGCACTCTAATGTCAGGTGCAACTTCAGCTTCTCTGGTTTGGCAACAGTTCGGTTGGATGACCCGCACTGTACCTGTACTTTAACGTCAGGTGCAACTCTGCTTCTCTGGCTTTGGCAACAGTGCGGGTGGAGTGCGGTTGGATGACCCGCACTAGACCTGCACTGTAACTCTTCTCCTTGTGCAAGCTTTTGAGGGTGTGAAGGAGATGGAAATGGAAAACCAAGACTACATTAAGGAAAGGCAAGAATCTGAACTTGAAGAGGATGAACCAAGTACTAAATTTTTTGAATAGCTAGGTGAGCTTGAGCAAGACAACACGAAGCTCAAACTAAGGTTTATTTGCTTAAGGCTGAGAATGGACTGTTGAAGAAGAAATTGCATGACCTCTCAACATTGAACAACGGTTAAAAGGAGCAAGTAGTGGAGCTTGCTACAAAAGAGGAGTTAGTCTCCAAGAACCTAGAAGAGTTGGCAAAGCTCTCGGAAGAATTCGAGGAGGATAATGGGAGAAGGTCAAGAAAACTTCAGCTAGGTGTTGAGGCGTCCGCAAAAGCGGTAAGGGAATTGCAAGAATGGTTGAGCACAAAAGAAGCTGAGTTGAAGCGGGCCAAAGTCAAGGAGTGTGATTTGATTGAGCAACTCGTTGTAACAGAAAACGAGGTCAAATCCCTCAAATACGGGCAACAAAAAGGGGACCCACACAAACAACCGAACATTGAGTTTCCTTAATAGTTCTATTACTTATTATGTTTGTGCCAAAAGAGGGCACACTAAGGCTTATTGCTTTAGTTTCCAAAGGTTCAAGGCAAGTAGAGTTTGGTCTAGGATGAACCCAACAAAGGTCAAACAAATATGGGTTTGAAAGGACCTAGTTGGACAAGTGATGAAGGTGGGGAGAGATGCAGTACATAGGCATTTGGCACCGGTTTGGGTGGCCAAGTTGAATGTGCTCCCCATTCCGGTCAAACCTCCTTTGGTTGACAGGTGTAAATGTTCTAAACAACTCGAAGACACCCCAAGGGAAACTGGCACAACACGAATCCCACACTTAAAATGCCCTCGCCTCAGAAACTACTCACTCTCACGCCTCGAGCATAACCCGCTTCGACGCTAGGTTCTCACATGGATTCTCTCTTATCTTTCCTCTCAGAACCTAGGTTCACACTCATACAACATATATGAAAATACACTCTTAGCGTGTGTCTACAACCTAGAGGGAGGGGTGAATGGGTTGTTAATCGATTATTACCAATTTTCGATTAGTCAATATTAAACAAATAACCCAATTAAATCAAACATACAAAATCAAGTGTAAAGTGCGGAATAATAAATAACACTTGATTTTTACGTGGAAACTCTTAAACAAAGGGAAAAACCACGGGCTATCCTTCTAGCCACACACGATCCTCAAATCCACTATATGAGTAAAAAGTTACACCCTCAAGTGATACTCGGACTCTCACTCTAGATAACCTCAGGCTATGGACTACTACCACTCGCCACTCTTGGTTCTATCCCTAGTGATATCCACTGATACACTACTATTGGTGTGAGCACCTCCTACTCTACCCGCAGGCCTTTTACAATGGATTCTTGACCGATGCTTGCCAACCACAACTTGGTTGCAAGACTTTAGTGCTTGTGCAACATCACCCCGAAGCCACAAGACTTTGACTCAATGAAGAGTATAGGGTCTAAGTGAACAATCAATGAATGCTCAACACAATATATGTTAGACCAAACATACAATGCTTAACTAGATGTAGATAATGCAATACAACATCCTAGTTATCAAATAATGCCTACATGTACACACATGAGGTCTCAATTAGTTGTAGAGAAATTCTAACAACCTAATTGTCAATTAAATTCACATAAACATTCATAAACTTAACTAGATGCACAAAGACAACCTAATCATCAATTAAGCATACATGAATATTTATGGATTAGCTATTTAGGCATATATGAACCTAATAATGCAAGCTATCCCAAACAAACACAATCAAATATTCATGAACATTAACTAGTTGATTAAAACAAAATTTCTAAACCTAGTTATCAATTAATTACACATGAATATTTATGACCTAGCTTTTAGGCAAAAATGACCTAATCAATTAAGCTATCAAAATACAAACCCAATCATGTTATCAAGACTCATAAATATGCAATAATAGAGTCTATGTATTTAATCATGCAATAAATACCTAATCTAGAGTAAGAAGAACAATAAATGATATTCAAGGAAGTTCTTGCTTACCTAGTAATGAAACAATGAAGACCCATGCTCAAATGATGTTGAATGATGCAAGATGGAGATGGGTTTTGGGTTTGGAGAGTCAAAGATGCTTTCTTGAAGCTTTCTCTCTCTAGGAGCTCTAACCTCTCTCTAAAAATGAATTTTTGAGCTCTTGGTCGGCCAAGAAGAGAAGCGGAAGAATATATATGAAGCCCTAGTTAAAACTACATCGTTTTGAACTTGGGAAACTGAATCCCGTCAAAACCGCTTGCTAGACCTGCTGCTCAGGTAAGTGTCCAGAACGCGGTACATACAGCAGTGCACCGTCTGGACAACACCGCAGGTTGGGACCGCTGTGCGTGCAAGTGCACAGGTCGCGGTCCATGTCGCGCATGACGCACTGGAGAATACCGCTCCGTGTGCCGCGGTGCAAGCAAAGCCTGCCGAGCGGTCTAGGCTGCGCTTAAGGGAAAAATCCCTTTTTAACACTCAAGAAAAAAGTCTATCTTACATGAATGTTGTGCAAGTGTGAAGTGAGTGAGATGCACACAATGAAGCACAATTAACATGTCAAACATGTTCTCAAATGAGATACAATGCAAGATAGAGAAATCTAATGCAAGCTAGTGAGTGTATTAGAAAAGGATGCACACTTATACAAACAATAAAGAACACAAATGCAAGATAAACAAAACATGCATGAAGTGTGTGTGCACACCTAAACTCTTCAAGAGACAAAGTCAAGTGAATATACCTTTTGCTCTTGAAGTCATGGAGATGCTTGGAAGCTTGCCAATACGGACCTAAGCTACCCATTACACAATCATCCCCAATATGGTGGTTTGTCATGAAATAAGCCAATCATAAAATCGAGGTCCTTACAATCTCCCCCTTTGGCTATTTCATGACAAAACAACCACTCACAAACAATCCTCACAAAATAAAACAAAGCTATTGTCCATAATCACTTCTACATTACAAAAGAGATACCTAGAATCTAAATCTTCAATATCTTCAGTCTCTTTGTAGAATTATCAATGTACCTACACACAATAGCAAGAAACACTTTCCAAGAACAAGTGCATGTGAGGTGAACAAATAAAACAAGCATTGCACTTAAATACAAATAAAGCAATACAAAGAATGCATGTGCAATGCTCCCCCTAAAAGGTTGCTCTCCCTCATGATTTCTCCCCCAAAGCATAGCATAAACAATGCTCCCCTTATATCTCTCACTCCTATTTCTCTCAGGACTTCTCCCCTTTTTTGACATGAGATAGGCAAAGGAGCTCCCCTTATCGGGTTGCTTTAGCAAAGAGAGCTATTCGCACAAATACATTGCATAATCATATACACAAACTTTATGCAACTTAAATAATTGAGAGAGATTCAAGGAGATTATATTCAAAAAATGTGTGAGTGTGAAAGGTTACTTAGCATGTAATAAAAAATACTATTATTCTCATGCATAAAAATCAATCAAAGCAACACTCAACAGGATTTCCAAATGAAGTCAAACCAATTAAGACCCTGTTGTTATGATAAGAAGATATATATCCAAGCATTTGTGTGCAAGTGTACTAATCACAACAAAAGTATATCATCTTTTCTTCATTGCAAGATACATCATCAATCAACAATTTTGATGTCAAAAATAAGCAATGCAACACCACACATAACATTCATATAACAACAATTTCTGTTTTTCTCCTTTTTCTGTTTTTCTCCATAATCCTAGCAAGCATGTATTTCTGTTTATCATGCTAATGTAACTCTCTTGATGGCTTTCACTCGGTTTCAAATGAGTAGCCTTTTCCAACATTGGGCGGCTCCACGTCATATTGCCAGTAGCCCTTTTCAAGAGAGAGCTTAAGAATGCATATCTAGGAATCATGAACATGGAGAATAATTTGAGGTCAATCAAACATACTAACAAGTAGAACATTCCTCAAAAAGATAAGCATGCTCAAGCAATAATAGAAGACATGCATTATCATACAAAGCAACTGTGCAATGGTGTAATCAAAAACATTATACAATTATTAATCAATGTTATTCACCAAGCACACTCAAGCAATCATAAAAGAGCATAAAATAAGCCAACTTTTTGCATATAGCAAATCATGCAAGATTGCTCTCTTTGTTTGAGCTCCCAAATGGGGTCAATTCCAACCAAGTCAATGGGAGACATGAGCTCCTATAGACCTATCAAGTCCAATGGACCTAATTGCATCTACGGGAGTCACATGGGCACTAAGGTCCGAAGATGGAAGTGAAGTCTCCAAGCCTAAGTCTCAATGGAGCACACAAGAATTTGAAGCTTCAAAGTGGAACAACAAAGCAATGCATGCTTTGTTTTGTTGTGATTAGTACACTTGCACACAAATGCTTGGATATATATCTTCTTATCATAACAACAGGGTCTTAATTGGTTTGGCTTCATTTGGAAATCCGGTTGAGTGTTGCTTTGATTGATTTTTATGCATGAGAATAATATTATTTTGTATTACATGCTAAGCAACCTTATACAAGCTAGTAAGTGTATTAGAAAAGGATGCACACTTATACAAACAATAAAGAACACAAATGCAAGATAAACAAAACTTGCATGAAGTGTGTGTGTGCACCTAAACTCTTCAAGAGACAAAGTCAAGTGAATATACCTTTTGCTCTTGAAGTCATGGAGATGCTTGGAAGCTTGCCAATACGGACCTAAGCTACCCATTACACAATCATCCCCAATATGGTGGTTTGTCATGAAATAAGCCAATCATAAAATCGAGGTCCTTACAATATATGCCAATGAATTTATGTAACTGAATCAACTTAGTTGCATACATTTAGTTTAGAATAAACGCTGTTTTCAGTGAGTAAGTCTCATGAAAGGATCACGTGTCATGAACATGGAAAGAGCATTCATTAACTAATATTCCCAATCTAGACATCCCCTAAGATCAACTAGGTCTTTTCCATTTGGTTGTAACGTGGCCACGGTGAATGGTGATTAGAAGAATGAGAAATTTAGGCACAAGCACTAATCAACCAAGTTAAGGCAATACAATCTACACTTAAGCATTTAATTTCTCGAGCAACTCCACTTCCAAATACAATATGGCATCCAGGCATACAATTAGACTCTACGTGCAATCTTTAACTACTCATGTTACCCATTTGAGTAGCATTTACAATTTACACAAGCCATTTGAAGCATATTTTTCTTTTGTTACTTTTTGCTTCTTTTCTTTTCTTTTCTTTTCATGCCTTTTTACTATGCACATTTTCACAACTCATTACTCTTGCCTAGGTACACGCCATTTATCAAATTAAAGCACAACTTTACATTCCTAAGCCTCAACAAGATCAATTAAGAGAGGGTTGGCTAAGTGTTTAGGTTGCTTGGGTTATGGATAACGTGGGTGTAGAAAGGAAAAATCTATATATGTTTGGCTTCAAAATTGGCTTGGGAGCACACATATTACGGGATTGTGAAGTATTTAGGCTTTCTTTTTGAGTGGCTAAAACACACATTGCCTAATATCACTTCAAAGGATCAATCTACCAAGGGAATAAAAGTTTCCGTCAAGCAGTCCACATATATGATGCATGTTCAATGACAAATGATGATTTTTGATGTAGTGAGACTATGCATGGTGTTTGAATAGTGTTTACATATTTGAAAAACATTTTCCCTCAAATATACACGCTTTTGGCTTGTGTTTGTGATCTCACAAGGGAAATCTCCATTATTAGAACAAGGCGCTTGAGCACCGAGTTCCCTAAACTTGGACACTAGAAGACAAGACTAGCCCATGAAGTGCAAGTGAGACCCCTAAAGTGACTAAGAGTTATTGAATAAGCACACAAAGCATACACACATTTGCCACAAACACTATGCTCTAGGTATCTCACCAAGCTAAATAAACTCAAAATTTTGGTTAAGCAGCAACTTTTTCGAAAATAAGACACAAAAATGACTCAAGACACAAAAGACGACTCAAAAAGGCATCTACACCCCCAAACCAAAACCCAACATTGTCCTTAATGTTGAAGACAAGAGAATCCGGCCTAGGGCACGCACCTAACATGACTCAAACAAACCTAGGCACTAATCAACCACAATCAATGCCCCAACAAAATAAAAGTGACTCAAACAAGGCTCACAAAATAAAGGCAATTCATGCTATATATCATTGAAGCACAAGTCAAGCTTAACATCATGCATTTTATCAAAATTGACGGAATGGGGCATGAACAACCCCCAAACCGAATTAAACAATATAAAGCACATGCATTTATACTTGCACAAGAGCCTCTGGCTCCCACAAATATAATCAATAAATTCAATGTGAAAATATCCACAAAATATAACATTCGAACAAAAATATCCCAACATCACAATTTATTGAGTTTAAACAACATAAAACATAAAACTAACTACATGCATCAAAATTATTCAATGAGACACATTCATGGAGAGGACTAGGGTCCTCTAACGGTGGTTTGACCAAGTTAGGAAATTCTCTATTTTTAACTACCCAAATAAATTTAGGTGACTTCATTATCTTTTCCTTTTTCATGTTTCTATATAAGTGCACTTGGTCTTTCCTTACCCATATTTGCTTAACCCTAGGTGGACTCCATCTATTCCTAGGACCTCTAGTTTTCCTATGTTGATTTGGCTTGTAATTTTTAGCCTTAAAATGATCTATCCTAGAACATGCATAGCAAAAGACATTAGAGTTAGAGGAACTCCCCTTTGATGAGTGGTCTTGAGGACGTTTGATTTGTTTCACTTGTAACACCTTGACCTCCTCCTCCTTTTTGCTTAGTGCTGCCTTTGCTTCCTCTAAGGCATTGGCTTTTTGATCAACCTCCATTTGCATCATCATTGACTTGTGAGCTATCTCATCTTCAAAATCTTTTGATAGCCTCACTAAGTTCTCCAAATCCTCCGATGCGGTACTCTTTTCTGCTTCAAATCTCTCAATTCGTTCTTCTAATTCTTTGTTCTTGTCGAAGACTTCGCCATTTGTCTTCTTGAAAGTACCATTCTCAACCCTGAGCATCTTCACTTCATATAATAGTTTCTTGTTCAACTCTTGGAGATTACTCACCTTTTCCATTCCCAAGGCTTCTCTCTCTTGAAGTGCTTCATTCTCTTCCTTCAACACACCCATTTCCAACACTAGCTCTGTGCTCACGCTCATAAGCTCTTGGTTCATCTTGATCATCCTGTCCATCTCGTCTATTCCCTTGCTTCGCTCCACTTCAAATTCTATTCAGAGCTTATACATGTCTTCTTTGGAGAAATTGGAGGAATCCACCGGTTTGGTTGCTTTAACTTGGAAACAACTCCGATTTACAGGGGTGGACTGCTGGGCGGATTCGAGCATTTGGGTGGTTTTCTCTTCTATGAAGGCTTGAGTCTCTTGTTGAGAAGCTATCATTTGCTTAGTCTCCCGCACAAGATTCTGCATGAAATTTCTTAGTTGATCTTCAACGGAATTTGAGTGGAATGACGAGATGTAGACATTCTCGTTAGGCTCGTAGCTTGATCCTGAATTTTGCCAAAAGGAATCCATAGAGACCTGAAACAAACAAAAACAAAAACTACCAAAGCAATAAAAAGAAACTTAACAAAACTAAAAACAACTAATAGACTAATAGTATTAAAACTAATCTAATCACTACTACGCACACTGATCCCCGGCAGCGGCGCCATTTGGGGAAGGTTTTTGCCGTCAGAAAACCGTCCGTCAAAACAATTTATAAAACCTATGCGATGCGTTCACAAGCAGAAATACAAGTAAAGCGGTAAGCACGGGTGTTGTCCACTGAGATCGGGGTAGCGGTGATAAGATTAGGATTAATATAACTAGTATGCATAAAAGTAAAGTGATGGTGAATGAATATACAATATAAACTAAACTATGAAAGCAAATAAAATGGGATGACAATGGAATGATGAATGAATGATGATGGAACTACGGAGTTGATGTACCCGTAAGTGAATATAGGGGCAATTGCAACAAACTCTCAATTAAGCACGTATTGACAAATGTAACCAACCTAGGGTGTATAGTGTTGGTATATATCTCTAGCAAGAGGTCAACCTAGGGTGTATAGCGAAGACCTCATACTAGCGATTAATCCCTCCTAAGCAACAAACAATGACTAGTTACTTAATCGATACCTTTTCCATGAATGCTCATCTATCTAGCTATGGCTCAACCTATTACTAATGTAACCATCCTAGGATGTATAATGATGGCTTCCAATTCCCTCACAAGTGGCCGACCTAGGATATATAGTGAAGGCCACCCGTTTGAGATTGGATGAGGCTTTAGGTTATCAACCGAATTCTACTCGAAGGTTAGTTCTCGTAGAATCACTAACGTAGCCAACCTAGGGTGTATAGTGAAGGCTTGTAATTCTCTCACAAGTGGCTAACCTAGGATGTATAGTGAAAGCCACTAATTCAAGATTAGATTAAGGGCATGGTTGTAGAGCCGGATTTCTGGAAATCCTTCCATTCAATTGAGCATTAGACAACCTAATTGCCTACTCAAGTAATCCAAATCAATCAAGCTAAGAGGGTGTATCCAAGCAAATCAATAATGGAAATCAATTCAAGCAATGGAATGAAATATAGAGATAGAATAAATATAACACATAAAGTTTATTTACAAAGCCCAAATATTCCTCATACAAATAACATCAACCCCATAGTGGTGTATTTTAGCTACTCATGTTCTATTACAACAAATAAACTAAGAGAGAGTAGAGAGATAACCCTTGAAGATTGATCTCCTTCCTTGAAACTTGAATCCAAATCTCCTAGTTGCCTTTGATTGAGTAGAGATGGTTTGGATGATAGGGAGATGTGTTACTAGCTTAGAATACAAGTGTTGGGAGATTTGGTGTTGATTTGGTTCGTTCCCATCCTTTTCTATTGATAAAGGATGGGAAAATAGGTCACTTAAGCTTGAAACCAGAAACTATCGCGCGTAGAGTGTAGGTGGTGTACGGGTGAATTACCCACACTGTACCCGCACTATATTGGTTTTCTTCATCTTCAGTTCTCTGATCTTGTCAATAGTGCGGGTGGAGTGCAGTTGGATTACCCGCACTTTACCCGCACTTTACTCGCACTATACTCCCACTCTGGTGTCAGGTGTAAATCCACTCCTCTGTCTTGAGCAACAGTGCAGGTGGAGTGCAATTGGATTACCCGTACTTTACCCACACTTTAGTGTCAGATGGAGCTGTCTTGAGCAACAGTGTGAATGGAGTGCAGGTGGAGTGCTGGTGAGTGCGGGTGGAGTGCGGGTGGATGACCCACACTTTAATGAATCCAACTCTGTCTTGACCCGCACTTGACCCGCACTTCATCTATCAGGTATGAATCAGCTCCTCTGTCTTGAGCAATAGTGCGGGTGGAGTGCAGTTGGATGACCAGCACTTTA
Organism: Dipteronia sinensis; assembly: GCA_033220585.1. Taxonomy (NCBI): domain Eukaryota; kingdom Viridiplantae; phylum Streptophyta; class Magnoliopsida; order Sapindales; family Sapindaceae; genus Dipteronia; species Dipteronia sinensis. The sequence continues at coordinate 41,181,832 of CM065641.1, forward strand.
CCCGCACTTTATCTTTCCTTTATGATTCAGGTCCCGGCTGTGGGAAAGAGTGCGGTTGGAGTACGGTTGCGACCCGCACTTGACCCGCACTGTAGAGCTGCTTATGATCCTTTGTCTTTCCTTTTGCCCCTTTATGCCGGAACCACTGCAATTAGCTTCTAACACCAGAATTACATCTTTTGCCTGTAATTAGCACAAACGATCCTATTAGGCATAAAATATATAGAAAATACACACAAGAACGAGACAAAGGAATACGAATGAGGGCCGAAGTATACAACAATTTAGGCACGATCAGGAAGCACACAACAACACACATAGATAACGAACTAGCTTCCTTCTTAAAGGAGTTTTCTACCTTCGATTGTGTACTTCAGTGCATTAAGCTTTCAACGAATGCGATTTAGATTTTGTTAATATGAATGAGCATGGTCGAGCATATTTCTAGATCCAGTTTGGGGTTGTTGAACCCTCATTCCGCAATTTATTGAGATTATGCTTGTTATTGGTTACGCTTTATGCATGTTCTTCATTTTTGAGTCATCTATGGTGTTTCTCCCCCTTTAGGACGTACCTTGTGGTTTCCAACAATGGGGACATTGTTGAGTTTTGGTTTAGGGGTGTGTTACGCCTTGTATAGTCGTTATTATAGTTTTATAGTGTCCAATTTTTCAATTTTGTCGCTTGTCCAATTTTCAAACTGTAAGCAGTATGGGTATGATGCCTCTAGTGTGTGCTTTTGGCGAGTTCTTTATATGTGCTTGGACCTTGTGACATAGTTTGGTGCTACTTAAGGGTTCGTTTGAACCACCATGGGGTCATCCCACCCGTTGGTGTTAAGTATTGGGTGCTCAATGTTCCCATGACCTTGTTCTAATAGTGAAGATGCCTGTGAGGTCACAAACACAAGCATTAAAGTGCATTTTCTGAGTGTATTATTGATTATTCTTAAACATGCCTCTCGTCATTTATGTCATGTGCCATAGGACTTGCATATCATTTTGTGAATTGCGCGATGGATGCTTTCATTCCCTTTTTAGATGGTTGTGGAAGTGATATTAGGGAATGTATGTGTATTGAATTACCTCTATAGCCTAAACACCACATACCATATTGTGTGCTCCAAAGCCAAGTTTGAGGCCAAACACTTACTCTTTCATTTGGTACCACATTCAACCATATACCTAATAGCCTAAACACATGCCTACCCTTATGTTAGGATGTGAAATGGTGGTGAGGAAAGGAGTTAAACTCCAAATAATCAAAAAGCGGGTAAAATGAAATAATTGTTGAAAATATGCAAGGAAAGGGCTAAGAACTGTAGTTGTGTGCCATAAATGCCCAAGGAAAGGGAAATTGTAACAACTCAAAATGGAGTACAACATTGAGATTGGGAAAATGTAAAAATAAAATTAAAAGAGAAATTGTACTTGAAGTGCCATAATTGTGATTGTGTTACGATAGATACGCTCAAACGAAATGCAACATGGAAGGCACGAATGTGGGGTAAACGATTGCCTAGAGGTTTGCATATGAGTGATAAAAGAGCATTATGTGGGTGTAGGGATATATTCTAGCATGATTGGTGAGTTTGAACTCCAAATGTCCATATTCTTTGTGTAACCTCATTCAACCCCACAGCCACACTATAACCAGTGGAAAAGCCCTATTTGATCCATATAAGTCTAGTTTGGGAATGTCGGTTGAAGCACGATCTTTCACGTCCATGGCATGATGACTCGTTCCTAGGATAGTTCATTGCTTAATTTTTTTGCAAAAATCATCTTTCCATACTTGTTTGTGTGAAACTTAGGACTCTGTGAGGAAAGAAAAGAGATAATCCATGTGAGTTTTAGAATTGAAGCGAATTATGCTCAAGATATGGGAGTAAGTTGTCCTTAATGCATGAATGCCTTTAGGTGTGGGATTCGTGTTGGTACGAGCCTCCCTTGGGTGTTGATGGGAAGGTTTTTACCGTCAGAAAACCGTCCGTCAAAACAATTTATAAAACCTATGTGATGCGTTCACAAGTAGAAATACAAGTAAAGCGGTAAGCACGGGTGTCGTCCATTGAGATCGGGGTAGCATTGATAAGATTAGGATTAATATAATTAGTATGCATAAAAGTAAAGTGATGTTGAATGAAAATACAATATAAACTAAACTATGAAAGCAAATAAAATGGGATGACAATGGAGTGATGAATGAATGATGATAGAACTACGGAGTTGATGGACTCGTAAGTGAATATTGGGGCAATTGCAACAAACTCTCAATTAAGCACGTATTGACAAATGTAACTAACCTAGGGTGTATAGTGTTGGTATATATCTCTAGCAAGAGGTCAACCTAGGGTGTATAGCGAAGACCTCCTACTAGAGATTAATCCTTCTTAAGCAACCAACAATGACTAGTTACTTAATCGGGACCTTTTCCATGAATGCTCATCTATCTAGCTATGGCTCACCCTATTACTAATGTAGCCATCCTAGGGTGTATAGTAATGGCTTCCAATTCCCTCACAAGTGGCCGACCTAGGATGTATAGTGAAGGCCACCCGTTTGAGATTGGATGAGACTTTAGGTTATCAACCGAATTCTACTCGAAGGTTAGTTCTCATAGAATCACTAAAGTAGCCAACCTAGGGTGTATAGTGGAGGCTTCTAATTCTCTCACAAGTGGCTAACCTAGGGTGTATAGTGAAAGCCGCTAATTCAAGATTAGATTAAGGGCATGGTTGTAGAGCCGGATTTCCAGAAATCCTTCCATTCAATTGAGCATTAGGCAACCTAATTGCCTACTCAAGTAATCCAAATCAATCATGCAAAATGGGTGTATCCAAGCAAATCAATAATGGAAATCAATTCAAGCAATGGAATAAAACATAGAGATAGAATAAATATAACACATAAAGTTTATTTACAAGCCCAAATATCCATCAAACAAATAACATCAACCCCATAGTGGGGTATTTTAGCTACTCATGTTCTATTACAAACCAATAAACTAAGAGAGAGTAGAAAGATAACCCTTGAAGATTGATCTCCTTCCTTGAAGTTTGAATCCAAGTCTTCTAGTTGCCTTTGATTGAGTAGAGATGGTTTGGATGATAGGGAGATGTGTTCCTAGCTTAAACTACAAGTGTTGGGAGGTACTGGTGACTAGTTTGGTTCGTTCCCATCCTTTTCTATTTATAGAGGATGGAAAAATAGGTCACTTATGCTTGAAACCAGAAGCTGTAGCGCGGATAGTGCGGGTGGAGTGCCGGTGAATTACCCACACTGTACCCACACTGTAAGGGTTTTCTTCATCTTCAGTTCTCTGATCTGGGCAATAGTGCTGGTGGAGTGCGGTTGGATTACCCGAACTTGACTAGCACTTGACCCGCACTTGATTTGCACTTTACTGCCAGGTGCAAAATCCACTCCTCTGTCTTAAGCATTAGTGCGGGTGGAATGCGGTTGCAAGACCCGCACTATACCCGCACTCTAATGTCAGGTGTAAATCTGCTTCTCTGGTTTCGCAACAGTGCGGGTGGAGTGCGGTTGGATGACCCGCACTGGACCCGCACTGTACCCGCACTTTAACGTCAGGTGCAACTCAGCTTCTCTGGCTTTGGCAATAGTGCGGGTGGAGTGCAGGTTGGATGACCCACACCGGACCCGCACTGTAACACTTCTCCTGTATCAAGTCAAGTCCCGGCTATGACATGAGTGTGGTTGGAGTGGGGTTGCGACCCGCACTTGACCTGCACTTTGACCCTGCACTATAGAGCTGCATATGATCCTTTGTCTTTCCTTTTGCCCCTTTTCTGCCTGAATCACCGCAACAAGCTTCCAAACCCAAAATTGCATCTATTGCCTGCAATTAGCACTAATGAGCCTATTAGACATAAAATATATAGAAAATACACACAAGAACGAGACAAAGGAATAGGAATGAGGGCCGAAATATACAACAATTTAGGCACGATCAAACACCCCCAAACCAAACCTTTGCTCGTCCTCGAGCAAACATAAAACAAAGCAAATAAGACACAAACTAAAAATGACTCGAACTAAGAACTTTCCTAGACACAAAGAAAAACTTGTTGCATAACCAACTAGCAGAGAGATACGCAAAAGCAAATGGGAGTGAGGAATGAGCATATGCAAAATGTTCTAAACAACTCGAAGGCACCCCAAGGGAAACTGGCGTAACACGAATCCCACACTTAAAATGCCCTCGCCTCAGAAACTACTCACTCTCACACCTCAAGCATAATTCTCTTCGACGCTAGGTTCTCACATGGATTCTCTCTTATCTTTCCTCTCAGAACCTAGGTTCACACTCATGCAACATGTATGCCAATGAATTTATGTAACTGAATCAACTTAGTTGCATACATTTAGTGTAGAATAAACGCCGTTTTCAGTGAGCGAGTCTCATGAAAGAATTACGTGTCATGAATGTGGAAAGAGCATTCATTAACTAATATTCCCAATCTAGACGTCCCTTAAGATCAACTAGGTCTTTTCCATTTGGTTGTAACGTGGCCACGGTGAATGGTGATTAGAAGAATGAGAAATTTAGGCACAAGCACTAATCAACCAAGTTAAGGCAATACATTCTACACTTAAGCATTTAATTTCTCGTGCAACTCCACTTCCAAATACAATATGGCGTCCATGCATACAATTAGACTCTACGTTCAATCTTTAACTACTCATGTTACCCATTTGAGTAGCATTTACAATTTACACAAGGCATTTGTAGCATATTTTTCTTTTGTTACTTTTTCCTTCTTTTCTTTACTTTTCTTTTCATGCCTTTTTACTATGCACGTTTTCACAACTCATTACTCTTGCCTAGGTACACCCCATTTATCAAATTAAAGCACAACTTTACAATCCTAAGCCTCAACAAGATCAATTAAGAGAGGATTTGCTAAGTGTTTAGGTTGCTTGGGTTATGGATAACGTGGGTGTAGAATGGAAAAATCTATATGTGTTTGGCTTCAAAATTGGCTTGGGAGCACACATATTACAGGAATGGGAAGTATTTAGGCTTTCTTTTTGAGTGGCTAAAACACACATTGCCTAATATCACTTCGAAGGATCAATCTACCAAGGGAATAAAAGTTTCCGTCAAGCAGTCCACATATATGATGCATGTTCAATGACAAATGATGATTTTTGATGTAGTGAGACTATGCATGGTGTTTGAATAGTGTTTATAGATTTGAAAAACATTTTCCCTCAAATATACACGCTTTTGGCTTGTGTTTGTGATCTCACAAGGGAAATCTCCACTATTAAAACAAGGCGTTTGAGCACCGAGTTCCCTAACTTGGACACTAAAAGATGAAACTAGCCCATGAAGTGCAAGTGAGACCCCTTAAGTGACTAAGAGTTATTGAATAAGCACACAAAGCATACACACATTCGCCACAAACATTATGCTCCAGGTATAGAATCCGGCCTAGCGGCACGCACCTAACAAGACTCAAACAAACCTAGGCAATAATCAACCACAATCAATGCCCCAACAAAATTAAAATGACTCAAACAAGGCTCACAAAATAAAGGCAATTCATGCAATATATCATTGAAGCACAAGTCAAGCTTAACATCATACATTTTATTAAAATTGACGAAATGGGGCATGAACAACCCCCAAACTGAATTAAACAATATAAAGCACATGCATTCATACTTGCACAAGAGCCTCCGACTCTTTCATTCACAAATATAATCAATAAATTCAATGTGCAAATATCCACAAAATATAACATTCGAACAAAAATATTCCAACATCACAATTTATTGAATTTAAACAACATAAAACATAAAACTAACTACATGCATCAAAATTATTCAATGGGATGCATTCATGGAGAGGCTAGGGTCCTCTAAGGGTGGTTTGACAAAGTTAGGAAATTCTCTATTTTTCACTACCCAAATAAATTTAGGTGACTTCATTATCCTTTCCTTTTTCATGTTTCTATATAAGTGCACTTGGTCTTTCCTTACCCATATTTGCTTGACCCTAGGTGGACTCCATCTATTCCTAGGACCTCTAGTTTTCCTATGTTGATTTGGCTTGTCATTTTTAGCCTTAAAATGATCTATCTTAGAACAGGCATAACAAAAGATATTAGAGTTAGAGGAACTCCCCTTTGATGCGTGGTCTTGAGGACGTTTGATTTGTTTCACTTGTAACGCCTTGACCTCCTCCTTCTTTTTGCTTAGTGCTACCTGTGCTTCCTCTAAGGCGTTGGCTTTTTGATCAACCTCCATTTGCATCTTCATTGACTTGTGAGCTATCTCATCTTCAAAATCTTTTGATAGCCTCACTAAGTTCTCTAAATCCTTCGATGCGGTACTCTTTTCGGCTTCAAATCTCTCAAGTCGTTCCTCCAATTCTTTGTTCTTGTCTGAGACTTCGCCATTTGTCTTCTTGAGAATACCATTCTCAACCCTGAGCATCTTCACTTCAAATAATAGTTTCTTGTTCAACTCTTGGAGATTACTCGCCTTTTCCATTCCCAAGGCTTCTCTCTCTTGAAGTGCTTCATTATCTTCCTTCAACACACCCCTTTTCAACACTAGCTCTGTGCTCACACTCATAAGCTCTTGGTTTATCTTGATAATCCTGTCCATCTCGTCCATTCTCTTGCTTCGCTCCACTTCAAATTCTATTCGGAGCTTATACATGTCTTCTTTTGAGAAATTGGAGGAATCCACCAGCTTGGTTGCTTTAACTTGGAAACAACTCTGATATACCGGGGTGGACTGCCGGGCGGATTCGAGCATTTGGGTGGTTTTCTCTTCTATGAAGGCTTGAGTCTCCTGTTGAGAAGCTATCATCTGATCAGTCTCCCGCACATGATTCTTCATGAAATTTTGTAGTTGATCTTCAATGGAATTTGAATGGAATGATGAGATGTAGGTATTCTCGTTAGGCTTGTAGCTTGACCCTGAATTTTGCCAAAAGGAATCCATAGAGACCTGAAATAAACAAAAACAAAAACTACCAAAGCAATAAAAAGAAACTAACAAAACTAAAAACAACTAATAAACCAATAGCATTAAAACTAATCTAATCACTACTATAAACACCGATCCCCAGCAGCGGTGCCATTTGATGGGAAGGTTTTTGCCATCAGAAAACCATCCGTCAAAACAATTTATAAAACCTATGCGATGCGTTCACAAGTAGAAATACAAGTAAAGCGGTAAGCACGTGTGTCGTCCACTGAGATCGGGGTAGCAGTGATTAGATTAGGATTTATATAACTACTATGCATAAAATTAAAGTGATGTTGAATGAAAATACAATATAAACTAAATTATAAAAGCAAATAAAATGGGATGACAATGGAGTGATGAATGAATGATGATGGAACTACGGAGTTGATGGACTCGTAAGTGAATATTGGGGCAATTGCAACAAACTCTCAATTAAGTACGTATTAACAAATGTAACCAACCTAGGGTGTATAGTGTTGGTATATATCTCTAGCAAGAGGTCAACCTAGGGTGTATAGTGAAGACCTCCTACTAGCGATTAATTCTTCTTAAGCAACCAACAATGGCTAGTTACTTAATCGGGACCTTTTCCATGAATGCTCATCTATCTAGCTATGGCTCAACCTATTACTAATATAGCCATCCTAGGTTGTATAGTGATTGCTTCCAATTCCGTCATAAGTGGCCGACCTAGGATGTATAGTGAAGGCCACCCGTTTGAGATTGGATGAGGCTTTAGGTTATCAACCGAAGTCTACTCGAAGGTTAGTTCTCGTAGAATCACTAAAGTAGCCAACCTAGGGTGTATAGTGGAGGCTTCTAATTCTCTCACAAGTAGCTAACCTAGGGTGTATAGTGAAAGCCACTGATTCAAGATTAGATTAAGGGTATGGTTGAAGAGCCGGATTTCCAGAAATCCTTCCATTCAATTAAGCATTAGACAACCTACTTGCCTACTCAAGTAATCCAAATCAATCATGCAAAATGGGTGTATCCAAGCAAATCAATAATGGAAATCAATTCAAGAAATGGAATAAAACATAGAGATAGAATAAATATAACACATAGAGTTTATTTACAAGCCCAAATATCCATCAAACAAATAACATCAACCCCATAGTGGGGTATTTTAGCTACTCATGTTCTATTACAAACCAATAAACTAAGAGAGTAGAGAGATAACTCTTGAAGATTGATCTCCTTCCTTGAAGCTTGAATCCAAGTCTCCTAGTTGCCTTTGATTGAGTAGAGATTGTTTGGATGATAGGGAGATGTGTTCCTAGCTTAAAATACAAGTGTTGAGAGGTATGGTGACTGGTTTGGTTCGTTCCCATCATTGTCTATTTATAGAGGATGGAAAAATAGGTCACTTAAGCTTGAAACCAGAAGCTGTCGCGCGCAGAGTACGGGTGGAGTGGGGGTGAATCACCCGCACTGTATTAGCACTGTAAGGTTTTCTTCATCTTCAGTTCTCTGATCTGGGCAATAGTGCGGGTAGAGTGCGGTTGGATTACCCACACTTGATTCGCACTTGACCCGCACTTGATTCACATTTTACTGCCAGGTGCAAAATCCACTACTCTGTCTTGAGCAATAGTGCGGGTGGAGTGCAGGTTGCAAGACCCGCACTGTACCCGCACTCTAATGTTAGGTGTAAATCCTCTTCTCTGGTTTCACAAAAGTGCGGGTGGAGTGCGGTTGGATGACCCGCACTGTACCCTGCACTTTAACGTCAGGTGCAACTCAGCTTCTCTAGCTTTGGCAATAGTACGGGTGGAGTGCGGTTGGATGACCCACACTGTAACTCTTCTCCTATATCAAGTCCCGGCTATGCGCATGAGTGTGGTTGGAGTGCGGTTGCGACCCGCACTTGACCTGCACTTTAACCCGCACTGTAGAGCTGCATATGATCCTTTGTCTTTCCTTTTGCCCCTTTTCTGCTGGAATCACTGCAACAAGCTTCCAAACCCAGAATTGCATCTCTTGCCTGCAATTAGCACTAATGAGCCTATTAGACATAAAATATATAGAAAATACACACAAGAACGAGACAAAGGAATAGGAATGAGGGCCGAAATATACAACAATTTAGGCACGATCAGGTGTCTCCAAATTGCTCTTGATCTTGTGCATATGTTTTTTTTTCCTCTCTATCACACCTACGTATATAATATCACACATTGGACTTGCGGCATTGTTGAATTATTGTTTAGGTGTCTAGGATTTACAATCTGTTACGTCTTATTGTTTTAGACTATGTTTGCTCGAGGACGAGCAAAGGTTTGGTTTGGGGGTGTTTGATCGGGCCAAATATGTAGTATATTTAGGCCCTCAAATCCTTACCTTGTGTTCTGTTTTTGTGCATTTTTGTATCTCTAACGGGTTGTTTTGTGCGTAATTGTAGGAAATGGTGCAATGAGGGGTTTTGAAGCGTGTTACAGTGGTTCCGGCAGAAAAAGGGCAAAATGAAAGACAAAGGACCACAAACAGCTCAAAGTGCGGGTCAAGTGCGGGTTGCAACACACTCCAGCCGCACTCATGCTCACACCCGGGACCTGAACCAAAAGTGAACAGTTAAAGTGCGGGTCATCCAACCGCACTCTACCCGCACTAATGCCAAACCAGAGAAGTTGAAGTTGCACCTGACATTAGAGTGCGGGTACTGTGCGGGTCATCCAACCACACTCTACCCGTATTGTTGCCAAACTGGAGAAGTTGAAGTTGCGCCTGATATTAGAGTGCGGGTCATCCAACCGCACTCCACCCGCACTATTGCTCAAGAAAGAAGGTAGATTTTGCACCTGACAGTGAAGTGCGACTCAAGTGCAATCACAGTGCGGTTCCAAGTGCGGGTCAAGTGCGGGTAATCCAACCACACTCCACCTGCACTAGTTCCAGATCCGAGAGCTGAAGATGAAGACAACCCATACAGTGCAGGTACAGTGCGGGTAATTCACCCGCACTCCACTTGCACTCCGCACGTGCCAAATTGATTTTTTAAAGCTTTAGTGACCTATTTTTGTATGTTGTATAAATAGAATAGTATAGAAATGTTTTAAAGAGCCTTTGACTCTGTTTTTCAAAGGTTTTACACACTTAGATCTAGAATCTCTCTCTCTCTCTCTCACATCCTTACATTCTTTACTCAACTTCAAGGAAGTTAGGAGATTGAAGCCACTTCAAGGAAGGAGATGTTCTTCAAGGGTTCTTTCTCTTTCCTTTCTCTTATTTTCCTAGTTGTAATGAGTAGCTAAATCCCCTCTAAGGGGTTATGGAGTAGTTAGTTGAATATTGGGCTTGTACATAAACTTGATGTTATATTGATATTCATGTCTATCTTTCATTGATATATTCTTGTTATGAATGTTTACCATCGATTTCTTGTGTAGATACATCCTCTTGCAAGATCTCTTTGTATTATGTATTAGTATTGCATCTAGATATACATCCTATTTAGTTGTTTATTGCTCTAATGAATGGACGGAACGTCATGAATTCTGACTCTTAAACCGCGGTCTTAATCTAACCTCGATCGAATTTTCGGCACTATACATCCTAGGTCGGAGCCCGTGAGAGAGTTAGAAGTTATCACTATTCATACTAGGGTGACTACATTTAATCGGTTGAGTCATTGTTAGATAAACGTGTTAGGATTATGCTCAATAGCAAGAGTGTAATATTGTAATTGACAATCTTTTCATATAAATAAAGTGATTTCTAATTCTGCAAAATCTTATAGCATTTATAATTATAATTGTCAAGGTAAATAATCAAAAGGTCAAAAGACTATGAGATATGAAGAATTGTTTGTACATCCGGATATGTATGAGGTAGACACAATTCTTTAGTTAGTCTTGAATAACGTTCACAACTTAAGTTAAAGGTTGGGCACCTCTATCTTGATAAAGTTGTAGAATTCTTTTCCTAGCATTTGAGTGGGATCAAATGAATTATGATGAGTCTAAAATCATCGAAAGGTTTTTGAGTAAAAGAATCTAGTGCACTGGGTGCATTGAACTGGATCACAATGAAATACTTTATCTAGAACCGTCACTAGATATAAGTCTTTTCATTATCAGGACAATCTGAGAGTCTATATAAATCCTGAGATAAATGATGGACTTATGGTTGCAAGTGTTATCATTTGAGCTATCAATGAGTACGATTATATAGCATAGTCTATCTTCAATAGTTTGGTGGTATTCATTTGTTAATAGATAGAGGACTTCATTTATAGATATGGACATCGTGGCTCCATTTATTAAATGAGAGTATAGTATCATCATATGGATGTTTTGAGGTATTGGATATTAAATCTCAACGTTGAGTTTTCAATAATGATTATTGAAGACATGGCTTCTGGACAAGTCAAAATATCCAAGTTCAAAATGTGGTCATATGAGGAAATATGGTAACTTGGAGAGCTATAGGCGGTCTATGAGCTCTTGGCGATTACTGATATTATTCACGAGGATACACCATCTCCTATAAGATTGTCTAGGGTATGAATGAGAAACATCTCCTTATTCTATCTTTATTTAAGAGTTCAATTTTAGCCCTTTAGTGGAATGAGTTAAAATTAATAGATCGGACCTAAGTGAATCATTTGTTGATTGTGATTAGGTTATGTCTATTGAAGCTTAAATTTAGATAGCCTGCCAAGATCCACAATCCACACGTACTTGCATGGATCACTTAATATATTCTACCGGACCAATTTATGGGTCCATCTAGAATTGCATTTAATATATTAAGAATATAATATGTCTATTATTTATTTAATGGGCTGCACTATTATTTTAATATATTAAAAGGAGACATGTAGGCTTGTTTCTTTTAGTAAGAATAAGTCTGGTTCACATGTGGGCTTTTATTTAAAGTCTAATGGATTAAATAAAATAAGAAAAATAATATTGGGCCCATATATACATGGTGTGGGCGGCAAGGCTAAATAAAATAGCCCAATATATTATTTTATTTTATTGTTTTGATTAAATGGGAATTAATTAATTATTTAATTAATTAATAGTTTAAATCAAAATCTTTTCCTGATCAGTAAATTAAATACTATGTGTTGGATTAAGGTTGGAATTCTTTTAAGTGATAGGAGTCCTAATGTGGTAAGGATTAAGTCCACATATACTCCTTCTTATACAAAGAATTCGGCCACCACTAGTCCTACAAGGGTTAGGATTCTTGAATTGATAGGAATTAGGGAAAAGGATAATTCCTTTTCAAGTAAGGAAATTAACCAACCCTAAATTTCCTATTCAATGAATTCGGCCAACCCTACTTAGTGAAGGAGAAAATTCGGCCAACCTATAAATATAAGGTTATGAATTTTCGGCCACTAAGAAGCAAAATAGAGAGAGATTTTTGTTTGTTTTGAAAATAAAAAATCCTACTCTATACACATAGATTTTCGGCCAAGAGAGAAAAAGAAAATAAGTTCTCATTCGATAGTGCACTTACAAGCCTTTAACATCAAAAGGTTTTGTGCACACTTTCGATTTAGGGTTACGCGAGTTTCAATTATATTGATTGTGAATTCAAAAGTGACCGGAACTATTTTTTTAGGCTCTTGGTGTTTTACTATTGAAGATCAAGATAAGAAATTCCATACATCCATTCTAAGGTAAGCAATTCAAAGAAAAAGGGAGACCATGCTCCTAGGTGATTCACGTACGTGCTAGGATTGAAGATCTTGCAGATTACCATCGACGTAAGTCAATCGGATCACGCGACAAGAGGTATTTAACTCTAACAGTATATTTGAGTTTAATTAATTAAATGGTTAAGGTTCAAATCTTTAGAAAAATTTTAAACTATACGAAAATCTACTTTTCGCCTTCCGCTGCGGTTTTAAGCAATTTTTCCCTACAAGACGAGCTTCATTTTCATAATCCGATAAACAACTAACACTATACATGCTAGGTTGGTAGTTTACGACGGATTAATCGCTAATAGGTGGTCCGCACTATACATCCTAGGTTGGCCACCTTCTAGGGATAAATAACCGACTCTATACATCCTAGGTCGGTTGCCTTGAATAGCCGTGCTATTGACAAGTTTGTTGCTTTGCCCAGTATTCACTTTCGTATCCATTAACTCCTTAGTTTCCATCATCTAAATATATCCTTTATCCCATTTCCCCCTTCATTTAGTTTGCATACTTATTTTAGTGTTATAATAGGACAATTCACTATCTACATCTTCATCATTTATGTTTCATTTATTATATATATACATTAACATTAATTTAGCAATAACTAATTTCAGTTAACTCTGCTCCCTGTGGACGATCCCCCACTTGCCACCATATTTGTGTTTTCCAAATCATTTTAGGCTTAGTGAGGTTTTCACATTATTGTTGACGGATTGATCTTTAAAACGACACTAGAAATCCATTCAGTCAAGGCACCTTGTATGATGTGATCATATAGATATGGGCCATGATCTATATGAATCTCTCATCAAGATCCGTTTACTGATGAGATTCATATATATCAACTAATGATGGCTATATGTGGGTGATCTTAATCCTGAGTGTCTTATGGACTCCTTCAGGTTAGATCGTGGTCTTTGATATATCATGGGTGAGGTCGGATGCAGTTCCTGATCAATATGCTCTGTATGTTGGGATTGCGGTTTGGCTTGTGGCTTGGAAGGTATGTACACAATAGTGGAATCCACTCCTTCTTGTGAGAAGTAGATGGTAGTTCCCTTAAGGGTTAATTCAGGGCTTGGACAATATGAACGCTCTCCTAATTCCGTGAGGAAATAGGATTTATTGTTCATTAGAGAATCAACGGTACTTAAAGGATATATGTAATTATAGGGGCATAACTGACATTATGACCCAGCTCTAATTATGAACTACTGTGGACGATCACACCATGTGTAATAGCTATATCGATGGACACCGAGTTGTATCGGTCTGTGTAAAAGCCTCTACAGTTGAGAGAGTGCAACTTCGGGTTTTTAGTGGAATAACACCGGAGTTAATAATCAAGGAATATTAATAAAAGAGTTTAATTAATGATTCTGTGGATTATTGGAGCTCAAAATACTATGGGTCCATTAGGTTCCCTTGCTAGCCCGATCGATTTTGGTAACAAGGGTCACGTTTAATTGATTGGATTGTTCAATTAATTGTGTTACGAAAGTGACACGCATTTAATCGGGAATTAATTGAATAATGAGATTATTTAATTAATAATAACGGTGATTAAATAAATTAAATAATAAGATTATTTAATTATGTTATTAATCACTAAATGGAGGGTGTTAGTTGATATTTGATTTTAAATAGAATAAGATAATATAATTATTTTATTAAATTAAATATTTGAAATTGAATTTAAAATGTTTAAATTCAAAAGAAATATTTAAATATCTTTAAAAATAAAAGATATAACATATCATTTAAAAAAAATTAGTTTTTAAAATTAAAAAGATATCAATTAAAGAGTTTTAGTTATAATATATATATATATATATATATATATATATATGATATATATTGATAACAAAAACACAGCACACAAAGAAAATATATAAGTGTTTGTATAGGATACAAACATTCGTGTGCGTGAATCAAGAGGAAAAAAAAAAGAAAAAAAGGGTGCAAGTTGTGCACTATTAAAAACAAAAGAGAAAAAGAGGGTTTGTGGTGCATCAGTGCACGAATTGAAACAAAAATAAAAATAAAATTATAAGATATTTTTTTAACAACTAGAATTGTTCTAGTTTTTGTTTTCTCTTGGCAGAAATTGTTTCTTCTTCTTTTCTCTCTATCCTCTTAAGTTCATGAGTGCGTGACGCGCCCACACGCAGTTACCAGATCTAGGAATAGCTAGGAAGGTCCGTGGTACATTCCAGGAGCATATCGTAAAGTGAAGGAGCCTCTAAACGTTGGTAAGGTTCTAAATTTTTCTTAATATATTGATTACAATTTTCTGTATTTACATAATGTATGTATTAGTTCTGAAAAAATAATTACGATCCCAAGTTCAGTGGTTCCAGATCGTTTACGATTTGTATAAAATTTTTAAAACCTATTTCCGCTGCATCACTAGTGAACATGGTTCCAACATACGGTGCGTATCTTGGTTGGATTCTGGGCTGATATTGAGGTACTCGAGTACCGGAGGTATGTCGCAGTACCTAGGAACTTGGTAGGAGATACCAGGAATATACGAGGTATTGGTTCTACTCTGTACTAGCTTCCCTTGGTACCAGGAGTGTAAGTTCGGCGCGGTACCTATTCCTTTTGGATCACAGTTCTGGTGCTTCATCTAAATAGGTAGGTAGACAAAGCAGTCGCGGACTGTCGTCCTACCAGGAATCGATCCTTCCAAGGTTGTGGTATCGACGCTGCTAGGTACCTTGGAGCTAGAAGTGGTTCTGACCAGGTAATAACTTAGTGGGAAATTCTCTTTTGGACCCTTGCCAAAAAAGGCTATTAATAGGTACAAAATAAGCTGGTCAACTTGTTAAAAAAATACAAGGACGTGTTTGTTTGGAAGCATGAAGATATGCCGAGGATCGACTCTAAAATAATTTCCCATGCCCTGGCAGTTGACCCTGAGCGAAAACCGGTTATCTAGAAGAGGCGACGATTCAACCCTGAGAGAAACCAAACGATCAAAGATGAGGTCTGTAAGCTACTGGCAAAAGGTTCAATCATAGAAGTGCAGTACCCGGAGTGGGTCGCCAATGTTGTGCTCGTAAAAAAGAAAAACGGGCAATGGAGAATATGCATGGACTTCAAGGATCTAAACAAGGCTTGCCACGAATAGACAAGTTGGTCGATGCAACGGTTGGGCATGAGCTACTGAGTTTTATGGACGCCTATTCAAGCTATAACCAGATAAGAATGTTCAGACCAGATAAGGAAATAGTGAACCAAACAGTGAAGTGATCAGAATGCTTGAAGATAAAGAGAGGAAGATTTTTAAGTGCAAGTTGCATGTCGATGGGTCGTCAAATATGCACAGCAACAGGGCAAGCATAGTGGTATCCACCCCAGAAGGTGATCAGGTAGAATGTGCCTTAAGATTTGACTTCAAAGCTACCAATAATATGGCCGAGTATGAGGCACTATTGGCAGGACTCAGGGTTTGCATGGCACTGGGAGCAGATGAATTAGAAATATTCAGTGACTCATAGGTGGTGGTTAACCAGGTCTTAGATGAGCACTCGGTGAAGAACAACAATATGGCGGCTTACCTAGAAATAGCCAAGTCACTTCTCGGGAGATTCAAAACTTACAGAATAACCGAGATCTTGAGAGAGAAGAATGAGAAAGCAGACGCTCTATCAAGATTGGCATCAGCAACCACTGGTATCTGGTCTAAAAAGATCTTAGTGGCTCATCTCTAGAGACCTAGTATCAAAGAAGAGGAAAAGATAATAGTCAAAGTAGTTGAGGAATGGAAAATCACCTGGATGACCCCGATTAGAGAGTACCTAGAAGATGGCAAGCTTTCTTAAGATATGGTCGAAGCAAAGCGTGTCAGGTACAGGGCAGCCCGGTATTCAATAATATGAGGAGAGCTCTACAGAAGAGGGTTTTCAAAAACCTTGCAGGGATGAGTCAGTCAGGCTGAGGGAGATAAGATTATGGCAAGTATACACAGAGGAGTATGTGGAAACTACACTGGGGGAAAAAGTTTGGCTCATGATACCCTCATACAAAGTTTCTATTAGCCAACCTTATTTCAGGATGCGCAATCGGTGGCTGAGAAGTACAGTACTTGTTAAAGGATTCCAAATGACATTAAACAGCCACCTGAGCACTTGAAGAGTCTGAATTTGCCTTGGCCATTCACAATGTGGGGGTTAGATTTTGTTAACAGTGTTTTTTGGCAATGGTCCAAAGAAGAATTTTCCACCGAGCAATAACCTGGTAGGGACCATTCCCAGCTCCCAGGTATCTAGCGGGATCGATACCTCGACCTTGAAGGAATCAATACTTGGTAGGGCCAGAACCTCGACTACGTATCTACCTAGATGAAGCGCCAGAGATATGAACCAAAAAAAGTAGGTATCACACTATGTATCTACTCTAAAGCTGGTACCATAACACCCCGTACTTGGTACCTCACGGTACCTGGTACCTCACGGTACCTGGTACCTCACGGTACCTGGTACCTCTCTTATAGAATCCTATGGAATCCAGGTACCTCGACACACTCGTAGTACTTGAGTATCTCGATAGCGGCCTAGCACCCAGGTACCTCGACATCTACCTGGTACCTGGGTACCTCGCTATCCACCTAGAACCCGTCGAAGATAGGTATCCTATCCACCCCAAACAGGTATCCTACTCGTCGAGCAGGAATAATGGTACCATGAAGATACTAGCATGCTAGAACAAGTGCCACGCCAGCGAGAAGGGACTGGTACACCAGAATACCTCACCTTAAGGGAAGAAGCATGTAACACCACATGACCTCATTAATGGCCATTCATAACTTCATTAATGAGGGAATCAGTCGACTCCATTAATGGCTATTCACAACACCATTAATGAAGGAATCAGTCAACTCCATTAATGGCCATTCACAACGCCATTAATGAAGGAATCAGTCAACTCCATTAATGGCCATTCATAACACCATTAATGAAGAAATGAGTCAAATCCATTAATGGCCATTCACAACGCCATTAATGAAGGAAGCAGTCAACTACATTAATGGCCATTCAAAATGCCATTAATGAGAGAATATTCAACTTTATTAATGCCGTATCAACATTCCTTTGATTACGTATCAATTAATGGAGTGGGCAACAAGAATGAGACAGATAATATGACCGAGTTCTCTCCAAGGAGGGAGGTTGAGCAAAAAAGACAGTAACCACAGCCTATAGCTGGGTTCGAACGATAAAGAGAGTTCACCAGCTCAGGGTCTGACTTTGTCACCATGCTCGGGCTCCAATCGCAGAACTCATGTCCGATATCTCCACTCTCCGATGGTCAACAATATACCTCTAAGCTCTCTCATATCTCCAAGGTGTCTCTGATTCGCCAACTTCTTCACCAGAAATACAGTTCGACATCTCCTACCATTATATCGGCTATTGTACAGGTCAATTTTCTCCATGAATATATCAGAACCTAGTGATATCCCTCCAACGGTGACCTACCAGGTCCCGGATTGTATTTATGTAAGCTCTCCGGAGCACCTCTCGAGATATATAAATATAAAGAAGGATCTTTCTCCTTCCTATGGATACTGCCTGAGGGTTTTTCAACATGTGATCAATTGTGATGCTTTTTCCCCCTAGGTCAGTCCACCTCTACCAAATGAGTTGTCATTCTCCCTTTTATCTCATTCGTTATGCAAGTATATGAGCTAGGTACCTACCTTGCTGGTCCTAGCCCTCATGTACCTCTTTTTGCAGTTATCTATGTGGGGGAATTATGGAGGGCACCTAGAGAGGTAACAAGGTACCTGGATCAGATACCTAGACCGGGTACTAGCCTACTACACTTGATGGGCGGGATGATGGTTCTCCTACCTACCTCGCCCTCACCTTGCCTTTCTCAGCTATACAAGAGCCACAGTACCTCGAGGTACCTACCACACCTTGCTGTATCACCTTGTCAAAACCATGGTAGGAAGTACCTACCCTCCGCTGCTACCTCCGGGGTAGCGGGTTGAGGGTGTTAATTGAGATTTTCACACAGAGTGAATTTTTCAGTTAACACTGTTTGGCACCGTCTGTGGGGAGCTCACTAACGTGAGTTCCTTATCTTTACATGCAAACTCTACTTTCTACTATCGAGATGGTACGTGGGACTCCTGGCAGAACTGGTCTACTATGTCACCCCTATGTAGTGAACCTGCTCATACACTTATGGAGCTCCACTACAGCAGCTCTATGCCAATATGATCTCCTCTATAGCAGATCCGCTCCGGTACATCTAGAGCTCCTATGTAGCAGAGCTGTCCATCTCCTTTACCATACAGAGGGTTTGCTCCGCTAGCAGAAGATCTCTTATCCAGCATATCCATTGGACTTGCACTTGTTCATACGGATCTCTTTATGTCACCGGATCCACTCTTCAAAAGCTCCTAGCTAGCAGCTCAACCCATGTACCATAGAAGCCAACACAAATGTATGAGCATCATGACCGATAAAGGCCTAGTGGATCCTCACTTTGTGTACCGGGTGACTCAATGCCCAAATGAGCCACTAGGATTCAGATTCAGATTCTTTCCAGTAGGGTCCAGAGCCTCATTTCACTTGCTGGGGACTTCTAGGATCCCAAGCATGCCTTTGGACCAGTATCATACCGGTGGCTCCCTACCTCACATACCGGGCTCCACAATATCCTAGTGAGCCACCCTAGTCCTGATCCATTCAGGGAGAGCTAAGAGGCTTCCTACATTGTTATGGCCGTCTACATGGTTTAGCAAACCTCTGGAGCAGCAGCCTAGCTTCATGGCCCAGTGGCTCCTCACTTTTTTAACCGGGCTAGTCAACGCTCAATTGAGCAATTGTGTCCCGATTCTTTCCAGCATGGTCCAGAGCCATATTTCAGTTGCTGGGGACTTCTAGGATCCCAAGCATGCCTCTGGACCAGTATCATACCGGTGGCTCCCTACCTCACATACCGGGCTCCACAACGCCCTAGTGAGCCACCCTAGTCCTGATCCGTTCAGGGAGAGCTCAGAGGCTTCCTACATTGCTGTGGCCTTCTACATAGTTTAGCAAACCTCTGGAGCAGCAGCCTAGCTTCATGGCCCAGTGGCTCTTCACTTCTTTAACCGGGCTAGTCAACGCCCAACTGAGCCACTGTCCCCATTCTTTCCAGCACGGTCCAGAGCCACAATTCAGTTGCGAGGGACTTCTAGGATCCCAAGCATGCCTCTAGACCAGTATCCACCCTAGTCCTGATCCGTTCAGGGAGACCTCAGAGGCTTCCTACATTGTTGTGGCCTTCTACATGGTTTAGCAAGCCTCTAGAGCAGCAGCCTAGCTGCATGGCCCTATGGCTCCTCACTTCTTTAATAGGGATAGTCAACACCCAAGTGAGCCACTATGTCCCAATTTTTTATAGCATTGTCCAGAGCCATATTCCAGTTGCTAGGGACTTCTAGGATCCCAAGCATGCCTCTGTGCCAGTATCATACCGGTGGCTCCCTACCTCACATACCGGGCTCCACAACGCCCTGGTTAGCCACCCTAGTCCTGATCCGTTCAGGGATAGCTCAGAGGCTCCCTACATTGCTATAGCCTTCTACAAGGTTTAGAAAGCCTCTGGAGCAGCAGCCTAGCAGCATTGCCCAATGGCTCCTTACTTCTTTAACCGGGCTAGTCAACAACCAAGTGAGCCACTATGTCCCTATTCTTTCCAGCATGGTCCAGAGCCATATTTCAGTTGTTGGGGACTTCTAGGATCCCAAGCATGCCTCTGGACCAGTATCATACCGGTGGCTCCCTACCTCACATACCAGGCTCCACAACGCCCTAGTGAGCCACCCTAGTCCTGATCCGTTCAGGGAGAGCTCAAAGGCTTCCTACATTGATGTGGCCTTCTACATGGTTTAACAAACCTCTGGAGCAGCAGCCTAGCTTCATGGCCAGTGGCTCCTCACTTCTTTAACCGGGCTAGTCAACGCCCAACTGAGCCACTGTGTCCCGATTCTTTCCAGCATGGTCGAGAGCCACATTTCAGTTGTGAGGGACTTGTAGGATCCCAAGTATGCCTCTGGACCAGTATCCACCCTAGTCCTGATCCGTTAAGGGAGATTTCAGAGGCTTCCTACATTGCTGTGGCCTTTTACATGGTTTAGCAAGCCTCTAGAGCAGCAGCCTAGCTGCATGGCCCTATGGCTCCTCACTTCTTTAATCGGGCTAGTCAACGCCCAAGTGAGCCACTGTGTCCCGATTATTTATAGCATTGTCCAGAGCCATATTCCAGTTGCTGGGTACTTCTAGGATCCCAAGCATGCCTCTGTGCCAGTATCATACCGGTGGCTCCCTACCTCATATACCGGGCTCCACAACGCCCTGGTTGGCCACCCTAGTCCTGATCCGTTCAGGGAGAGCTCAGAGGCATCCTACATTGCTGTAGCCTTCAACATGGTTTAGCAAGCCTCTGGAGCAGCAGCCTAGCAGCATGGCCCAATGGCTCCTTACTTCTTTAACCGGGCTAGTCAACACCCAAGTGAGCCACTGTGTCCTTATTCTTTCCAGCATGGTCCAGAGCCATATTTCAGTTGTTGGGGACTTCTAGGATCCCAAGCATGCCTCTGGACCAGTATCATACCGGTGGCTCCCTACCTCACATACCGGGCTCCACAACGCCCTAGTTAGCCACCCTAGTCCTGATCCGTTCAGGGAGAGCTCAAAGGCTTCCTACATTGATGTGGCCTTCTACATGGTTTAACAAACCTCTGGAGCAGCAGCCTAGCTTCATGGCCAGTGGCTCCTCACTTCTTTAACCGGGCTAGTCAACGCCTAACTGAGCCACTGTGTCCCGATTCTTTCCAGCATGGTCGAGAGCCACATTTCAGTTGTGAGGGACTTGTAGGATCCCAAGCATGCCTGTGGACCAGTATCCACCCTAGTCCTAATCCGTTCAGGGAGATTTCAGAGGCTTCCTACATTGCTGTGGCCTTCTACATGGTTTAGCAAGCCTCTAGAGCAGCAGCCTAGCTGCATGGCCCAATGGCTCCTCACTTCTTTAATCGGGCTAGTCAACGCCCAAGTGAGCCACTGTGTCCCGATTTTTTTATAGCATTGTCCAGAGCCATATTCCAGTTGCTGGGTACTTCTAGGATCCCAAGCATGCCTCTGTTCCAGTATCATACCGGTGGCTCCCTACCTCATATACCGGGCTCCACAACGCCCTGGTTGGCCACCCTAGTCCTGATCCGTTCAGGGAGAGATCAGAGGCTTCCTACATTGCTGTAGCCTTCAACATGGTTTAGCTAGCCTTTGGAGCAACAGCCTAGCAGCATGGCCCAATGGCTCCTTACTTCTTTAACCGGGCTAGTCAACACCCAAGTGAGCCACTGTGTCCTTATTCTTTCCAGCATGGTCCAGAGCCATATTTCAGTTGTTGGGGACTTCTAGGATCCCAAGCATGCCTCTGGACCAGTATCATACCGGTGGCTCCCTACCTCACATACCGGGCTCCATAACGCCCTAGTGAGCCACCCTAGTCCTGATCCGTTCAGGGAGAGCTTAAAGGCTTCCTACATTGATGTGGCCTTCTACATGGTTTAACAAACCTCTGGAGCAGCAGCCTAGCTTCATGGCCAGTGGCTCCTCACTTCTTTAACCGGGCTAGTCAACGCCCAACTGAGCCACTCTGTCCAGATTCTTTCCAGCATGGTCGAGAGCCACATTTCAGTTGTGAGGGACTTGTAGGATCCCAAGCATGCCTCTGGACTAGTATCCACCCTAGTCCTAATCCGTTCAGGGAGATTTCAGAGGCTTTCTACATTGCTGTGGCCTTCTACATGGTTTAGAAATTCTCTAGAGCAGCAGCCTAGCTGCATGGCCCTATGGCTCCTTACTTCTTTAATCGGGCTAGTCAACGCCCAAGTGAGCCACTGTGTCCCGATTTTTTATAGCATTGTCCAGAGCCATATTCCAGTTGCTGGGTACTTCTAGGATCCCAAGCATGCCTCTGTGCCAGTATCATACCGGTGGCTCCCTACCTCATATACCGGGCTCCACAACGCCCTGGTTGGCCACCCTAGTCCTGATCCGTTCAGGGAGAGCTCAGAGGCTTCCTACATTGCTGTAGCCTTCAACATGGTTTAGCAAGCCTCTGGAGCAGCAGCCTAGCAGCATGGCCCAATGGCTCCTTACTTCTTTAACCGGGCTAGTCAACACCCAAGTGAGCCACTGTGTCCTTATTCTTTCCAGCATGGTCCAAAGCCATATTTCTGTTTTTGGGGACTTCTAGGATCCCAAGCATGCCTCTGGACCAGTATCGTACCGGTGGCTCCCTACCTCACATACCGGGCTCCACAACGGCCTAGTTGGCCACCCTAGTCCTGATCCATTCAGGGAGAGTTCAGAGGCTTCCTACATTGCTGTGGCCTTCTACATGGTTTAGCAAGCCTCCGGAGCAGCAGCCTAGCTTCATGGCCCTATGGCTCCTCACTTCTTTAATCGGGCTAGTCAACGCCCAAGTGAGCCACTGTGTCTCGATTGTTTATAGCGTTGTCCAGAGCCATATTTCAGTTGCTAGGGACTTCTGGGATCTCAAGCATGCATCTGGACCAATATCATACCGGTGGCTCCCAACCTGACAGACCGGGCTCCACAACGCCCTAGTGAACCACCCTAGTCTTGATCCGTTCAGGGAGAGCTCAGAGGCTTCCTACATTATTGTGTTCTTCTACATGGTTTCGTAAGCCTCTGAAGGAACAGCCTAGCTGTATGGCCGAGTGGCTCTTCACTTCTTTAACCGGGCTCGTCAACGCCCAGGTGAGCCACTGTGTCCCGATTCTTTCCAGCATGGTCCAGAGCCACGTTTCAATTGCTGGGGACTTCTAGTATCCTAACCATGCCTCTAGACCAGTATCATACTGGTGGTTCCATACCTCTCATACCTGGCTTCACATCACCCTAGTGAGCCACCTATGTCCCGATCCGTTCGGGCAGAGATCAGAGGCTTCCCACATTGTTGAGGCCTCCTACATTCCTAAGCAAGCCTCTGGAGCAGTAGCCTAGCTGCATGGCCTAGTGGCTTCTCACTTCTTTAACCAGGCTAGTCAATGCCCAAGTGAGCCACTGTGTCCTGATTCTTTCCAGCATGGTCTAGAGCCAAATTTCAGTTTTTGGGGACTTCTAGTGTCCTAAGCATGCCTCTGGACCAGTATCAAACCGGTGGCTCCTCTCGTACCGGGCTCCACAACGCCCTAGTGAGCCACCATAGTCCTGATCCGTTCAGGGAGAGCTTAGAGGCTTCCCATATTGCTAATTCCTCCTACATGCTTTAGCAAGCCTCTAGAGCAGCAACACAGCTGCAAGATCTGTGATTCCTCACTTATTTTATTGGGCCCTCTTACAGCGCCCATATGAGCTACCTAGATCATAGCTGCAAGATTAGCAGTTCCTAACCTTTTATACCAGGGTACCCAATGCCCCAGTGAGCTACCGAGGTCCAGGTTCGTTCAAGTAAATTCTCGAGTGCCATTATGATGGTTGAACACTTTTGACCACTCCAATTAAGCTCCCTAACTGGTTACATCACTTGGGGACTAGAAGCTTACCTTTCCACCTAGTATTCCTGTGGGAAGGGTGGTGACCTCAACATGAGAAAAGTTCTCCTAATGACCAGTCCTCGATAAAATCTCCTCTACGGAAGGTCGCTCAATTACTTATACCTGTAACGTGGGTCACCTCAGAAGGTTCTACCGATGAAGCCTACAGAGTGAGCATTGACCAGTATCGCCTTGAGTATGATAGCCTTGGTGTTCTCCTATGATCGCCTTGGTAGTTCTCCAACGATCTCTTCGGTAGTTCTCATATGATCGACTTTCGCCTATGATCAAAACCAGGAAAGCCTCATGACGTTCATGAGGCCATGGCCGGGCACCACCCCTAGCCAAGAAAGATCTGGTGTTAAAGTGGCCTTAGTTGCCTACCTGGACCATCACTTGAAGACTGGGATTCCTTGGATTGGGATTACATCTTTTCCAAGAAATGATTATGGTGCTAAAGTGGCCTTAGTTACCTACCATGATCATCGCTTTAAAGCCAGGAAAGCTACACAGCACTCATGATACCCAGGACCTGGATTAATCCCTCCTAGAGGATCGTCTCGAGTCTAGGAAAGGCCACATGGCATTCTTGTTGCCTTGGCCTGGCACCACCCCCCTGTCAAGAAGGGTCTGAGTGTAAGAGCATAGTTGCCATCCAGACCTCGAGACCAGGGACTAGGCGGGGAAGCCCCCTCGTTACCCCTGATGCCTTGGTCGGGCTACCACCCCCAAGAAGACTGTGAGTGTAAGAGCATAGTTGCCATCCAAACCTCGAGACCAGGAAATAGCTATACAGCCCTCTTGATGCCTTGGTCAGGCTACCACCCCCAAGAAGGGTCTGAGTGTAAGAGCATTAGTTGCCATCCAGACCTCGAGACCAGAAAATAGCTAGACATCCCTCCTGATGCCTTAGTCGGGCTACCACCCCAAGAAGGGTGTGAGTGTAAGAGCATAGTTGCCATCCAGACCTCGAGACCAGGAAATAGCTAGACAGCTCTCTTGATGCCTTGGTTGGGTTACGACCCCCAAGAAGGGTATGAGTGTAAGAGCATAGTTGCCATCCAGACCTCGAGATCAGGAAATAGCTAGACAGCCCTCCTGATGCCTTGGTCGGGCTACCACCCCCAAGAAGGGTCTGAGTGTAAGAGCATAGTTGCCATCCAGGCCTCAAGACCAGGAAATAGCTAGACAGCCCTCCTGATGCCTTGGTCGGGCTACCACCCCCAAGAAGGGTCTAAGTGTAAGAGTATAGTTGCCATCCTAGACCTCGAGACCAGGAAATAGCTAGGCAGCCCTTCTAATGCCTTGGCCGGGTACCATCCCTCACCAAGAAAGACCTGGTGCTAAAATGTCCTTAGTTGCCTACCAGGATCTTGTTGCCAGTATGTTCGCCAAGGTACCAAGATTCCTAAGAAATGAATGTGAGGTACCTAGATTGTTCAACATGGGTTAGCCAAGGTACCAAGTTTCCTAGAAAAGGAATACGAGGTACCCAGATTGTTCGACATAGGGTTCGCCAAGGTACCATGATTCCTAGAAAAGGAATGCGAGGTACCCAGATTGTTCGCCATGTGTTCGCCATGTGTTCGCTAGGGTACAAAGGTTCCTGGAACGGAAATGCGAGTACCCAAATTCTACAATATGTTCGCCATGTGTTCGCCAAGGTACCAAGGTTCCTAGAACGAGAATGAGAGGTACCCAGACTCTAGGAGTACTAGGAACCCGTAAACAGGAATGCTAGGTAACTAGAATCGCTGAAGCCAAGACTGCTGGGAGCGTTTTATCTTTTCAAGTAATAGCTACAAGTAAGAAACGATAAGAAAAATTCTTCAAGCAGTACAAGATCCTGACTCCAACCCCAACTTAATAGCAGTGTTCAAGTCAGGGGGGACTTCTGTTAACAGTGTTTTTTTGAAGGGGTCCAAAGAAGAATTTTTTGCACCAATTAACCACCTGGTAGGGACCATTCCCAGCTCCCAGGTATCTAGCGGGATCGATACCTCGACCTTGAAGGAATCAATACTTGGTAGGGCCAGAACCTCGACTACCTATCTACCTAGATGAAGCGCCAGAGATACGAACCAAAAAATATAGGTATCACACTATGTATCTACTCTAAAGCTGGTACCATGATACCCCGTACTTGGTACCTCACGGTACCTGGTACCTCTCTTATGAAATCCTGGTACCTCGACACACTCCTAGTACCCGAGTATCTCAATAGCGGCCTAGCACTCAGGTACCTCGACATCTACCTGGTACCTGGGTACCTCGCTATCCACCCAGAACCCGTCCAAGATAGGTATCCTATCCACCCTAAACAGGTATCCTACTCGTCGAGCAGGAAGAATGGTACCATGAAGATACTAGCATGCTAGAACAAGTGCCACGCCAGCAAGAAGGGACTGGTACACCAGAATACCTCACCTAAAATGAAGAAGCATGTAACACCATATGACCTCATTAATGGCCATTCATAACTCCATTAATGAGGGAATCAGTCAACTCCATTAATGGCCATTCACAACACCATTAATGAAGGAATCAGTCAACTCCATTAATGGCCATTCACAACGCCATTAATGAAGGAATCAGTCAACTCCATTAATGGCCATTCATAATGCCATTAATGAAGGAATCAGTCAAATCCATTAATGGCCATTCACAATGCCATTAATGAAGGAAGTAGTCAACTACATTAATGGCCATTCAAAATGCCATTAATGAGAGAATATTCAACTCCGTTAATGCCGTATCAACATTCCTTTGATTACGTATTAATTAATGGAGTGGGTAACAAGAATGAGACAGATAATATGACCGAGTTCTCTCCAAGGAGGGAGGTTGAGCAAAAAAGACAGTAACCACAGCCTATAGCTGGGTTCGAATGATAAAGATAGTTCACCAGCTCAGGGTCTGAGTTCGTCACCATGCTCGGGCTCCAATCGCAGAACTCATGTCCGATATCTCCACTCTCCGATGGTCTACAATATACCTCTAAGCTCTCTCATATCTCCAAGGTGTCTCTGATTCACCCACTTCTTCACAAGAAATACAGTTCGACATCTCCTACCATTGTGTCGACTATTGTACAGGTCAATTTTCTCCGTGAAGGTATCAGGAACCTAGTGGTATCTCTCCAACGGTGACCTACCAGGTCCCGGATTGTATTTATGTAAGCTCTCTGGAGCACCTCTCGAGATATATAAATATAAAGAAGGATCTTTCTCCTTCCTATGGATACTGCCTGGGGGTTTTTCAACATGTGATCAATTGTGATGCTTTTTCCCCCTAGGTCAGTCCACCTCTACCAAATGAGTTGTCATTCTCCCTTTTATCTCATTCGTTATGCAAGTATATGAGCTAGGTACCGACCTCGCTGGTCCTAGCCCTCATGTACCTCTCTTTGCACGTTATCTAGGTCGGGAAATTATGGAGGGCACCTAGAGAGGTAACCAGGTACCTGGATCAGATACCTAGACCGGGTACCAGCCTACTATAGCAGATGGGCGGGATGATGGTTCTCCTACCTACCTCGCCCTCACCTTGCCTCTCTCAGCTATACAAGAGCCATGGTACCTCGAGGTACCTACCACACCTTGCTGTATCACCTTGTCAGAACCACGGTACGAAGTACATACCCCCCGCTGCTACCTCCGGGGCAGCGGGTTGAGGGTGTTAATTGAGATTTTCACCTCGAGTGAATTTTTCCATTAACAGATTTGATCGGCCCAATGCCAACAGCGAACAAAGTAGGTGCAAAGCATGCCTAGTAGTAATTGACTATTTTACAAAGTGGGCATAAGCAGAAGCGTTGGTACACATAACCGAGGCTAATACCAGCTAGCTTCTTGAAGAAAATATCATCTAGTAATTTTGGAATCCTATCTACTATCGTCACTGATAACGGGACCCAGTTCGATAGTGATAACTTCAGGGAAAATGTGCTAAAAATACCACATTAAGAACTACTATGCCATGCCAACCCATCCTCAGACCAATAAACAAACTAAAGCTATCAACAAGTTCATCAAGCACACCTTGAACGCCAAACTTGATGATAGAAAAGGAAATTGGGTAGACAAGTTGCACGAGGTACTCTGGGCGTACCAGATGACTCAAAGGACGTCAACAAGAGAAACACCCTATTCCTTAGCGTTCGGGACTAAGGCAGTTATCCCAGTTGAAATAACCCACACTTCCGCAAGAGTCTAGCTATACCAGCCTGAGGCAAATGTAAGGACTCTAGAACATAACCTAGATGAGTTGGAAGAAAAAAAGGACATGGCGAGAGTGAGAAACGCTGCCTATCAGTAAAGGGTTACTAGATACTAAAGCTCGTCTGTCCAGATAAGAATATTTTAGCTCGGAGATCTGGTCCTCAGAAGAGTATCCCCAAACACAAAAGAGAAAGCAACTAAATCTTTGGCAGATAAGAGGGAGGGGCCCTATCAAGTGGTCGAATAGCAGGGAATAGAGCATACCACCTAATCCGACCAGAAGGGGGAGAGTTTCCCCGACCTTGTAACGCTCAGTATTTGAAGACATTCTACCCTTAAGGGATTTTTCTTGTTTCTTTCAGTTTATTTAGATGCTCTGTTAAATTTAAAATTATTGCAGATTTTATTTATTCCTGATTAGTTGTCACTTTTGTTTAATTGAAGTTATCAATAAAAGTCCCACGAGGGAAGAATAGTTCAAGAAAAGTGTTCTAATATTGCTTTTGTTTACAAAGGCAATCTCGCAGAAAAGTGGTTAACACCGAACGGGTGCTCGGGGGGGTCTAGTGATAGGACCAAAAGTGTATGTCATAAAGACAACGCACATTCATCGAAACTAACTGGGTGTATATAAACACTGTTAGAGCGCCTTCAAGTTATAGATACCTGATGGGATACGCAGAAAGTTGGATGGGGCAGTCCAAATCTCATACTTGAACACCAGTTAGCTAGATACTCAGTTAAGATAAGTTAAGTTAATGAGATACATATCATCCCCATTGCAATGAATCTTGAGCAACAGACTACTGGGAGACGTCCCAGTGACTTAGTTGACAGATAAAAGAAAAGCATCTATAAATTAGATACCATACAAATGGTTCATGAAAAGAACACTACTTGACAAGATACATGAAAGCGACTGTGAACAGCCCAGGTAAACAAGGCCAAAAAACTATTCTTGCAGCAAACCAAAACGGGCCAGTTAGTAGTAAAACTAGCCAGACCAAGTTCGATCTGCTGATAAGATAATTGATCTGGTTAGTAAAGATCAATTCATAAGATAACTGATTGGGTTAGTAAAGATCAGTTAATAAGATAATTGATCAGGTTAGTAGCGATCAGTTAATAAGATAGCTAAACAACTTTAAGAAGGTCAGTCAATGTCGAAACTAGCAAGACCAAGGTTGGTCAGCTGACAAAGTAGATGACCGAGTAAATGGCAGTCAGTTATAAGCCAAGTGATCTAATCAAAACTGAGGACTTGCAAAGATTATCAACTAAAGTATAGAGATCCACACGAGTAAATAAAGCTCTATATTATCAAAAATGAAATATTCTTTCATTCAATGGTATAGAAAATTTACAAGATGTGTGCAATAATGATGAAAAGATAACAGTGATGCTGCCAAAAGTCTAAGCGGCCACAACAAGCTCCGAATGTGCTAGAAGGACCGCTGGGTCCAGAATTCCCAAGGGGTTGCTCTCATCCTCATAGCCTTTCGTCAGGTCCCTAAAATCGGCCAACAGATGTTCATCCTCTAGACCATCAGTCATAAATGGGGAGTAGTCAATGTCAAGCAAGGGTCTAGCATCATTTTCCTTGTCTAACATACCACTCTCCTCACTCGAGTGGAAAGTGACCAGCGAAGATTTGGAGAGGAGTTCTAGATGCATGGTGTGAGGGTCCTTCCCAATCGACCTACAATAGGCTCTTCATCTCATCCTTTTATTTTTCATTACATTTAGAGACTCGGCTTTGTGCTTTTGGATCGTTCGATCCCATTTTTTTCGAACCTTTTTAGAAGACCTCTCACTTGGTACTCTTCTTGGCAAGTTCATTGAGATTTTCAGTGGCATTGTTAGCTCGGGTCTTAGCGTTAGCCACGGACTTCCTCAAAGCAGCTTCGATCACATCGCGCTGCCTCAACTTCTCTTCAAACGATTTCTTCAGCTTTGATCCACTTGTTGAGGTAGAGTCGAGTGCCTTCTTCTTCCCTTCAAGTTCCTTTTTCAGTAGAGAGATTTCAGTAGCCTGCCTTTCTTATGGAAGCAAAGCCATGGTCAGCTCTTCCACGGCCTAGGAAAGTGTTAACAGAAAATTTGCTCAGGGTGAGAAATCTCAGTTAACACCCTCGAGACCACTACTACGTAAGTGGTGGCCAAGGTTGAATGTATGTTTGACAGTGCCTAATAAAATAGCAAGGAATATTGGTACTATTATCCACCAGAGAGAGTCAAAAATGCTTTCTTTATTAATAGTGTGTGATATACAGATCTCTTTCAAATTACTCTCAATTTCTCTAGGGTGTAGTAGGGTTCTTGTCGTATGCCTGTCGAAAAGTAATCACCTCTTTCTAAAGCTGAAGTCCTTCTTTTATACATTTTCTTCATAGGTTAAACTACTGATTCTCCCCTTGATTTTCTCAATCCCTTCCCTCCTTATCGGACGGGATTTTACATTTAAATGTCATTGACTTTGCGTTAATTGTTGAGTTGAGAATATCTTGGTGGAGATCAATTTGTTTCCTGCTTGGACTCTATCACTTGCTCTGTACATATGTAACATCTTAATATATGATCCAGTGTATCTTCGTGTCTTGTTAGCATGATCCCCCATAAGGGTCATAGCATGATCCCTCATAGGGGTTGTTTTAATATGGTGTATATTATGGTAAGGTATATCAGATAGTGAGGTCGGTCAGTGTCTTAGCCCCGATATTCAGAAGCTTAGCCTAGCCAGGAAGCTAAGTCTGACCTCCATTGATCTTTTGGAGCTAGAGGCGACCTCCTACGGACACCCCTCTATGTCAGCGTGGTACAGGTGGGCTTCTGGAAAGGTTGTGAGGTAATCCCAACTTCAGGGGGGTTTCCTGGTTTCAAGTTTGGTGATGCGGGCTCGATCTGACCAAGCCGGGCTCTACTCTGGGTGTTTCTGGAGCCCGTCCTTATTTCCGTGGGGCGGTATCATAGCTTAGCTTCGGGTAACGTGGTCTCCTGGTGGATAACCTTGGGCATGGAGCCAGACAAATAAGGTGGAAAATTTCCCTTTGGCTATTAACAGAAGTCCCCTAGCCAAATTTGGCTATTAACAGAAGTCCCCTCTGACTTGAACACCGGTTGTCGAGTTTGGGGTTGGAGTCTGATTTTCTATTTTATTTGGGAAATTTTTCCTTCTTTACTATTACCAAAATCTTGGGGGAATCCTTCCATTAACTGCATGAGTGACGTGGCGAGAGCTGATTGATTTATTTATGAGTTAATCCAACTGCGTTACAGAAGTCCTCGAGATTTTAGGTGATCTTAACCGACAATCTCAACGGCTCGTGCTGCTGCCCTCTTGCCTATATATACTTGTTTATCTCAACATCTTCCTCACATCTTTCAAATTTCAAATTTCCTAAGATAAACTTTCTCTCAAGCATATCTTTTTCTTCATTCCTCATCCTCACCGACTTCATTCCATCATGTCGAAAACTAGTAGCGACTCCGTTGATTCCATGGTTGATGGCGAAGAGGTCTTCAGCCTTGCCCCTGGAAAATGAGCAAGGAGGAGTTTAGATAGGGATGATTCTCTACCCAATCCACAACGTCGGCGGTCGAACAGGAACGTGTCTATTGAGACCGGGTTTTCTAATCATCTCGACCATCCTCTGGATCTAGCCGATGAAGATTCTGATAAAGAGGTTGGCGGTGACATTATGGGGGAGCATCAAGGCCCAGCTACCGGCCCCCCTTTGGAGAGGCTTCCTCCCTATGACTTCAGGGTTGTCCTTGATTCCACCGTTGATCCGAACGCGATTGACCATTTGAGGTCTAAGTACAGCATTCCCGACAGTGTTTCTATCTCAGTACCTCCCAAGGGTTATGAGTTCTTCAATCCCTCCAAAGGAATGCTTCCAATTCATGTGGCGGCTCTCGAGAATGGGGTTAGGCTTCCCCTTCATCCTACCTTTCGGCGAGCTCTCAACGCCATCCAGCTTGCTCCCCTCCAGTTGACGCCCGACTTCTAGAGGCATTTGATTGGCTTCCTCGTGCTGTGGAGGGAACAATGCCAGCTGAGCAAGGTGACGAGAGAGCCCGAAGTAGAGGAGCCGGCCTATCTTTTCCAAATCGGGAGCCTATCTGGCGCTCCCCAAGGTCAGTTTTATGCTAAGGCCAAGAACAAGCTCAACTTTGTCATTCCTGGCGCTTTGAAGAAGGACCCCGCCTAGAAGGAAGAGTGGATCCTTACGGGGGGTGATTGGGGAAGCTCAATTTTTATCTGGGGGCATGAGTTTGAGGTTCCCACAGCTTTTAGTGACAAACCATCATGGGATCGGGACTCCCTGCCTTCTGAATCTGAAACTATTTTGAAGGCTATTCTAGCCAGGAACTACTTGAACCTGAAGTTCCCAACCGCTGAAAAATTCGATCCTCGCAGGGTGAATCAATACCTGTGGATCTTCGATGCTACTCCTCGTAAGTGTCACTGAATCGTTTTGCTTTGTCTTATTGATTAGCTTAGTTCTGACGTTTCCTTTTTTGTCTTGTTTACTCACAGTTTTTGTTGTTGAGCCAGCTTCTAGCGACGTCCAACGATCTCCTCAGGCTCAAACTCCTCTTTCCTTTGCTGGGGTCGCACCGGTTCTTGCTCAATCTACCTCCTCAGCTGGGTCTTGGATGGCCAACCTTGTATCGCGGGCTTTTCAGGCTTTAAGTAAGGCTCCCCAAGCTGTTGGTCCACTTACTTCTGCTCCTTATGTTGTTGTTACTAATGTTGCTACTCCCTACGATTCATCTTCCTGATTCTGCTACGCTTCCAACCCCCCGAGCTTCAGAGGACTTTAAAGCAGGTGTTGCAGGGATTCCTCCTAGCCGATCCTGCCCTCAGTCGAGCTCGACGGGGTAGGATAAAGTCCTTGGAACAATTCATCGCATCTTGTCTGGGGAGGGGGCTCTCCAAGATGGCCTCAATGCCCTGTGGATGTCTTACTCACCAAGGGGTCTACTGTCTTAGCTGAGGTAATTGTATTTTCTTCATACTACTTCTGCCAGCTTGTTCGATTTCTAACCCTAGCTTTGTATTTTATAGGCCTTCAAGTTAAATGTAGCCATGGGCCACCAGGTAACCCTCCTTCGTGACCAGGCTGCTAAGGCTAAAGCCGAAGCTGAGAAAGCCATGGGATTGCTCAAGCGGGCTCAGACCTTAGTAGAAGAGATGACCTCCAACCAAGGAAAAATTGAGGTTGAGCTGGCCGAGCTTCGTTGTGATCATAAGAGGACGAAGTAGTCTTCTGATTAAAAACGTCTCCAATCTACCCGTCGGGCCAAGCAGAGGGATTCTTGGAAAGCTGAGGCTAAGAAATTGGACCTCGAGAATCAGGATTTGATTGCTCAGGTAACCAAGCTGCAAGCTGACGCGGAGACCTCCTTTAGTGATGGATACTTTTACGCTTCCTTTCAGGTCGCAGAGGCTCTCCCCATTCCTTTGATCTATCATCCATCGCCTGTTGGGATAGACATGAGATAATGATTAAGGCTGCTGAGTTGTCTTACCCTGATGATGGCGAGGTGGTTCCCTCGAGCCAGGCAGAAGCTGGAAAGCAGCCCATCCAGGCAGATCCTTTGTTTCCTCCTCTTATCTCTACTACTTCAGGTCCTGAGGAATGTTCAAGTAAGGTTCTATCCTCACGATCTGAAGAAGATCAGCCAGGAGCTGGGGAAGGAGCAAGGTGCCCGTCTGAGGAACCCTCTATAATGGAGATGGAGATTGACAGGAGCCAGACGGGGTCTATGGCTTCCATTCTTGATGCAGCTATCCCGCCTGAGGTTATGGTGGTGATTAACTGAAGTCCTGGAGGAAGATCCTGCTAATCAACAGGAGGAGCATCTGAATGGAGAGGTTGTTGGCGAGGATAACCAAGACGGGCAACCACCTGAAGGGCTGTTGATGGCGAGGATCAGCATGAGGGAGGAGGATCAGCAGGGGGAAATCAAGAGAGTTCTAAAGCTTGACGGTGCCTGTTCATGATTGGCCTTGATTGCCTGGAAAAGAGGGTGGGCACCCCATTTTACTCATGATTAGTTTAGTTGTTTTTTTTGTAGCCCTTATTCGGAGGTTGGGCTCCCCACTTGATAAATGTAGCCTTACCGGGGGATATGCTCCTTTGTTTTTAATGAGAAACCGACTCGCTTGAGAAACTCTTGTTTTATTCTTGGTCCTGACTAGGAACCAAAACTGCATCCTTGATGATAATTTGTTCATACTTTACTCTCATGATTTGTTCATAATTATATTTAAATCCGTTCCAGGAGAGGTAGCCCGATCGAGGCATTAAGAGATATTTAAATCCGTTTCAGTAGAGGTAGCCCGATCGAGACATTAGGAGAGCTGTCTAGCCATTTCCTAGTCTCGAGATCTGGATGGCAACTATGCTCTCATACTCTGATCCTTCTTAGGAGGGTGGTAGCCTGACCAAGGCATCAGGGAGGGCTGTTTACCGATTTCCTGGTCTCGAGATCTAGATGGCAACTATGCTCTTACAGTCAGACCGTTCTTGGGGGTGGTAGCCTGACCAAGGTATCAGGAGGGCTGTTTAGCTATTTCCTATTCTCGAGATCTAGATGGCAACTATGCTCTTACACTCAGACCCTTCTTGGGGGGTGGTAGCTCGACTAAGGCATCAGGAGGGCTGTTTAGCTATTTCCTGGTCTTGAGATCTGGATGGTAACTATGCTCTTACACTCAGACCCTTCTTAGGGGTGGTAGCCTGACCAAGGCATCAAGGGTAGCGAGGGGGCTTCCCTTGCTAGTCACTAATCTTAAGGTGTCTATGTCGAATTTCCCAGTCGAATATGTAGATACTAATGTTGAACATAGTCGGAGATAAAAAAATGACTTTATTAATGATTGAGATGTGGTATATCTTTATTAGGGATTCTAATGAAACCTAAATGGAGGTAATCTGCTTGAAAACTCCCTTCTCAGGGGTAGAATTTCCTAAAGTGCTATGCATTCCAAGTGTGGTCGATGGGTCGTCCATCCATGTCTTCGAGTTTGTAGGCTTCATTGCGAGCAACTAACTTTATCAAATATGGCCCTTCCCAATTGGGGCTTAGGACTCCATTTGACATTTTCCGAGTATTCAAGGTCACTTTCCTATGCACCAGATCCCCTTCTTTGAAATTCCGGGCTCTGACCTTTTGGTTGAAATATCTGGCGATCTTGCTCTGGTAGATTGCCACTTTCTCTGCTACCCGGTCTTGTTTCTCTTATAGGAGGTCCAGATTAGCCCGGAGCTTGACCTCGTTACTTTCGGGTTCAAAATGCTGCACCCTGAATGAGGTTAATTTATGCTCGATGGGGAGGACCGCTTCAACTCTGAAAGCCAGGGAGCAAGGTGTCTCCCCAGTTGTTGTTCTCTTTGTAGTTCGGTATGCCCAGAGGACTTCTGGTAGCTCCTCGACCCTATTTGCCTTTTTTCTGCTGTAGTTTCTTCTTCAGAAGCTTCTTGATAGTCTTGTTGGTGGACTTCACCAGCCCGTTAGTGATCGTGCCTAAATTGTTGTGTATTTCGGCCCTCATTCCTATTCCTTTGCCTCGTTGTTGTGTGTATTTTCTATATATTTTATGTCTAATATGCTAATTAGTGCTAATTGCAGGCAATAGATGTAATTCGGGGTTTGGAAGCATGTTGCAGTGATTCTGGCAGAAAAGGGGCAAAAAGGAAAGACAAAGGATCATAAGCAGCTCTACAGTGCGAGTCAAGTGCGGGTCGCAACCGCACTCCAACCGCGCTCCAACCACACTCATGATCATAGCCGGGACATGATACAGGAGAAGAGTTACAGTACGGGTCCAGTGCGGGTCATCCAACCGAACTCCACCCGCACTGTTGCCAAAGCCAGAGAAGCTGAGTTGCACCTGACGTTAAAGTGCGGGTACAGTGCGGGTCATCCAACCGCACTCCACCCGCACTGTTGCCAAACCAGAGAAGTTGAAGTTGCACCTGACATTAGAGTGCGGGTATAGTGCGGGTCATCCACCAGCACTCCACCCGCACTATTGCTCAAAACAGAGGAGGGATTTTGCACCTGATAGTACAGTGCGACTCAAGTGCGGGTCAAGTGCGAGTCAAGTGCGGGTAATCCAACCGCACTCCACCCGCACTATTGCCCAGATCAGAGACCTGAAGATGAAGAAAACTCTTACAGTGCGGGTACAGTGCGGGTAATTCACCCGCACTCCACCCGCACTATTCGCGTGACAGTTTCTGGTTTCAAGCTTAAGTGACCTATTTTCCCATCCTCTATAAATAGAAAAGGATGGGAACGAACCAAAGGATCACCATACCTCCCAACACTTGTATTCTAAGCTAGTAAAACATCTCCCTCTTATCCAAACCATCTCTACTCAATCAAAGGCAACTAACAAACTTGGATTCAAGCTTCAAGGAAGGAGATCAATCTTCAAGGGTTATCTCTACTCTCTCTCTTAGTTATTAGTTTGTAATAGAACATGAGTAGCTAAAATACCCCACTATAGGGTTGATGTTATTTGTTTGATGGATATTTGTGGCTTTGTAAATAAACTCTATGTGTTATATTTATTCTATCTCTATATTTCATTCCATTACTTGTATTGATTGCCATTATTGACTTGCTTGGATACACTCTCTTTGCATGTTGATTTGGATTACTTAAGTAGGCAATTAGGTTGTCTAATGCTCCATTGAATGGAAGGATTTCCAGAAATCCGGCTCTATAACCACGCTCTTAATCTAATCTCGAATTAGTGGCTTTCACTATACATCCTAGGTTAGCCACTTGTGAAAGAATTAGAAGCCTCCACTATACACCCTAGGTTGGCTACTTTAGTGATTTTATGAGAACTAACCTTCGAGTAGAATTCGGTTGATAACCTCGAGCCTCATCCAATCCCAACCGGGTGGCATTCACTATACATCCTAGGTCGGCCACTTGTGAGGGAATTGGAAGCCATCACTATACATCCTAGGATGGCTACATTAGTAATAGGTTGAGCCATAGCTAGATAGATGAGCATTCATGGAACAAGTCCCAATTGAGTAACTAGCCACTGTTGGTTGCTTAAGAAGGATTAATCGCTAGTAGGAGGTCTTCGCTATACATCCTAGGTTGACCTCTTGCTAGAGATATATACCAACACTATACACCCTAGGTTGGTTACATTTGTCAAAACGTGATTAATTGAGAGTCTGTTGCAATTGCTCCAATATTCACTTACGAATACATCAACTCAGTAGTTCCATCATCATTCATTCATCACTCCATTATCATCCTATTTCATTTTCTTTCATAGTTTAGTTTATATTGTATTTTCATTTACCATCACTTTACTTTTATGCATACTAGTTATATTAATCCTAATCTTATCACCGCTACCCCGATCTCAGTGGACGACACCCGTGCTTACCGCTTTACTTTTATTTCTACTTGTGAACACATCGCATAGGTTTTATAAATTGTTTTGATGGACGGTTTTCTGACGGCAAAAACCTTCTCATCAAATGGCGCCGCTGCCGGGGATCGGTGTGCGTAGTAGTGATTAGATTAGTTTTAATACTATTAGTTTATTAGTTGTTTTTAGTTTTGTTAGTTTCTTTTTATTGCTTTGGTAGTTTTGTTTTTGTTTGTTTCAGGACTCTATGGATTCCTTTTGGCCAAATTCAGGGTCAAGCTACGAGCCTAACGAGAATACCTACATCTCATCATTCCAGCCAAATTCCGTTGAAGATCAACTACGAAATTTCATGAAGAATCATGTGCGGGAGACGGAGCAGATGATAGCTTCTCAACAAGAGACTCAAGCCTTCATAGAAGAGAAAACCACCCAAATGCTCAAATCCTCCCAGCAGTCCACCCCGGTAAATCAGTGTTGTTTCCAAGTTAAAGCAACCAAGCCGGTGGATTCCTCCAATTTCTCAAAAGAAGACATGTATAAGCTCCGAATAGAATTTGAAGTGGAGCGAAGCAAGAGATTGGACGAGATGGACAGGATGATCAAGATGAACCAGCAACTTATGAGCGTGAGCACAGAGCTAGTGTTGGAAAGGGGTGTGTTGAAGGACGAGAATGAAGCATTTCAAGAGAGAGAAGCCTTGGGAATGGAAAAGGTGAGTAATCTCCAAGAGTTGAACAAGAAACTATTATCTGAAGTGAAGATGCTCAGGGTTGAGAATGGTACTCTCAAGAAGACAAATGGTGAAGTCTCCGACAAGAACAAATAATTGGCGGAACGACTTGAGAGATTTGAATCCGAGAAGAGTACCGCATCGAAGGATTTGGAGAACTTAGTGAGGCTATCAAAAGAGTTTGAAGATAAGATAGCTCACAAGTCAATGAAAATGCAAATGGAGGTTGATCAAAAAGCCAATGCCTTAGAGGAAGCAAAGGTAGCAACCAGCAAAAAGGAAGAAGAGGTCAAGGCGTTACAAGTGAAACAAATCAAACGTCCTCAAGACCACGTATCAAAGGGGAGTTCCTCTAACTCTCATATCTTTTGCTATGCATGTTCTAAGATAGATCACTTTAAGGCTAAACATTACAAGCCAAATCAACATAGGAAAACTAGAGGTCCTAGGAATAGATGGAGTCCACCTAGGGTCAAGCAAATATGGGTAAGGAAAGACCAAGTGCACTTATATAGAAACATGAAAAAGGAAAAGATAATGAAGTCACCTAAATTTATTTAGGGTAGTGAAAAATAGAGAATTTCCTAACTTGGTTAAACCACCCTTAGAGGACCCTAACCTCTCCATGAATGCATCCCATTGAATAATTTTGATGCATGTACTTAGTTTTATGTTTTATGTTTTATGTTGTTCAATAAATTGTGTTGTTGGGATAGTTTGGTTAGAATGTTATATTTTGAGGATATTTGCACATTGAATTTATTGATTATATATGTGGATGAAAGAGCCAGAGGCTCTTGTGCAAGTATGAATGCATGTGCTTTATATTGTTTAATTCGGTTTGGGGGTTGTTCATGCCCCATTCCTGTCAATTTTGATAAAATGCATGATGTTAAGCTTGACTTGTTCTTCAATGATATATTGCATGAATTGCCTTTATTTTGTGAGCCTTCTTTGAGTCATTTTTATTCTGTTGGGGCATTGATTGTGTTTGATTAGTGCCTAGGTTTGTTTGAGTCATGTTAGGTGCATGCCGCTAGGCCAGATTCTCTTGTCTTCAACATTGAGGACAATGTTGGGTTTTGGTTTGGGGGTGTTGACGCCTTTTTGAGTCGTCTTTTGTGTTTTGAGTCATTTTTGTGTCTTATTTTCGAAAAAGTTGCTGCTTAGCCATAATTTGAGCTTATTTAGCTTGGTGAGATACCTGGAGCATAGTGTTTGTGGCGAATTTGTGTATGCTTTGTGTGCTTATTCAATAACTCTTAGTCACTTTAGGGGTCTCACTTGCACTTCATGGGCTAGTCTCATCTTCTAGTGTCCAAGTTTAGGGAACTCGGTGCTCAAGTGCCTTGTTCTAATAGTTGAGATTTCCCTTGTGAGATCACAAACACAGGCCAAAAGCATGTATATTTGAGGGAAAATGTTTTTCAAATCTGTAAACACTATTCAAACACCATGCATAGTCTCACTACATCAAAAATCATCATTTGTCACTGAACATGCATCATATATGTGGATTGGTTGACGGAAACTTTTATTCCCTTGGTAGATTGATCCTTTGAAGTGATATTAGGCAATGTGTGTTTTAGCCACTCAAAAAGAAAGCCTAAATACTTCCCATTCCCGTAATATGTGTGCTCCCAAGCCAATTTTGAAGCCAAACACATATAGACTTTTCCTTTCTACACCCACGTTATCCATAACCCAAGCAACCTAAACACTTAGCCAACCCTCTCTTAATTGATCTTGTTGAGGCTTAGGAATATAGAGTTGTGCTTTAATTTGATAAATGGCGTGTACCTAGGCAAGCGTAATGAGTTGTGAAAATGTGCTTAGTAAAAAGGCATGAAAAGAAAAGAAAAGAAAAGAAGCAAAAAGTAACAAAAGAAAAATATGCTTCAAATGCCTTGTGTCAATTGTAAATGCTACTCAAATGGGTAACATGAGTAGTTAAAGATTGCACGTAGAGTCTAATTGTATGCCTGGACGCCATATTGTATTTGGAAGTGGGGTTGCATGAGAAATTAAATGCCTAAAGTGTAGAATGTATTGCCTTAACTTGGTTGATTAGTGCTTGTGCCTAAATTTCTCATTCTTTAATCACCATTAACCGTGGCCACGTTACAACCAAATGGAAAAGACCTAGTTGATCTTAGGGGACGTCTAGATTGGGAATATTAGTTAATGAATGCTCTTTCCACGTTCATGACACGTGATTCTTTCATGAGACTCACTCACTGAAAACAGCATTTATTCTACACTAAATGTATGCAACTAAGTAGATTCAGTTACATAAATTCATTGGCATACATGTTGCATGAGTGTGAACCTAGGTTCTGAGAGAAAAGATAAGAGAGAATCCATGTGAGAACCTAGTTTCGAAGCGAATTATGCTCGAGGTGTGAGAGTGAGTAGTTTTTAAGGCGAGGGCATTTTAAGTGTGGGATTCGTGTTGTGCCAGTTTCCCTTGGGGTGTCTTCAAGTTGTTTAGAACATTTCGCATATGCTCATTCCTCACTTCCATATGCTTTTGCGTATCTCTCTGCTAGTTGGTTCTGCAGCAGGTTTTTCTTTGTGTCTAGGAAAGTTTTTAGTTCGAGTCATTTTTAGTTTCGAGTCATTTTTAGTTTGTGTCTTTTTAGTTTGTGTCTTATTTGTTTCATTTTATGTTTGCTCGAGGACGAGCAAAGGTTTGGTTTGGGGGTGTTTGATCGTGCCTAAATTGTTGTATATTTCGGCCCTCATTCCTATTCCTTTGCCTCGTTCTTGTGTGTATTTTCTATATATTTTATGTCTAATAGGCTCATTAGTGCTAATTGCAGGTAATAGATGTAATTCGGGGTTTGGAAGCATGTTGCAGTGATTCTGGCAGAAAAGGGGCAAAAAGGAAAGACAAAGGATCATAAGCAGCTCTACAGTGCGAGTCAAGTGCGGGTCGCAACCGCACTCCAACCGCGCTCCAACCACACTCATGATCATAGTCGGGACTTGATACAGGAGAAGAGTTACAGTGCGGGTCCAGTGCGGGTCATCCAACCGCACTCCACCCGCACTGTTGCCAAAGCCAGAGAAGCTAAGTTGCACCTGACGTTAAAGTGCAGGTACAGTGCGGGTCATCCAACCGCACTCCATCCGCACTGTTGCCAAACCAGAGAAGTTGAAGTTGCACCTGACATTAGAGTGCGGGTACAGTGCGGGTCATCCACTAGCACTCCACCCGCACTATTGCTCAAAATAGAGGAGGGATTTTGCACCTGATAGTACATTGCGACTCAAGTGCGACTACAGTGCGGGTCAAGTGCAAGTCAAGTGCGGGTAATCCAACCGCACTCCACCCGTACTATTGCCCAGATCAGAGACTTGAAGATGAAGAAAACTCTTACAGTACGGGTACAGTGCAGGTAATTCACCCGCACTCCACCCGCACTATTTGCGCGACAGTTTCTGGTTTCAAGCTTAAGTGACCTATTTTCCCATCCTCTATAAATAGAAAAGGATGGGAACGAACCAAAGGATCACCATACCTCCCAACACTTGTATTCTAAGCTAGTAACACATCTCCCTCTCATCCAAACCATCTCTACTCAATCAAAGGCAACTAAGAGACTTGGAGTCAAGCTTCAAGGAAAGAGATCAATCTTCAAGGGTTATCTCTACTCTCTCTCTTAGTTATTAGTTTGTAATAGAACATGAGTAGCTAAAATACCCCACTATGGGGTTGATGTTATTTGTTTGATGGATATTTTGGGCTTTGTAAATAAACTCTATGTGTTATATTTATTCTATCTCTATATTTCATTCCATTACTTGTATTGATTGCCATTATTGACTTGCTTGGATACACCCTCTTTGCATGTTGATTTGGATTACTTGTGTAGGCAATTAGGTTGTCTAATGCTCCATTGAATGGAAGGATTTACGGAAATCCGGCTCTATAACCACGCTCTAATCTAATCTCGAATTAGTGGCTTTCACTATACATCCTAGGTTAGCCACTTGTGAGAGAATTAGAAGCCTCCACTATACACCCTAGGTTGGCTACTTTAGTGATTTTAC
The DNA here is from genome assembly GCA_033220585.1 of Dipteronia sinensis. Taxonomy (NCBI): domain Eukaryota; kingdom Viridiplantae; phylum Streptophyta; class Magnoliopsida; order Sapindales; family Sapindaceae; genus Dipteronia; species Dipteronia sinensis. The sequence continues at coordinate 41,224,509 of CM065641.1, forward strand.
GAGAACTAACCTTCGAGTAGAATTCAGTTGATAACCTCCAGCCTCATCCAATCCCAACCGGGTAGCATTCACTATACATCCTAGGTCGGCCACTTGTGAGGGAATTGGAAGCCATCACTATACATCCTAGGATGGCTACATTAGTAATAGGTTGAGCCATAGCTAGATAGATGAGCATTCATGGAACAAGTCCCAATTGAGTAACTAGCCACTGTTTGTTGCTTAAGAAGGATTAATCGCTAGTAGGAGGTCTTCGCTATACATCCTAGGTTGACCTCTTGCTAGAGATATATACCAACACTATACACCCTAGGTTGGTTACATTTGTCAAAACGTGCTTAATTGAGAGTCTGTTGCAATTGCCCCAATATTCACTTACGAGTACATCAACTCCGTAGTTCCATCATCATTCATTCATCACTCCATTATCATCCTATTTCATTTGCTTTCATAGTTTAGTTTATATTGTATTTTCATTTACCATCACTTTACTTTTATGCATACTAGTTATATTAATCCTAATCTTATCACCGCTACCCCGATCTCAGTGGACGACACCCGTGCTTACCGCTTTACTTGTATTTCTACTTGTGAACGCATCGCATAGGTTTTATAAATTGTTTTGACGGACGGTTTTCTGACGGCAAAAACCTTCTCATCAGTTAGTCTAGGGATGGGCTACTGAAGCGAGCCTGAGGTCGATCCCCAATCCTTTGCAAAAATCTTTGAATCCGGCATTGTCAAACTGCTTGCCCTGATCGGCTATAATGATGAGAGGGGTCCCGAATCTACATACCACGTTGGTTTTGATGAACTTGGTCGTATTCTTTTCTGATATCCAGGAAAGAGGCCCTGCCTCGACCCATCTTGTGAAATAGTCGATAGCCACGATAGCATATTTCACCTTGTCCGGGAGTGGTGGGTAGCGGTCCAGTTAGGTCGATCCTCCACATGGAAAATGGGTAGGGAGAGCTGAGAGATGACAATTGCTTAAGTGGCTGGTGGTTGAGGTTTGAAGTCCTTTGACATTGCTTGCACAAGATTGTACAAAGCTTCTTGCATCTTGGTGGATGGTCAACCAGTAGTACTCCATACGAATCACTTGATATGCCAGAGCCTCTCCACCGATGTGGTTTCCCGCAGTCCCCAGAGTGAACCTCTTTTAGTGCCCATTTAGCATCGTTAGGATGTAAACATCTAAGTAAGGGGAGGGATCTACCCCTTCTGTAGAGGTACCCGTCTACGAGGCAATATCGGATCGAGAGTCTTTTAATTCTTTGGGCTTGATTGGGCTCCTCTGGAAACTTTCCCTCAGGGAGGTAGGTAACGATCGGGTCCATCCAGCAAGGCTGACGATCTAGGGAGAAGATTTCCTTATTTGCGGCTATGCTTGGTTGAGAGATCACTTGGAGGGGAATTCCTCGTGGTAAGGATTGGCCGCCATTTGCAGCTATCTTAACTAGAACATCTGCGAGGTGGTTTTGGTGTCGAGGCACCTGATCGATCTTAAACCCCTTAAACTTATTTTTAAGCAACTGAGCCAGCTTGAGGTAAGCAGCCATGTTATCTCCATTTGCCTGATACACCCCAGACACCTGATTGATAACAAGCAATGAGTCGCTCCTGAATTGTAGGTAATAGGCCTCTAGTTCGATGGTTGCCTTCATCCCGGCTAGGAGGGCTTCGTATTCTGCTTTATTATTTATGGCTTTAAACTCGAATTTGAAACAGTGACAAAATTCAGTCCCCTCCGGGTCTATTAAAACTATGCTAGCTCCTCCTCCAGCTTGCCCGGATGCTCCATCTTGTAGAGAGGGTCCAGGACTTGTAGCCTTCCGGTCAATTGTCAATCTCAGAGGTCATTTCAGGGATTTCATTTGGTGCTGCGGGATTCTCTTGACCTGGGAGAGCTGAAAACTCTGCCACGAAGTTTGCCAAAGCCTCTACCTTAATCGTGGTCCATGGCTAATATTTTAAATCCAACTGAGTGAGCTCTAGGGCCCATAAGACTAGCCTTCCAGACACATCTGGTCTTTGTAAGAATTGGCGGAGAGGTTGGTCTGTCACCACTACTATTGAATGAGCTTGAAAGTAGGGACGGAGCTTCCTCGCCGAGATCACCAGAGCAAAAACGAGCTTTTCCAGGAGAATATAATTTTTTTCTGACTTGGTTAAAGCATGACTCACATAGTATATGGGCCTTTGAATCCTGTCGCCACACTCCTTGGCCAAAGCTCCACTTACTGCACTTTCTGAGACGGCCTAATAGATCTGCAGCTCCTCTCCGGGAACTGGTTCGACTAACAACGGTGGGCTTGTTAGGTATTTTTTTTCAAGGCTTGTAAAGCTTGCTCACTCTCCTGGCTCCATTTCATGTTTTTCCCTTTTTTGATGGCTTTGAAGAAAGGAGGCATTTATCGGTGGAGCTGAGAGATAAACCTGTTGAGCGCCGCTACACGTCCAATCAGAATTTGTACCTGTTTGAGTGACGTGGGGGATTCCAGGTCCAAGATAGCTTTGATTTTTTCTGGGTTGGCCTCTATGCCTCTCTCATGAACCATGAACCCTAGAAACTTCCCCGATGTTACCCTAAAGGCACACTTAGAGGTGTTCAACTGTATCTGGTTTTCTCTCAGTATAAGAAAGGTCTTGTGAAGGTCTTCCCGATGTCCTTCTGCGGTTGGTGATTTTGTGATCATGTCATCGATGTATACCTCCATCGTCCTTCCGATCTCGGGCTTGAAAAGCTTGTTAACCTAGTCGCTGGTATGTAGCCCCTGCATTCTTTAAACCAAACAGCATCACCTTATAGCAGTACAAGCTATGCCCAGTAATGAAACTGGTCTTATCTTGGTCAGTTGGGTGCATCTTAATTTGGTTGTATCCTGAGAACGCGTCCATAAAACTCAGAAGTTTATTTTCGGACGTGGAGTCAACCAGCTGGTCGATCATTGGTAAAGGAAAACTGTCTTTTGGACATGCCCGGTTTAGGTCAGTGTAATCGACACACATACGCCACTTCCCATTCGCCTTCATAACCATGACCACGTTGGCGATCCACTCGGGATAGTGCACTTCTCTGATAAACCCTGCCTTGATCAATTTATCTACTTCCTTCTGCACCACAGCGTTCCTCTCAGCGTTGAAGTTACGCCTCTTATGTTTGACGGGCTTGACTGTTGTCTTTGAGATTCTAGCACGCACGTTTTGTCTTTGCTTGGTATGTGTGGATTGTATCTCAACCATTTTCTTGCAGAGTATACGTTTGTGGGTGTCGTAGCTATAAACCCTCAGAAGACAAAACTTCTCTATCTAGGGATCGCCTAGTAGTTGAAATGGCCTTGTGGCACATGCTAAGTGCCATCCTGTTCCCTACGAAAGTGGCTAGCTTAGTTTTACATATTTTTATTGTTATATGTTTTGTTTGTTTGTTTTCGCTTTTAGTTTTGCTCGAGGACGAGCAAAAGATAGGTTTGGGGGTATTTGATCGGACGATTTATGTACCTATTTGAGGTACCCCATTTCCTATCGTTTGTTCTCGTTTTTGAGCGTATTTTTGTATATAAGTGTTTGTTGAGCCTTGTGTAGGTACATATTCCCTATTTCAAGGTTTTGAGCTTAAAGTCAAGTTTGGGAAGCCAAAATGAGCTAAAAAGTCAAGATTGGAAAGTATTCAGAGTTGTCGTGGCCTCGCTGTCGACCGAAACAGCGGCATGATTCATGGTCAACCATGGTAAGCAAACCATTGTTCCGTGGTGGATCCTCCATTGAGCTAGAACACGACATAGAGACCGCAGCACAGGTCAACTCTGTTTTCCAAAAGTTGATTGGCTGAAAGTGTAAAATACCCATGCAAAACACTCGACTTTCGGGGGCCATATCTCTCTCCTCAAACAGAATCACGATGAGTTCTTTATATATTTGGAATGCTCTAGAAGTCTACTTTCTAGCAGTTTTTAAGGATTGCAATTATGAGTTTTTTACAGGGAGATATACATGTTTTTGTAACGGTGTGAGAGGCTGGAAACACTGTCGCGGCCGCGACGCCGTCTTGATAGACAGCGACACTTAAACCGCGAAAAATGCTGTCGCGTGGTATGTCGTCTTGCATGACCGTGACACACCTGATCCAAGACCGCGGCACGACAATTTTGAGGGGCAAATGTGTCTTTTCGTACCCCAATCCGTCCCCCATCTTTCCCTTACTATAAATACATATTTTTCCTCTCTTCTCTTCAGACCAGACAGCAGCTGCAAACTTTATCTTCTTCATTTCCTAAGAGAGAGAGAAGCTTTTAAGCTTCCATGGAGGTTTTCCTCCATGGAAAGCTTCCCATTTCCATTTCTAACCATCACCCACCACATATGAGAGTGGATTATAGAGATTAGGAGTGGTCCTTGGACCAATTTCGGGCAAGCAATAAATGGGGCTCTTGGAGGGATTCTTCAAGGGTTGTATCTATTAACTCAATCTCTTGTATTTCTTGTTTTCCTTATGTGTAACCTCCATTTGGGTAATACTGTAAACTTACATTAGTGCTCAATATATGTATTGTTGTTTTATATTCATTTCAGTTGTGATTTATTCTTGATATTATTGAGTAATCTCTTGTCTTGAAATGCATGTGTGTGGAGATTGGAAATTGATATGTGCTTATGGATGGGATTAGGAGTAGATTAATTTAATTATAGGAGTAGTTGTAATTAAATATCCCATTTGTGTGTATATGTCTTTGGAATGTCAAAATGCATTGTATGGATGGATTTGAGTGTTTGTGGGTTTCGGTTGTGCCTAGGAGGACCAATCCGGGTATGATCGGAATCACTTAGCTCTGAAGAAAAGATGAAACTTGTTTTATGCATGACCGTGCTAGAATAGGTTTTGGCTATATGTTCATATGCTTAATGGTAGGGACTAGAGGGACAATTGCTCCATCCATGACCTTTGGGGAGTGATTTGTGTCTTCAATCCCTTAGTTGAGACACCAAGCACAATTGCTTTATCCATGACCTTTGGGGAGTGATTCGTGTTTGTGAGTCTCTTAATAGAGAGAACAAGCCCTTAACTTGAATTAGAAGTGCTTAATGCTTAGGTTGGCTCTACGTTCATGAGCTTAATGGGTCTTTGACCTTAAGACACGGTCGCTCTATCCATGACCTTTGGGGAGTGATGATTGGATTTCGGTATTCCTTAATCAACGAATGATTCGTAATAATAGATGATTTGGTTCGGAATCCCTTAATCGTGAGAACAAGCCCCTAACTAATTAGATGTCATTCATTGCCTAACAACCACTATTTTGCACTTATGTATGGTGAATTTGTTGCCCCTTGTGTGATCATTTTCATGCATCTCTCCAATCCACCCTTTTATTATTTATCTCTTTAAACACCATTCTCATCCTTTCATATTCCATTTATTTTATTTGCATTCTTCTCATTTCCCTTGCACACACAACACCGCAATATGCATACATTTCACACACACCATTCTCACCACATCTGTATTCTATTTACATGCTTTTAACAAACACTAGAACTTGAGACGGTTGACGGATACCACCTCCCTGTGAATGATCCCCTTACTTGCTGCTATATTAGTCATTAGCACCCGTGAGGTTGAACTTATAAATATCTTTTGACGAGAGTACAACGACTCTCTCATCAAAAAGAGAGACTCCAAGTGAGGATATATTCGAAGCGAATTACGCTCAAGGTGTGAGAGCGAGTGATTCCCAATATGAGAGTACTCTTAGGTGTGGGATTCGTGATTGTGCGAGTTCCCCTGTAGTTCCTTCAAGTTGCTTTAGATTATGTTGCATATGTATACTTCTCTCTATCACACATCCTTGCATCTCATCACCGGTTGGCCAAGCGGTAGTTTGAATTGTTTGTTTTCGAGTCTTAGAAAGTTTTTATATATAGTCATGATTGTTGTGTCGAGTGTCTTTGTTTTGTTTTGTTTTGAGTTTGCTTGAGGACGAGCAAAAGTTTGGTTTGCGGGTATTTGATCGCACCAAAATTGTTATACATTTTGGCCCTCATATCCTTATCTTGTGTCTCGTTTTCGGGCATTTTTGTATGTCTAATGTCTCATTTTACTGTGATTTTAGGCATTCAATGGATTTCAGATGCTAGAGGCGAAAACTGGGACTTTCAGGCAACAAGACAAAGTTCATTGAAAAAATGCCCTGAAGCATAGTGCACAGGTCCCTTGCCCATGCACTACACTACCCGCGCACCGGGTGAAGAGCAGATTGAAAGGCCTGTGCGTGGGTCACTGTGCGGGTCTTTACCCAGGCACATTTACCCATGCACAGTGTAGTCCAGCTAAGCTCGAGTTATGTTTTCAGCCATTTTAAGAGGAACAAAGTTGTCTTTTAATGCCTATCTCGTACTCAAGCCTCCCAAGCATATAAATACACCATTTTCGCACTGAAAGCTCTCTCTTTTCTTCTCTCTGTCTCCTCCTTTCTCTCACACACACTTCCATTTTCTCTCCCAAGAACACTCTCTTTCTAATCCCTAACCACTAACCTTAGACCTAACATCATCCTCACCATCTCTACTCAAGAGGCTACTTGGAGGTTGGATTCAAGCTTGCAGAAGGAAGAGTTCTTCAAGGGTCTTCTCTACCTCTTTTCTCATAACATTCATTTTGTATCTAACATGAGTAGATAGTCCTCTTTGTGAGAGTTGATGTAATTAAACTTGAATTTTGGGCTTTCCAACATATTATGAATACTTAATCTAATTCATTTGTTCTTAATGTATTTAACATCTCTTTTAATTAAGTAGGCATTCCAACTCTTGGTTTATTGATTGATGTTGAATATCTTGAATGTTTATTAATTTGAATTTTGTATCTTCTTGATTAGGTAGGCATTCCAACTCCCAATTCAAGTTGGTATTGGATCAAGAATCTCCTTAGGTTAAGTAGGCACACCAACTCTCAATCTAAGTTAAGGTACACACATTTAGGTGACTAAACAAGCTAATTTGAATGGGAGGGATGTGTTGTGAGCACACCAATCCGACACATCCCGGCTAAAAGTGTGGAAGGGGTGGATTGTGAACATTCCAATCCAAGCCATCCCAACTACCTTAATCTATCTAGGCTTCATGAGAAACCCTCTCTACACTCAATAGAGTACACCAATCATTGTTGTGTAGAGAGAGTTGAGTGATCTTAGAATCACGTCTAAAGGTGGATTTAGCCCAAATAAATTGAATCAATTCTTAAAGGATTGATAGGATTGCCCACTATTCATGTATGATTGCATTGACTCCCACTCTTCTCACCACCATTAATTTGCATTCATTTTGTTAATAGCCAAATTTGGCTAAGGACCAAAGGGAAATTTTTCACACTCCTAGTCTGACTCCAGACCCGAGGTCATCCACCAGGAGACCACGCTTCCCAAAGTCAAGCGATGGTATAAAGGCGAGCTCCAGAAACACCCGGAGTAGAGCCCGATGCGATCAGATCGAGCCCGCATCACCAAACCTGAAATCAGGAAGCTCCTATGAGTTCAAGATTACCTCGTAACCTCTCCAGAAGCTCGCCTAAACCCCGCTGTCATTGAGGAGTATCCGCAGGGGAGTCGCATCAAGCTCCGAGATATCAAGGGAGGTCAGATCGAGCTCCTGGCTAGATTAAGCACCTTAATATCGGAACCAAGATACTAATCTACCTCGCTATCTGATCTACCTCGCCATACATACCATATTCGACGACCCTTATGAAGGATCATGCTATGAAGATATAAAGATACACTAGATCATATCTGGAAACATTACGTACGTGCAGAACAAGTATTGGAGTCCAAAGAGGAAACAAACTGACCTCCCCCATGATATTCTCCATTCAGCTATTAACACAAAGTCAATGACATTTAAATGAGGAATCCCACCCGATAAAGAGGGGAGAGACTGAGAAAATCAAGGGGAGAATCAGTTGATTTAACCTACAAAACTACGTATAAATGGAGAAAAAGAGAAGGAGAAAAGATGACTACTTTTTGACAGGCATACGACAACAAACCTACTACACCCTAGAGAGATTGAGAGCGATTGAGAGATATTTGTAAACGATACACCATTGATAAGAATAAAGAATATATTTTCGTTCTCTTTTGTTCATTCTCTTTTGATGGTACTGATAATAGTATTTTTTTGTCATTTTTAACTAGCACTGACTAGAATACATTCTACCTTTACCACCACCTCCGTGGTAATGGTTTTGAGGGTGTTAATTGAGATTTCTCACCCTAAGTAAAAATTCCGTTAACACTTTTTGGAACCGTCTGTGGGGAGACCCACACCCTGTTAATCAAATCAACCGTGTGCATTTTCATTGTTTTATAGGAACCATGAGGCTCCGCTCATCCCAAGGACAGCACGGAGCTTCGGAACAACCTTCGGCGATGCCAACACGAAAGGCCCCACAGAGGGGGAAGAAGTTTGGACATCGCAGTCAAGTTCCGGTCCAGACAACCAATGCGCGGGCTTCTTGCCACCCTATGATAAGCCAGGCCGCGCTTAACCAACAAGCGACAGCCTTCGTGAAAACCGTTCACCTCCGCCTGCTCGCCGAAGGCATCACAATCCAACCAACAAACCCAAATGATCATAGACAGCCTGCTTTCGACTACCTAGGACCTCCTCCTCCAGAGCCAGCTCGCGATAGGACTAGGCCCCAACCTTTGATCCGGGATAGGCTAGGACCCACACCCCTAGTTCCAAGAAGACCTTCATCATATCAGCCAAGGCTAGTTAAGTCTGCAGCAGATGCACTAACTCGGGAGCAACGAGAGGCACCTCGCTAGTCGGCCTCAAGAAGAGAAGCCTGGGCCCAAGAGGAAGGAAGCCGAGGGATTCGACAGTGAAGGATCCGAGGTCAATTCAAAGAAATCTGGGAACAAGTGACTGAGGGATCAGCTGGCAAAGCTACAGAAAGAGGTCCAGCAGATAAGAAAGAGAAAGAAGAAGGAGGATAAGAAGGATCCATTAAGCGAGATGAACGCTCCCTTCACAAGGAAGATCCGAGAAGTGGAGCTCCCACCAAAATTTAAAATGCCAATAGATAAGTTCTCCAGAACGGAAGACCCTTTAAGCCACCTGGAGAGCTTCGTCCAACAGATAGAGGTCCAGAATACCACCAGAGCAGCTATGTGTAGGATGTTTCCGGCTACCCTAACCGACTACGCCAAAACTTGGTTCAGGAAACTGCCTGCTAGTAGCGTGGATTCTTTCACAAAGCTATCAACAGACTTTTGCTTGCAATTCCAATGAGTCAAACCTCATCCAAAAGATCCCATACACCTCCAATATGTGATTCAGGAGCGAGGTGAAACACTTCGATCATACGTGGAGCATTTTCACAAAGAAGTCATACAAATAGGAGCCTTTGCCGAAAAAGAGACTCTCGCCAATTTCAGGCGGAACTTGTGGGCAAGAAAGCTTTTCCGTTCCTTCACTAAGAGACCTCCAGAGACTGAATAGAAAGCCTATGACCAGGCTCTTGAGCAGATCGAGGTCGACGAACACCTCAAAGTCAAGATGGAACACGATGATATGAAAACGGCAAAGCGCCAGAAAAAAGAAGCTCCCAAATCTGAGACAGCTCAAAAAAATCAGAACAAACCCCTCAATAGATCAACGTACCGTTTCCCCGCTGCTCAACTCAGACAAGAAAGATATCCACCAAGACGAACCCCTCCGCGAGCTTCGCCTCCTCTTAGGACCGTAGCCCCCATAATGCGAGACGAGAAAGGGTATGATTACTACACTCCCCTAAACGCCTCTCGTGAAACAGTCTACCTTGCAATACGGGACAAGGGGCTACTCCAAATGCCCGGGCCCATGAAAGCCCCCTTCGACTGGAGGAACCGATACAAGTACTGCGACTTCCATGAAGACGTGGGCCACAACACATCAGAATGTTATAATTTGCGCAACCAGATCGAAGCCTTGATAAGGGGAGGATATATGATTGAGTTTTTACAGCAGGTCAGAGACAATATTCAGACTGGAAGAGAGGTACAAACCGAGATCTGTGAACACGCGGAGAAGAGAAAGGGGGAACAGAATGATTTAATGCAACAGATACAGGTGATACACACTATCAGTGGAGGTCCCATATTAGCTGGTACCTCAAATAATTTCAGGAAAAACCACGCAAGGAAGATTCCCTCTGTAGAAGAACGTCGGGGTATCTTCAAGGTCAGCCAAAGCCCGACGGAGCCCTCCTAGTCAGCACAGATCGTTTTCACTGAAGGAGATGTCTTCAACACCATGGTGATCATGACACATATTGCCAACTGCGTGGTCCATCGCGTGCTCGTAGATACGGGCAGCAGTGTAGATATCCTCTTCAAAGATACCTTGGAAAAACTAAACCTGAAGCAATAGTGTTACAATAGCTGTACAACACCATTTTATGGATTTACCGAGGATTATATCATCCCGGTGGGATCGAAGTACCTCCCAGGGATCGTCGGAACCACACCTCTCCAACAAAATGTTATGACGGACTTTGTTGTGGTTGACACCCCATCGGCCTACAACGCCATCTTAAGAAGACCATTTCTCTCTTCCTTGAAGGGAGTCTTGTCTATATTCCACAATGTCCTGAAGTTCCCAGTAGGAACCAAGGTGGGAGAGGTACGCTGGAGATCAACAAGCAGCTAGGAAGTGCTACGCAGTGTCCACCAATCCTACAGCTTTAGCAAAACAGTTCGTACAGGTTGCAACAATCCAAGACATGGAGGCGTCCGGGATAATCCAGGAAGATATAGAGGCATCCCGGATAATCCAGGATGATATGGAGCCCACAGAGCATCCAGAGAGCGAACCCATTATGCCTTTTAAGGAAGAATAGAGTAAGAAATGGGCCAGCAGGCAGCCCGTAGATAGACTAGAGGGGATACCTATCAGAAGTGACGATCCCATCAAGGTCGTCGAGGTCTGATCTACCCTCAAACCAGAAGTGAAAGAAGGCTTGATTGGGCTTCTAAGAGAATTCAGCGACATCTTCGCTTGGAGTCACGATGAAATGCTCGGGATCCTGGTATCATTGGCCGCCCATCGATTAGCAGTAGATCTAAAGTCAAGCCCTTCAAACATAAGAGGTGGCACTTTAACATTGAGAGGAATGTTGTGGTACAGGAAGAAGTAGACAAATTGATCAAGGTAGGGTTTATCAGAGAAGTGCGCTACCTATATCGCCAACGTGGTTATGGTTACGAAGGCGAATGGGAAATGGCGTATATGTGTCGATTACACCGACCTCAACCGGGCATGTCCAAAAGAAAGCTTTCCTTTACCAAATATCGATCAGCTAATCGACTCCACATCCGGAAATAAACTTCTTAGTTTCATGGACGCGTTCTCGGGGTATAACCAGATTAAGATGCACCCAGCTGACCAAGATAAGACTAGCTTCATTACTGGGCAGGGCTTGTATTGCTACAACTACATACCAGCGGCTGGTTTACAAGCTCTTCAAGCCCGAGATCGGAAGGACGATGGAGGTCTACATCGACGACATGATCACAAAATCACCAACTGCAGAAGGACATCGGGAAGACCTTCACAAGGCTTTTCTAATCCTAAGAGAAAACCATATGCGGCTGAACCCCTCCAAGTGCTCGTTCGAAGTAACAGCGGGGAAGTTTCTAGGTTTCATGGTTCATGAAAGAGGCATAGAGGCCAACCCAAAAAAAATCAAAGTTATCTTGGACTTGGAATCCCCCACATCATTCAAACAGGTGAAAATCTTGACTGGGTGTGTAGTAGCACTCAACAGGTTCATCTCTCACTCCACCGATAAGTGCATCCCGTTCTTCAAAGCCATCAAGAAAGGGAGACACATGAAATGGAGCCCGGAAAGCGAGCAAGCTTTCCAAGCCTTAAAGAAATACCTAACAAGCCTACCATTGTTAGTCAAGCCGGATCCCGGAGAGGAACTGCAAATCTACCTGGCCGTCTCAAAAACTGCAGTAAGTGGAACTTTGGCCAAGGAGTGTGGTGACGGGATTCAAATGCCCATATACTATGTGAGTCATGCTTTAACCAAGTCAGAAAAAAATTATATTCTCCTGGAAAAGCTCGCCTATGCTCTGGTGACCTCAGCGAGGAAGCTCCGCCCCTATTTTCAAGCTCATTCGATAGCAGTGGTGACAGACCAACCTCTCCGCCAATTCCTACAAAGACCGGACGTATCTGGGAGGCTAGTCTTATGGGCCCCTCAGTTTGACTTAAAGTATAAGCCTAGGACCACGATTAAAGCGCATGCTTTGGCAGACTTTGTTGCCAAATTTTCAGTGCTCCCCGGCCAAGTGAACCCTGCAGCATCGAATATGGTCCCTAAGAAGATTTCCGAGATCGATAATTGGCCAGAAGATTGCAAGCCTTGGACCCTCTACACAGATGGAGTATTAGGGCAAGCTGGGGGAGGAGCCGGTATGGTCTTAATAGACCCAGAGGGGACTGAATTCTGTCACTACTTCAGATTCGAATCCAAAGCCACCAATAATGAAGTGGAATATGAAGCCCTCCTAGTTGGAATGAAAGCAGCCATCGAAATGGAGGCCGACTACCTGCAAATCAAAAGCGATTCATTACTTGTAGTCCACCAGGTGTCTGGGGTATACCAGGCAAAGGGAGATAACATGGCCGCTTACCAAAAGCTAGCTCAGTCACTTTAAAATAAATTCCAGGGATTCAAGATCGATCAGCTGCCTCGACACCAAAACCACTGCACAGATTTTCTAGCCAAGATAGCCGTAAATGGAGGTCAATCCTTACCACGAAGAGTTCCCCTCCAAGTGATCTCCCAACCAAGCATGGCCGCAAGTAAGGAAATCTATTCCCTAGATCGTCAGCCTTGCTGGATAGACCTGGTCGTTGCCTACCTCTAAGAGGGAAAGCTTCTCAAAGAGCCCGATCAAGCCCGAAGAATTAAAAGGCTCTCTATCCGATATTGCCTTGTAAATAGGGTACCTCTACAGGAGGGGTAGATCCCTCCCCTTACTACGGTGTTTACATCCTGATGACGCTAAATGGGCGGTAAGAGGTTCATTCTGGGGATTGCGGGAACCACATCGGTGGAGAAGCTTTAGCGTATCAATTGCTCTGTATGGGGTACTACTGGCCAACCATCCACCAAGACGCAAGAAGCTTTGTACGATCTTACGAGCCATGTCAAAGAACTTCAAACTTGAGCCACTTGCCACCAGAGCAATTGTCCTTTCTCAGTTCACCCTACCCCTTTGACATGTGAGGGATCGACCTAATTGGACCACTTCCCACCGCTTATGGACAAGTTAAATATACTGTCATGGCTATCGATTATTTCACAAGATGGGTCTAGGCCCGGCCTCTTTTTCGAATATCAGAAAAGAATACGAAGAAGTTCATCAAAACCAACGTGGTCTATAGATTCGGGACCCCTCTCATCATTGTGGCAGACCTGGGCAAGCAGTTTGACAACGCCCGATTCAAAGACTTCTGCAAAGGGTTGGGAATCGACCTTAGGCTCACTTCAGTAGCCAATCCTTAGACCAACGGGCTAGTGGAATCCACCAACAAGACTATCAAGAAACTTTTGAAGAAGAAACTACGGCAACAAAAGGCAAATGGGCCAAAAACTGCCTGAGGTCCTCTGGCCATATCGAACTATAAAGAGGACAGCTACCAAGGAGACACCTTACTTCCTGACTTTCGAAGTTGAAACGGTCCTCCCCATCGAGCATAAATTGACCTCATTTAGGCTGTAACATTTTGAACCCGAAAGCAACGAAGTCAAGCTCCGAGCTAACCTAGGCCTCCAGGAAGAGAAACAAGACCAGGTAGCTGAGAAAGTAGCGATCTACCAGAGAAAGATCGCTAGGTATTTCAACCGAGAGGTTAGAGCCTGGAATTTTAAAGGATGGGATTTGGTACAAAGGAAAGTGACCTCGAATACTCGGAAAAGGTCGGATGGAGTCCTAGGCCCCAATTGGGAAGGGCCATACTTGATAAAGGTTGTTGCTCGCAATGGAGCCTACAAGCTCGAAGACATGGATGGACGACCCATCAACCACACCTGGAACGCAGATCATTTGATGAAATTCTACCCCTGAGCAGAGAGCTGTCAAGCATATTACCCCCATTTAGGTTTCAATAAAATCCCTAATAACAATGTACTACACCTCGATCATCAATAAAGTCTGCATTTTTTCATTATCTCCGATTATGTTCAACCTTAGTATCTACATATTTGACCGGAATATTCGACATCATCATCTCAAGACCAGAGGTGAGCCAGGAAAACCCCCTCGTTGCCTCTGATGCCTTCGCCGGGCACCACTCCCCACCAAGAAGGGTCCAAGCGTAAGAGCATAGTTACCAGCATGACCTCGAGACCAGGGACTAGTCGGGGAAGCCTTCTCGTTAGCCCTGACGTATTGGTCTGGCTACCACCCCCAAGAAGGGTCTGAGTGTAAGAGCATAGTTGCCATCCAGACCTCGAGACTGGGAAATAGCTAAACAGCCTTCCTGATGCCTTGGTCGGGCTACAACCCCCAAGAAAGGTCTGAGTGTAAGAGTATAGTTGCCATCCAGACCTCGAGACCAGGAAATAACTAAACAGCCCTCCTGATGCCTTAGTCGGGCTACGATCCCCAAGAAGGGTCTAAGTGTAAGAGCATAGTTGCCATCCAGACCTCGAGACCAGGAAATAGCTAGACAGCCCTCCTGATGCCTTGGTTGGGCTACCACCCCCAAGAAGGGTCTGAGTGTAAGAGCTTAGTTGCGATCCAGACTTTGAGATAAAGAAATAGCTAGACAGCCCTCATGATGCCTTGGTCGTGCTACAACCCCCAAGAAGGGTCTGAGTGTAAGAGCATAGTTGCCATCCAGACTTTGAGATTAGGAAATAGCTAGACAGCCCTGTTGATGCCTCGATCGGGCTACCTCTCCTGAAATGGATTTAAATATAAATACTTGATTCGATTGCAAGATTAATATCATCTCGATAAGAGTTCCCTACGAAGCCTGATTGAAATATGAACGAATCATCATCAAAGATGCATGTTTGACTCATGGTCAGGATCAGAAATAAAGCGAGTTCTACATCAAGATGGAATCTCGTTATCGTGAATAGTCAAAACAAATGCGAAGGAAATCATAACTAAACTTTTGTTAACCATAAGGGAGCCTATTCCCTAGTAAAGGCTACATGTCATCAAACAGGGAGCCCAAACCTCAGTTCCAAGCTACATGAAAAAGAAAAAAGATCGACTAAACTAATCATGAGTAAAGTGGGGAGCCCACCCCCCTTTCCGGGCAATCAAAGAAAATCATGAACCGGTAGCTTCAGAGCCTTCTTGATTTCACCTTGCTACTCCTCATCCCTCATGCACATCCCCGCCATCGACTCTTCCTTCAAGTGGTTTCCCCATCTTGGTTACCTTCACCAGCTGTCACTCCCTCTAAAGGTTCCTCCAGCTGATCAGCTGGATCCTCCTCCAACAATTAGTTAATCACTGCCATGACCTAAGGAGGGATAGCCGTATCAAGAAAAGCAGCCATGGACCCCGTTTAGCTCCTGTAAACCTCCTATTCCGTTCCAGAGGATCCCCTAGGCAGGCTCCTTGTTCCTTCCTCGGCATTTGGGTGATCTCCTTCGAACTGCGTGGGCAGAACCTTACTTGGAGACTCCCAGGACCTGAAGTAATAAAGACTGGAGAAGGAAGATGAGGGTCTTCCTGGACGGGCTGCTTCCCAATACCTGCCTAGTTAGGAGGAACCACTTTGCCATCTTCAGGGCGAGATAGTTCAGCAGCTTTGGTCATTATCTCCTCTCTATCCTAACAGGTGATTGAGGATAGATCAAAGGGAAGAGAGAGAGAGCCTCTGTAACCTGAAAGGAAGCATATAAATATCCATCACTAAAGGAGGTCTCCGCATCAGTCTGCAGCTTGGCCACCTGAGTAATCAAATCCTGATTCTCGAGGTCCAACTTCTTAGCTTCGGTTTTCCAAGAGTTCCTTTGCTTGGCCCTCCAGGTGGACTGGAAAATTTCTTGATCAAAAGATGGCTTCGTCCTCTCATAATCACAGCAAAGCTCTGCTAGCTCGGTCTCCATCTTTCCTTGGTTAGAGGTCATCTCTTCCACTAATGTTTGAGCCCGCATGAGTAAACCCATGGCTCTCTCAGCTTCAGGCTTCATCTTTGGCAGCTCGATCACGAAGAAGGGCTACCTGGTGGCCCATAGCCACATTAAACTTGAAGGCCTATGAGATACAAAGCCAAGGTTAGAAACTGATTAAGTTAGCAGTCTCAGAAGTAGTACAGAGACTAGAACAATTACCTCAGCTAAGACAGCAGACCCCTTGCTGAGCAAGACATTAACAGGCATCGAGGACATCCCAGAGATCCCGCCACCCGGGCAGGATGCGATGAATTGTTCCAAGACCTCGTCCTGCCCCGTCGAGCTCCAATGAGAGTGAGAGCGACTAGGGGGAAACCTTACGACACCAGCTTTAAAGTCCTCTAAAGCTTGGGGGGTTGGGATCACACCTGGTATCAGTTAGATGAGCAGATGGGGAAACAGTAGCAGCAGAGGCAGCAGAAGAAGAATGAGTAGTAACACCAGCTGCCCGAAGCCCCTCTGTTTATCGCTTTGGGAGCCCATGACGGGAAGGTAGCCATCTTGGATTTCACCCGGGAGGGCGATGGAGTAGGAGCAGGTGTAATCCCAGCCGAAAGAATTAGCCCTTCCTTCTCCGAGGTGGCAGGAGAAGCCCCCCGCGCCAGTCTGATGGATGGGGAAGGAGTGCGAGCTTACCGAAGCTGCTGAGCTTTGCGAGAAGCTGGCTTAACAACAAAAACTATAAGTAAAAGAAACAAAAGGGGAACGTCAGAATTGACCTGGTCAACAAGACAAAGCAAGATGATTCAGTGTTACTTACGAGGAATGGCATCGGAGATCTGCAAGTATTGATTCACCCTGCGGGGATCGAAGGCTTCTGCGGTTGGGTACTTCAGGTTCACGTAGTTCCTTGCCAGAATAGCCTTCAAAACAGCTTCAGACTCAGATGGCAGGGAATCTCAGTCCCATGATGGTTTGTCACTGAAAACTGTGGAAACCTCAAACTCATGGCCCCCAATAAAAATCGAGCTCCCACAGTCGCCCCCTGCCAAGATCCACTCTTCTTTCTAGGTAGGATCTTTCTTCGAAGCCTCGAGAATAATAAAGTTGAGCTTGTTCTTGGCTTTCGTATAGAACTGACATCAGGGAGCCCCGGAGAGGCTCCCTATTTGAAAAGGTAGGCCAGCTCCTCTGCTTCGGGCTCCCTCCTCACATTGCTCAGCTGGCATTGTTCCCCCTACAGCATAAGGAAGCCAATCAAATGCCTCAAGAAGCCAGGCATCAACTGGAGAGGGGCGAGCTGGATGGCGTTGAGAGCTCATCGAAGGGTGGGATGAAGAGGAAGCCCGACCCCGGTTCTTGAGAGCCACCACATGAATCGGAATCTCGCGGTTGGAAGGGATTGAAAAACTCACAGCCTTTGGAAGGAACCGAGATAGAAACACTATCAGGAATGCCGTACTTAGACCTCAAACGATCAATCGAGTTCAGATCAACGGTAGAGTCAGAGACAACCCTAAAGTCATAGGGAGGAAGCCTCTCCAAAAGGGGACCAGCAGCCGGGACAAGGTGTTCCCCTACGGTGTCGCCACTGACTTCTCTATCAGAATCTTCATCGACAAACTCCAGATGATGGTTGGGATGATTAGAAAACCCGGTCCGAATGTACATGTTCATGTTCGAACACTGACGTTGCTAATTTGGTGGAGAATCATCGCTATCTAAGCTACTTCATGCCCGCTTTCCGTGGGCAAGGCTGATGACCTCCTCACCGTCGGACAACGGAGTCGTGACTGGCTTCAGACATAATGGAATGAAGTTTGGGAGGATGAAGAACAAGAAAAGAAATATGCTCAAAAGAAGCTTTTTTCTTGAGAAAATTTGAAATTTGAAAGGTATGAGGAAGGCGTTGGAGTAACCAAGTATAAATAGGCAATAGAGTAGCAGCATGGGCCATCAAAATCTTTGGTTAAAATCACCTCGAATCACGGGAACTGCCGTAATGCAGCCGGATTAATTTGGGAATAAACCGGGCTGCTCTCGCCACTGTCTCTTGTGCAATTAATGGGAAGATTTCCTCCAAGGTTCTTGTAACGGTAAAGAAGGAAAAATTCTCCAAATAAAATAGGAAATCTGACTCCAACCCCAAACTCAATCACCGGCGTTCAAGTCAGAGGGGACTTCTATTAATAGCCAAATTTGGCTAAGGACCAAAGGGAAATTTTTCACCCTCCTAGTCTGTCTCCAGGCCCGAGGTCATCCACTAGGAGACCACGCTTCCCAAAGTCAAGCTACAGTATAAAGGCGAACTCCAGAAACACCTGGAGTAGAGCCCGACACGATCAGATCGAGCCCGTATCACCAAACCTGAAATCAGAAAGCTCCCTCGAGGTCAAGATTACCTTACAATCCTCTCAGAAGCTCGCCTAAACCCCGCTGTCATAGATGAGTATCCGCAGGGGGGTCGCATCAAGCTCTGAGAAATCAAGGGAGGTCAGATCGAGCTCCTGGCTAGATTAAGCACCTGAATATCGAAACCAAGAAACTAATCTACCTCGCTATCTGATCTACCTCGCCATACATACCATATTCAATGACCTCTATGAAGGATCATGCTATGAAGATACAAAGATACACTCGATCATATTTGGAAACATTACGTACGTGCAGAACAAGTATTAGAGTCCAAAGAGGAAACAAACTGATCTCCCCCAAGATATCCTCCATTCAACTATTAACTCAAAGTCAATGACTTTTAAATGAGGAATCTCGCTTGATAAGGAGGGGAGAGACTGAGAAAATCAAGGGGAGAATCAGTTGATTTAACCTACCAAACTATGTATAAATATAGAAAACGATAAGGAGAAAGGAGGACTACTTTTCGATAGGCATACGACAATAACCCTACTACACCATAGAGAGATTGAGAGAGATTGAGAGATATTTGTAAACGATACACCATTGAGAAGAGTAAAGAAAACATTTTCATTCTCTTTTGTTCATTCTCATTTGTTGGTACTGATAATAGTATTTGTTAATGGAAAATTTGCTCAGGATGAGAAATTTTGATTAACACCCTCAACCCGCTACCCCGGAGGTCGCAGCGGGGGGACGGTACTTCGTACCGCGGTTCTGGTAAGGTGAAAGCGAGATAGATGCCATGGTAGGAGAACAGTTATCCCTCCCCTCTGGTGCAGTAGGCTGGTACCCGGTCTTGGTATCTGATCCTGGTACCTAGTCACCTCTCTAGGTGCCTTCAATATTCCCCCGACCTAGATAATGTGCCAGGAGAGGTACATGAGAGCTAGGACCAGCATGGTCAGTGCCTAGCACGCAAACATGCATTCATAAAAAGGAGATAGATGGGAGAATGACAACTCTTTTAGTAGTGGTGGACTGACCTAGGGGGAAAAAGCATCACGATTGATCACATGCTGAAAAAACCCCAGGCAATATCCATTGGAAGGGAGAAAGACCCTTCTTTATATTTATATATCTCGAGAGGTGCTCCGGAGAGCTTACATTAATTCAAACTGAGTCCTAGTAGGTCACAGTTAGAGGGGTACCATGTGGTACCGGTACATTCATGGCGAAAACTGACATACATAGCAGTCGATACAATGGTGGTGTAGAGGGAATTCGAGCAGGGTTCCTTTTACACTCCAAGCGATGGCGAACTCATATTCCTAGTGGAGAAGTGGGTGAAATCTGGGATCGGAGACATGGAGAGAACTTGGTCATATTTATATGTTCTGATTCTTGTTGCCCACTCCACTAATTAATTCGCAATCAAAGGAACATTGACCTAGCATTAATGGAGTTGAATATTCTCTCATTAATTGCGTTGTGAATGGCCATAAAAAAGTTGATTGATCTTCTCATTAATGGGGCTGATTATCTCTATTAATAAAGTTGACTGATTCCCTCATTAATGGCAGTTGTGAATGGCCATTAATAAGGTAAGATGGTGTTGCACGCTTCTTCCCTTCAGGCGAGATACTCTGGTGTACTAGTCCCTTATCGCTGGCGTGGCGTTTGTTCTAGCATGCTAGTGGCTTCATGGCGACATTCTTCCTGCTCAACGAGTAGGATACCTGTCTAGGGTGGATTCCTGGTTGATGTCAAGGTACTGGGTAGCAGACAGATATCAAGGTATTCAGGCACCAAGTAGATGTTGAGGTACCCTGGGGTACTGGATACATGTCGCGGTACCTAGGCGATAGGTAGGAGGCACCGGGTATATACGAGGTACTGGGTGCATGGTATCACGGTACCAGCTTTACCAGGTGTCGTGGTAGATATACATGCTCTTCCTGGTTCATATTTCTGGTGCCTCATCTAGATAGACAGGCAGTCGAGGTTCTGGCCCTACCAGGTATCGATTCTTCCAAGGTCGCGGTATCGATCCTGCTGAGTACCTGGGAGCTGGGAATTGTCCCTACCAGGTGGTTACTTGGTGGAAAATTCTTCTTTGGACCCCTGCCAAAAACCCTGTTAACAGTATTTTTTGTCATTTTTAACTAGCACTGACTAGAATACATTCTACCATGACCAACACCTCCGTGGTAGTGGTTTTGAGGGTGTTAATTGAGATATCTCACCCTGAGTAAAAATTCCGTTAACACATTCTAACCTAGTTGCATTTAGTATAACCCAGTTTAATTGCATTTTCATTGTTAACCTTTTAAACTAACCATGACATTTTACTTTTATGCATTTTAGTATTATTAATCATAATCTAGTCATCTACACCCCTAATCCTTGAGGACGATACCCTTACTTGCCATTGCACTTGTTTTGTAAAACATTTGGAGGCATTTGAGGTTTTTATAAACTACTTTTGACGGGCAATTTCTAACAACAAAAATGCATCTCGTCAGTGGCTAGTCAACCCATTTCTATTTTTCAACCCGATGATTCTCAATTTTCAACTATACTCCTTCAAGCCCTTTTTTTATAAATATTTTTAGGCTTTAAATCAAAGATTTTTTTTATTGATTCTTCTCAACACTTCTTTGATTTATTTTATATACACTTCATGACGGCTTTCACACATCACATTGGTGTAGCCTTTTCCTACATTGGGCGGCTGCACAACCAACATATGTAGCTCTTTCCATGAAGATGCTTGTTAAGATCTATATAGATGCCGAAGCAAAATGGATACTAACTGATGGGAAGATTTTTGCCAGTTAGAAAACCGTCCGTCAAAACAATTTATAAAACCTATGTGATGTGTTCACAAGTAAAAATACAAGTAAAGCGGTAAGCACGGGTGTCGTCCACTGAGATCGGGGTAGCGGTGATAAGATTAAGATTAATATAACTAGTATGCATAAAAGTAAAAGTGATGGTGAATGAAAATATAATATAAACTAAACTATGAAAGCAAATAAAATGGGATGAAAATGGAGTGATTAATGTAAGATGATGGAACTACGGAGTTGATGGACTCGTAAGTGAATATTGGGGCAATTGCAATAAACTCTCAATTAATCACGTTTTGACAAATGTAACCAACCTAGGGTGTATAGTGTTGGTATATATCTCTAGCAAGTGGTCAACCTAGGGTGTATAGCGAAGACCTCCTACTAGCGATTAATCCCTCCTAAGCAACTAACAATGGCTAGTTACTCAATCGGGACTTTTTCCATGAATGCTCATCTATCTAGCTATGGCTCAACCTATTACTAATGTAGCCATCCTAGGGTGTATAGTGATGGCTTCCAATTCCCTCACAAGTGGCAGAACTAGGGTTTATAATGAAGGCCACCCGTTTGAGATTGGATAAGGCTCGAGGTTATCAACCGAATTCTACTCGAAGGTTAGTTCTCGTAAAATCACTAAAGTAGCCAACCTAGGGTGTATAGTGGAGGCTTCTAATTCTCTTACAAGTGGCTAACCTAGGGTGTATAGTGAAAGCCACTAATTCAATATTAGATTAAAGGCATGGTTATAGAGCCGGATTTCCGGAAATCCTTCCATTCAATGGAGCATTAGACAACCTAATTGCCTACTCAAGTAATCTAAATCAATCATACAAAGAGGGTGTATCCAAGAAAATCAATAATGGAAATCAATTAAAGCAATGGAATAAAACATAGAGATAGTATAAATATAACACATAGAGTTTATTTACAAAGCTCAAATATCCATCAAACAAATATCATCAACCACATAGTGGGGTATTTTAACTACTCATGTTCTATTACAAACCACTAAACTAAGAGAGAGTGTACATAGAAAACCCTTGAAGATTGATCTCCTTCCTTGAAGCTTGAATCCAAGTCTCCTAGTTGCCTTTGATTGAGTAGAGATAGTTTGGATGATAGGGAGATGTGTTTCTAGCTTAGACTACAAGTGTTGGAAGATATGAGAGTTTTGTTAGGTTCGTTCCCATGCTTTTCTATTTATAGGGGATGGAAAAATAGGTCACTTAAGCTTGAAAACAGAAGCTGTTGCGCGCAGAGTGCTGTTGGAGTGCCGGTGTAGTGCGGGTGGAGTGCGGTTGGCTGACCCGCACTTTAATAAATCCAACTCTGTCTTGACCCGCACTTGACCCGCACTTGACCCACACTTTATCTGTCAGGTACGAATCAGCTTCTCTGGTTTTGGCAACAGTGCAGGTGGAGTGCTGTTGGATGACCCGCACTCTACCCGAACTTTGACGTCAGGTGCAAATCCAACTCTCTATCTTGAGAAACAGTTCGGTGGAGTGCGTTTGGATACCCGTACTTGACCCGTATTTTATCTTTCCTTCATGATTCAGGTCCCGGTTGTGGGAAGGAGTGCGGTTGGAATGCGGTTGCGACCCACACTTGACCCGTACTGTAGAGCTACTTATGATCCTTTCTCTTTCCTTTTGCCCCTTTTCTACCGGAACCACCGCAATTAGCTTCTAACACCATAATTACATCTATTGCCTGCAATTAGCACCAATGAGCCTATTCAGATATAAAATAACTAGAAAATACACACAAGAATGAGACAAAGGAATTGGAATGAGAACCGAAATATACAACAATTTAGGGACGATCAAACACCCCCAAACCAAACCTTTGCTCATCCACGAGCAAACTCAAAACAAAACAAATAAAACACAAACTCAAAATGACTCGAACTAAGAACTTTCCTAGACACAAAGAAAAACTTGCTGTAGAACCAACTAGTAGAGAGATACGCAAAAGCAAATGGGAGTGAGGAATGAGCATATGCAAAATGTTCTAAAAACTCGAAGGCACCCCAAGGGAAACTGGCACAACACGAATCCCACACTTAAAATGCCCTCGCCTCAGAAACTACTCACTCTCACACCTCGAGCATAATTCTCTTCGACGCTAGGTTCTCACATGGATTCTCTCTTATCTTTCCTCTCAGAACCTAGGTTCACACTCATGCAACATGTATGCCAATGAATTTATGTAACTGAATCAACTTAGTTGCATACATTTAGCGTAGAATAAACGCTATTTTCAGTGAGTGAGTCTCATGAAAGAATCACGTGTCATGAACGTGGAAGGAGCATTCATTAACTAATATTCCCAATCTAGACGTCCCCTAAGATCAACTAGGTACTTTTCTATTTGGTTGTAACGTGGCCACGGTGAATGGTGATTAGAAGAATGAGAAATTTAGGCACAAGCACTAATCAACCAAGTTAAGGCAATACATTCTACACTTAAGCATTTAATTTCTCGTGCAACTCCACTTCCAAATACAATATGGCGTCCAGGCATACAATTAGACTTTACGTACAATCTTTAACTGCTCATGTTACCCATTTGAGTAGCATTTACAATTTACACAAGGCATTTGAAGCATATTTTTCTTTTGTTACTTTTTGCTTCTTATCTTTTCTTTTCTTTTCATGCCTTTTTACTATGCACATTTTCACAACTCATTACTCTTGCCTAGGTACACGCCATTTATCAAATTAAAGCACAATTTTACATTCCTAAACCTCCACAAGATCAATTAAGAGAGGGTTGGCTAAGTGTTTAGGTTGCTTGGGTTATGGATAACGTGGGTGTAGAATGGAAAAGTCTATATGTATTTGGCTTCAAAATTGGCTTGGGAGCACACATATTACGGGAATGGGAAGTATTTAGGCTTTCTTTTTGAGTGGCTAAAACACACATTGCCTAATATCACTTCAAAGGATCAATCTACCAAGGGAATAAAAGTTTTCGTCAAGCAGTCCACATATATGATGCATGTTCAATGAGAAATGATGATTTTTGATGTAGTGAGACTATGCATGGTGTTTGAAAAGTGTTTACAGATTTGAAAAACATTTTCCTCAAATATACACGCTTTTGGCTTGTGTTTGTGATCTCACAAGGGAAATCTCCACTATGAGAACAAAGCGCTTGAGCACCGAGTTCCCTAAACTTGGACACTAGAAGATGAGACTAGCCCATGAAGTGCAAGTGAGACCCCTAAAGTGACTAAGAGTTATTGAATAAGCACACAAAGCATACACACATTCGCCACAAACACTATGCTCCAAGTATCTCACCAAGCTAAATAAGCTCAAAATTCTGGCTAAGCAGCAACGTTTTTTTTAAAATATGACATAAAAATGACTCAAGACACAAAAGACGACTCAAAAAGGCGTCTACACCTCCAAACCAAAACCCAACATTGTCCTCAATGTTGAAGACAAGAGAATCCGGCCTAGCGGCATGCACCTAACATGACTCAAAACAAACCTAGGCACTAATCAACCACAATCAATGCCCCAACAAAATAAAAGTGACTCAAACAAGGCTCGCAAAATAAAGGCAATTCATGCAATATATCATTGAAGCACAAGTCAAGCTTAACATCAAGCATTTTATCAAAATTGACGGAATGGGGCATGAACAACCCCCAAACCGAATTAAACAATATAAAGCACATGCATTCATACTTGCACAAGAGCCTCCGGCTCTTTCATCCACAAATATAATCAATAAATTCAATGTGCAAATATCCACAAAATATAGCATTCGAACAAAACTATCCTAACATCACAATTTATTGAATTTAAACAACATAAAACATAAAACTAACTACATGCATCAAAATTATTCAATGGGATGCATTTATGGAGAGGCTAGGGTCCTCTAAGGGTGGTTTGACAAAGTTAGGAAATTCTCTATTTTTTACTACCCAAATTAATTTAGGTGACTTCATTATCTTTTCCCTTTTTCATGTTTCTATATAAGTGCACTTGGTCTTTCCTTAGCCATATTTGCTTGACCCTAGGTGGACTCCACCTATTCCTATGACCTCTAGTTTTCCTATGTTGATTTGGCTTGTAATTTGTTAACAGCGTTTTTTGGCAAGGGTCCAAAGAAGAATTTTCCACCAAGTAACCACCTGGTAGGGACCATTCCCAGCTCCCAGGTATCTAGCGGGATCGATACCTCGACCTTGAAGGAATCAATACTTGGTAGGGCCAGAACCTCGACGACCTATCTACCTAGATGAAGCACCAGAGATACGAACCAAAAAAAGTAGGTATCACACTATGTATCTACTCTAAAGCTGGTACCACGATACCCCGTACTTGGTACCTCACGGTACCTGGTACCTCTCTTATGGAATTCAGGTACCTCGACACACTCCTAGTACCCGAGTATCTCGATAGCAGCCAAGCACTCAGGTACCTCGACATCTACCTAGTACCTGGGTACTTGGCTATCCACCCAGAACCCGTCCAAGATACGCATCCTATCCACCCCAAACAGGTATCCTACTCGTCAAGCAGGAAGAATGGTACCATGAAGATACTAGCATGCTAGAACAAGTTCCACGCCAGCAAGAAGGGACTGGTACACCAGAATACCTCACCTGAAGGGAAGAAGCATGTAACACCATATGACCTCATTAATGGCCATTGATAACTCCATTAATGAGGGAATCGGTCAACTCCATTAATGGCCATTCACAACGCCATTAATGAAGGAATCAGTTAACTCCATTAATGGCCATTCATAATGCCATTAATGAAGGAATCAGTCAAATCCATTAATGACCATTCACAACGCCATTAACGAAGGAAGCAGTCAACTACATTAATGGCCATTCAAAATGCCATTAATGAGAGAATATTCAACTCCATAAATGACGTATCAATATTCCTTTGATTACGTATTAATTAATGGAGTGGGCAACAAGAATGAGAGATATAATATGACCAAGTTCTCTCCAAGGAGGGAGGTTGAGCAAAAAAGACAGTAACCACAGCCTATAGCTGGGTTCGAACGATAAAGAGAGTTCACCAGCTCAGAGTCTGACTTCGTCACCATGCTCGAGCCCCAATTGCAGAACTAATGTCTGATATCTCCATTCTCTGATGGTCAACAATATACCTCTAAGCTCTCTCATATCTCCAAGGTGTCTCTGATTCGCCAACTTCTTCACCAGAAATACAGTTCGACATCTCCTACCATTGTATCGACTAGTGTACAGGTCAATTTTCTCCATGAATGTATCGGAACCTAGTGGTATCCCTCCAACGGTGACCTACCAGGTCCCGGATTGTATTTATGTAAGCTCTCCGAAGCACCTCTCGAGATATATAAATATAAAGAAGGATCTTTCTCCTTCCTATGGATACTGCCTGGGGGTTTTTCAGCATGTGATCAATTGTGATGCTTTTTCCCTCTAGGTAAGTCCACCTCTACCAAATGAGTTGTCATTCTCCCTTTTATCTCATTCGTTATGCAAGTATATGAGCTAGGTACCGACCTCGCTGGTCCTAGCCCTCATGTACCTTTCTTTGCACGTTATCTAGGTTGGGGAATTATGGAGGGCACCTAGAGAGGTAACCAGGTACCTGGATCAGATACCTAGACTGGGTACTAACCTACTACACAAGATGGGCGGGATGATAGTTCTCCTACCTACCTCGCCCTCACCTTGCCTCTCTCAGCTATACAAGAGCCACGGTACCTCGAGGTACCTACCACACCTTGCTGTATCACCTTGTCAAAATCATGGTACGAAGTACCTACCCCCCGCAGTGACCTCCGGGGCAGCGGGTTGAGGGTGTGAACTGAGATTTTCACCCCGAATGAATTTTTCCGTTAACATAAATTTTAGCCTTAAAATGCTCTATCCTAGAACATGCATAGCAAAAGATATTAGAGTTAGAGGAACTCCATTTTGATGCGTGGTCTTGAGGACGATTGATTTGTTTCACTTGTAACGCCTTAACCTTTTCCTCCTTTTTGCTTAGTGCTACCCTTGCTTCCTCAAAGGCATTGGCTTTTTGATCAACCTCCATTCGCATCTTCATTGACTTTTGAGCTATCTCATCTTCAAAATCTTTTGATAGCCTCGCTAAGTTATCCAAATCCTTTAATGCTGTACTCTTTTCGGCTTCAAATCTCTCAAGTCGGTCTTCCAATTCTTTGTTCTTGTCGGAGACTTTACCATTTGTCTTCTTGAGAGTACCATTCTTAACCCTGAGCATCTTCACATCAAATAATAGTTTCTTGTTCAACTCTTAGAGATTACTCACCTTTTCCATTCCCAATGCTTCTCTCTCTTGAAGTGCTTCATTCTCTTGCTTCAAGACACCCCTTTCCAACACTAGCTCTGTGCTCACGCTTATAAGCTGTTGGTTCATCTTGATCATCCTGTCCATCTCGTCCATTATCTTGCTTCGCTCCACTTCAAATTCTATTCAAAGCTTATACATGTCTTCTTTTGAGAAGTTGGAGGAATCCACCGGTTTGGCTGCTTTAACTTGGAAACAACTCTGATTTACGGGGGTGGACTGCTGGGCGGATTTGAGAATTTGGGTGGTTTTCTCTTCTATGAAGGCTTGAGTCTCTTGTTTAAAAGCTATCATCTGCTCAGTCTCCTGCACATCATTCTTCTGAAATTTCTTAGTTGATCTTCAACGGAATTTGATTGGAATGACGAGATGTAGGCATTCTCGTTAGGCTTGTAGCTTGACCCTGAATTTTGCCAAAAGGAATCCATAGAGTCCTGAAACAAACAAAAACAAAAAATACCAAAGCAATAAAAAGAAACTAACAAAACTAAAAAAGAACTAATAAACTAATAGTATTAAAACTAATCTAATCACTACTACGCACACCGATCCCCGGCAGCGGCGCCATTTGATGGGAAGATTTTCACCGTTAGAAAACCGTCCTTCAACACAATTTATAAAACCTATGCGATGTGTTCACAAGTAGAAATACAAGTAAAACGGTAAGCACGGGTGCTGTCCACTGAGATCGGGGTAGCGGTGATAAGATTAGAATTAATATAACTAGTATGCATAAAAGTAAAAGTGATGGTGAATCAAAATATAATATAAACTAAACTATGAAAGCAAATAAAATGGGATGAAAATGGAGTGATGAATGTATGATGAGGGAACTACGGAGTTGATGGACTCGTAAGTGAATATTGGGGCAATTGCAACAAACTCTCAATTAAGCACGTTTTGACAAATGTAACAAACCTAGGGTGTATAGTGTTGGTATATATCTCTAGCAAGCGGTCAACCTAGGGTGTATAGCGAAGACCTCCTACTAGCGATTAATCCCTCCTAAGCAACCAACAATGGCTAGTTACTCAATCGAGACTTTTTCCATGAATGCTCATCTATCTAGCTATGGCTCAACCTATTACTAATGTAGCCATCCTAGGGTGTATAGTGATGGCTTCCAATTCCCTCACAAGTGGCCGACCTAGGGTTTATATTGAGGCCACCCATTTGAGATTGGAGGAGGCTCGAGGTTATCAACCGAATTCTACTCGAAGGTTTGTTCTCGTAAAATCACTAAAGTAGCCAACCTAGGGTGTATAGTGGAGGCTTCTAATTCTCTCACAAGTGGCTAACCTAGGGTGTATAGTGAAAACCACTAATTAAAGATTAGATTAAGGGCATGGTCATAGAGCCGGATTTCTGGAAATCCATCCATTCAATAGAGCATTAGACAACCTAATTGCCTACTCAAGTAATCCAAATCAATAATGCAAAGAGGGTGTATCCAAGCAAATTAATAATGGAAATCAATCCAAGCAATGGCATAAAACATAGAGATAGTATAAATATAACACATAAAGTTTATTTACAAAGCCCAAATATCCATCAAACAAATAACATCAACCCCATAGTGGGGTATTTTTAACTATTCATGTTCTATTACAAACCAATAAACTAAGAGAGAGTGTAGAGAGAAAACCCTTGAAGATTGATCTCCTTCCTTGAAGCTTGAATCCAAGTCTCCTAGTTGCCTTTGATTGAGTAGAGATGGTTTGGATGATAGGGAGATGTGTTTCTAGCTTAGACTACAACTGTTGGGAGATATGGGATTTTTTTTTTGTTCGTTCCCATGCTTTTCTATTTATAGGGGATGGAAAAATAGGTCACTTTAGCTTGAAAACAGAAGCTGTCGCGCGCAGAGTGCGGGTGGAGTGCGGGTGTAGTGCAGGTGGAGTGCAGTTGGCTGACCCGCACTTTAATGAATTCAACTCTGCCTTGACCCGCACTTGACCCGCACTTGACCCGCACTTTATCTGTCAGGTACGAATCAGCTTCTCTGGTTTTGGCAACAGTGCGGGTGGAGTGCGGTTGGATGACCTGCACTCAACCCGCACTTTGCACCAAGCAACAGTTTGGGTGTAGTGCGGTTGGATGACCCGCACTTGACCCGCACTTGACCTGCACTTTATCTTTCCTTCATGATTCAGGTCCAGGCTGTGGGAAGGAGTGCGGTTGGAGTGTGGTTGAGACCCGCACTTGACCCGCACTATAGAGCTGCTTATGATCCTTCGTCTTTCCTTTTGCCCCATTTCTACCGGAACCACCGCAATAAGCTTCTAACACCATAATTACATCTATTGCCTACAATTAGCTCCAACGAGCCTATTAGACATAAAATATATAGAAAATACACATAAGAACGAGACAAAGGAATAGGAATGAGGACCGAAATATACAACAATTTAGGCACAATCACTAACCATAGTATGAGAAGCTTTTGCCGTCAGAAAACCATTTGTCAAAACAATTTATAAAACCTATTCGATGCGTTCACAAGTATAAGTACAAGTAAAGAGGTAAGCATGGGTGTCGTCCATTGAGATCGTGGTAGCGGTGATAAGATTAGGATTAATATAACTAGTATGCATAAAAGAAAAGTGATGGTGAATGAAAATATAATATAAACTAAACTATGAAAGCAAATAAAATGGGATGACAATGGAGTGATGAATGAATGATGATGGAACTAAGGAGTTGATGGACTCGTAAGTGAATATTGGGGCAATTGCTACAAACTCTCAATTAAGCACGTTTTGACAAATGTAACCAACCTAGGGTGTATAGTGTTGGTATATATCTCTAGCAAGCGGTCAACCTAGGGTGTATAGCGAAGACCTCCTACTAGCGATTAATCCCTCATAAGCAACCAACAATGGCTAGTTACTCAATCGGGACTTTTTCCATGAATGCTCATCTATCTAGCTATGGCTCAACCTATTACCAATGTAGCCATCCTAGGGTGTATAGTGATGGCTTCCAATTCCCTCACAAGTGGCCGACCTAGAATGTATAGTGACGGCCACCCGTTTGAGATTGGAGGAGGCTCGAGGTTATCAACCGAATTCTACTCGAAGGTTTGTTCTCGTAAAATCACTAAAGTAGCCAACCTAGGGTGTATAGTTGAGACTTCTAATTCTCTCACAAGTGGCTAACCTAGGGTGTATAGTGAAAGCCACTAATTAAAGATTAGATTAAGGGCATGGTCATAGAGCCGGATTTTCTGGAAATCCTTCCATTCAATGGAGCATTAGACAACCTAATTGCCTACTCAAGTAATCCAAATCAATCATGCAAAGAGGGTGTATCCAAGCAAATCAATAATGGAAATCAATTCAAGCAATGGCATAAACCATAGAGATAGTATAAATATAACACATAAAGTTTATTCACAAAGCCCAAATATCCATCAAACAAATAACATCAACCCCATAGTGGGGTATTTTAACAACTCATGTTCTTTTACAAACCAATAAACTAAGAGAGAGTGTAGAGATAAAACCATTGAAGATTGATCTCCTTCCTTGAAGCTTGAATCCAAGACTCCTAGTTGCCTTTGATTGAGTAAATACGGTTTGGATGATAGGAAGATGTGTTTCTAGCTTACACTACAAGTGTTGGGAGATATGGGATTTTTTTTTTGCTCGTTCCCATGCTTTTCTATTTATAGGGGATGGAAAAATAGGTCACTTTAGCTTGAAAACAGAAGCTGTCGCGTGCAGAGTGCGGGTGGAGTACGGGTGTAGTGCAGGTGGAGTGCAGTTGGCTGACCCGCACTGTTATGAATTCAACTCTGCCTTGACCCGCACTTTACCCGCACTTGACCCGCACTTTATCTGTCAAGTACGAATCAACTTCTCTGGTTTTGGCAATAGTGCGGGTGGAGTGCGGTTGGATGACATGCACTCAACCCGCACTCTAACGTCAAGTGCAAATCCAACTCTCTGTCTTGAGCAACAGTTCGGGTGGAGTGCGGTTTGATGACCTGCACTTGACTCGCACTTTATCTTTCCTTCATGATTCAGGTCCTGGCTGTGGGAAGGAGTGCGGTTGGAGTGCGGTTGCGACCCGCACTTGACCCGCACTATAGAGCTGCTTATGATCCTTCGTCTTTCCTTTTGCCCCATTTCTGCCGGAACCACCGCAATTAGCTTCTAACACCATAATTACATCTATTACCTACAATTAGCGCCAACGAGCCTATTAGACATAAAATACATAGAAAATACACATAAGAACGAGACAAAGGAATAGGAATGAGGACCGAAATATACAACAATTTAGGCACGATCACTAACCATAGTATGAGAAGGTTTTTACCGTTAGAAAACCATCCGTAAAAATAATTTATAAAACCTATGCGGTGCGTTCACAAGTATAAGTACAAGTAAAGAGGTAAGCACGGGTGTCATCCACTGAGATCGGGGTAGCGGTGATAAGATTAGGATTAATATAACTAGTATGCATAAAAGTAAAGTGATGGTGAATGAAAATACAATATAAACTAAACTATGAAAGCAAATAAAATGGGATGACAATGGAGTGATGAATGAATGATGATGGAACTACGGAGTTGATGGACTCGTAAGTGAATATTGGGGCAATTGCAACAAACTCTCAATTAAGCACGTTTTGACAAATGTAACCAACCTAGGGTGTATAGTGTTGGTATATATCTCTAGCAAGCGGTCAACCTAGGGTGTATAGCGAAGACCTCTAACTAGCGATTAATCCCTCCTAAGCAACAAACAATGGCTAGTTACTCAATCGAGACTTTTTCCATGAATGCTCATCTATCTAGCTATGGCTCAACCTATTACTAATGTAGCCATCCTAGGGTGTATAGTGATGGCTTCCAATTCCCTCACAAGTGGCTGACCTAGGGTGTATAATGAAGGCCACCCGTTTAAGATTGGAGGAGGCTTAAGGTTATCAACCGAATTCTACTCGAAGGTTTGTTCTCGTAAAATCACTAAAGTAGCCAACCTAGGGTGTATAGTGGAGGCTTCTAATTCTCTCACAAGTGGCTAACCTAGGGTGTATAGTGAAAGCCACTAATTAAAGATTAGATTAAGGGCATGGTCATAGAACCGGATTTCTGGAAATCCTTCCATTCAATGGAGCATTAGACAACCTAATTGCCTACTCAAGTAATCCAAATCAATATTGAAAGAGGGTGTATCCAAGCAAATCAATAATGGAAATCAATTCAAGCAATGGCATAAAACATAGAGATAGTATAAATATAACACATAAAGTTTATTTACAAAGTCCAAATATCCATCAAACAAATAACATCAACCCCATAGTGGGGTATTTTAACTATTCATGTTCTATTACAAACCAAGCCTTGAAGATTGATCTCCTTCCTTGAAGCTTGAATCCAAGTCTCCTAGTTTCCTTTGATTGAGTGGAGATGGTTTGGATGATAGGGAGATGTGTTTCTAGCTTGGACTACAAGTGTTGGGAGATATGGGATTTTTTTTGTTCGTTCCCATGCTTTTCTATTTATGAAGGATGGAAAAATAGGTCACTTAAGCTTGAAACCAGAAATTGTCGCACGCAGAGTGCAGGTGGAGTGCAGGTGAATTACCCACATTGTACCCGCACTATATGGGTTTTCTTTATCTTCAGTTCTCTGATCTGGGCAACAGTGCTGGTGGAGTGCGGTTGGATTACCAGCACTTTACCCGCACTTTACTCGCACTGTACTCGCACTCTGGTGTTAGGTGTAAATCCACTCTTCTGTCTTGAGCAACAGTACGGGTGGAGTGCGGTTGGATTACCCGTACTTTACCCGCACTTTAGTGTCAGGTGCAAATCAGCTCCCCTGTCTTTAGCAATAGTGCGGCTGGAGTGCGGTTGGATGACCCGCACTTGACCCGCACTTTAGTGTCAGGTACAAATCAGCTCCTCTGTCTTGAGCAATAGTGCGGGTGGAGTGCAGTTGGATGACCCGCACTTTACCTGCACTTTATCTTTCCTTCATGATTCAAGTCCCGGCTGTGGTAAGGAGTGTAGTTGGAGTGCGGTTGCGACCCGCACTTGACCCACACTGTAGAGCTGCTTATGATCATTCGTCTTTTCTTTTGCCCCTTTTCTGCCGGAACCACCGCAATTAGCTTCTAACACAATAATTACATCTATTGCCTACAATTAGGGCCAACGAGCCTATTAGACATAAAATATATAGAAAATACACACAAGAACGAGACAAAGGAATAGGAATGAGAACCGAAATATACAACAATTTAGGCACGATCACTAACCATAGGTCATCTATCATGTACTAGGCAATAAACTTCTAGATGAATCCATAATCTATATATTTTTAAACTCAACTTCTCAAACTTAAACATAAAACAGAAGTATTAGTGCACTTTTATAACAACAATATGTTAAAGCTCAAGTGCATGATCTAGAAACAATGAAAGTTATTTGCTCAAGATCATTACTTCTCAAGTGAGTAGCTCTCAAAGAAATTGATATTGAAAATAATACTCAAATGTGCGTCTAATAACCTAGAGGGGATGAATAGGTTTTAATCAAGTTAATTACAAACTTTTCTTGATTAGTCAATATTAAAAATTCACCCTATAAACAACCATACAAAATCAAGTATAAAATGCAGAAATTAAATAACACTTAATGTTTTACGTGGAAACCCTTCAACATGGGAAAAACAACAGGCTAACCACTTAGCCGCTCAGATCCTCAAATCCACTATCGTAATGATGTTTACAACCTAGGTTGACCTCTAGTAACACCATTCTCAGTCACTAACCCACCACTACCCAATGAGCCTTTATAATGAATTCTTGATCACTTTGCTTGCCAACAACACTTTGGTTGCAAGACTTCACTTACTTGTGCACTATACCTCGTAGTCACAAGACTTAACTGTCAAAGAAGAGATTAACAACCTATGTGAATATATGAATATTCAAACTGCAATTAATGCTAGGCAACACTAAAAGCTTGTCTAGAGATTATATGATGGCAATAAGCACAAATCCTAGATATTAATGTCTATATGAATGCTCATAAAGACCTAACTAGATATAGATGGACTCGTAAGTGAATATTGGGGCAATTGCAACAAACTCTCAATTAAGCATGTATTAAAAAATGTAACCAACCTAGGGTGTATAGTGTTGGTATATATCTCTAGCAAGAGGTCAACCTAGGGTGTATAGTGAAGACCTGCTACTAGCGATTAATCCCTCCTAAGCAACCAACAATGGCTATTTACTCAATCGGGACATTTTCCATGAATGCTCATCTATCTAGCTATGGCTCAACCTATTACTAATGTAGCCATCCTAGGGTGTATAGTGATGGCTTCCAATTCCCTTACAAGTGGCCAACCTAGGATGTATAGTGAAGGTCACCTGTTTGAGATTGGATGAGGCTCGAGGTTATCAACCGAATTTTACTCGAAGGTTGTAGGGAAAAATCGATATAAAACGCAGCGGAAGAAACGAAAAATAGATTTCGTATGGTTTTAAAATTTTTCTCGAAGTTGAACCTTAACCTTTTAATTAATTAAACTCAAATATATACGGTTAGAGTTAAATACCTCTTGACGCGTGATCCGATTGACTTACGTCGATTGGTAATCCGCAAAATCTTTTCCGATGCCCGTGAACAGTACCCGCGTGAACAGTGATCGTGAACAGTACCCCGCATGAACAGATATCGTGAACAGTACCGCGAGATCTTCCAATCCAAACACGTACGTGAATCACCTAGGAGCGTGGTCTCCCTTTTTCTTTGAATTGCAGACCTGAGAATGGATGAACAAAGTTTTCTTTTTCTTTTGTTAGTCACAAAACAATCAAAAGAAGACAAAAATTATCCGGTCACTTTTGAGTTCTCAATCTAATGATCGAAACTCGTGTGAACCTAATTCGATGTTGTACACACAAGCTTATTGATGAACAAGCAATCAGTGTACTATCAAAGAATAATATCTTCTCTCTTTTATGTTTAGTAGAATAAAAATTATCCTTTTCTATGAATTGAGAAGAAGAAGAAAAATTGAATCATTCGATCAACTATAGTGGCCGAATTCTATATGTGGAATTATATAGGTGGCCGATATTTTGCTTCCTCTTCTATTTACGATTGCCGAAATCTTCTTCTAAATGGACTAGGGTTGCCGCAAATCACATACCAAAAAGAGTTTGTGTTGCACCCTAATTTCCATCAACCTTTAGACTTCAAAACCTAATCCAACTCATAGATATTTTTATTCTTTTATTGACTAAATAAAAAGACTTCTTATTTGATTAAATAAATAAAATTAATTATTTATTTTCTTATCAAACAAGTCTTTTACTTTTAATATACTACTACCAATAGTATAACTTTAGGAAATATATTTCCTGATCAGAAAAAGATTTGTTTCTTTATTAAACAATTAATTAATAAATTAACTAATTCTTATTTAATTAAAACAATGAAACAAAATAATATATTAGGTTAATATATACACCTTGCCGCCCCACTTATATAAATGGGCCATATATTATTTTCTTATTTCATTTAATCCATTGGACTTTAAATAAAAGCCTACATGTGAACCAGACCCATTCTTACTAAAAGAAACAAGCCCACATGTCTCCTTTTAATATATTAATATAATAGTGCAGCCCATTAATTAAATAATAGACATATTATATTCTTGATATATTTAAAACAATTCTAGATGGACCCTTAAATCGGCCCGGTAGAATATATCAAGTGATCCATGAATATATCAAGTGATCCATGCAAATACGTGTGGATTGGGGATCTTGGCGGGCTATCTAAATTTAAGCTTCAATAGACACAACCTAATCATAATCAACAAATGATTCACTCTGGTCCAATCTATTAATTTTAACTCATTCCACTAAAGAGCTAAAATTGAACTCTTAAATAAAGATAGAATACGGAGATGTTTCTCATTCATACCCTAGACAGTCTTATAGGAGATGGTGTATCATCGTGAATAATATCAGTAATAACCAAGAGCTCATAGACCGCCTATAGCTCTCCAACTTACCATATTTCCTCAGATGACCACATTTCGAACTTGGATACTTTGACTTGTCCAGAAGCCATGTTTTCAATAATCATTATTGAAAACTCAACGTTGAGATTTAATATCCAATACCTCAAAACATCCATATGATGATATTATACTCTCATTTAATAATTGGAGCCACGATGTCCATATCTATAAATGAAGTCCTCTATCGATTAACAAATGTATACCACCAAACTATCGAGGATAGACTATGCTATATAATCGTACTCATTGATAGCTCTAATGATAACACTTGCAACCATAAGTCCATCATTTATCTCAAGGTTAAGATAGATTCTCTGATTGTCCTCTTTAATGAAAAAACTTATATCTAGTAACGGTTCTAGATAAAGTATTTCATTGTGATCCAGTTCAATGAACCTAATGCACTCGATTCTTTTACTCGAAAACCTTTCAATGATTTTAGACTCATCATATTCATTTGATCCCACTCAAATGCTAGTAAAAGAATTCTACAACTTTAACAAGATAGAGGTGCCCAACCTTTAACTTAAGTTGTGAACATTATTCAAGACTAACTAAAGAATTGTGTCTACCTCATACATATCCGGATGTATGAACAATTCTTCATGACTCATAGTCTTTTGACCTTATGATTATTTACCTTGACAATTATAATAATAAATGCTATAAGTAATTGTAAGAATCAGAATTCACTTTATTAATATGAGAAGATCGTCAATTACAATATTACACTCTTGCCATTGAGCATAATCCTAACAATCTCCCACTTGCTCTATAGCAAGTGTGTCATATCTCTCATTCCCATGTTCTCTAGATGTCCATCAAAACTCTTCTGAGGTAGAGCCTTTGTGAAAGGATCCGCTAGATTTTCTGCTGACGCGATTTTGGTGATCGTCACGTCTCCCCTATGAACAATTTCCCTCAAAAGGTGATATTTCCTTTCAATGTGTTTACCTCTCTTTTGACTTCTTGGTTCTTTCGAATTAGCCACTGCATCACTGTTGTCACAGTGTATAGTGATCTGCTTATTCGCACTAGGAACGACTTCTAAGTCAATCAAGAATTGGCGGAGCCAAACAGCCTCTTTGGCAGCTTCGCATGCAGCAACATACTTAGCTTCCATGGTGGAATCAGCAATACAAGATTGCTTGATACTCATCCATATGACTGCTCCTCCTCCAATGGTAAACACAGATCCTGATGTGGATTTTCTGGAGTCAGAATCTGACTGGAAATCAGAATCTGTATACCCAACGGGAAGTAAATCCCTTCTAGAGTATACAAGCATATAATCTCTAGTTCTCTTGAGATACTTGAAAATATGCTTGACTGCCGTCCAATGATCAGGACCAGGTTTCGATTGAAACCTACTAACTATGCCAACAGCAAAACAAATATCTGGTCTAGTACAGAGCATTGCATACATGAGACTTCCAACTGCCGAGGCATATGGAACTCTACTCATGAATTGCTCTTCATGCACATTCTTAGGTGCTTGACCCTTAGAAAGTTTGATTCCATGTCTAAAAGGTAACATACCTTTCTTGGAATCTTGCATGGTGAATCTAGACAAGATTTTATCAATGTATGAAGCTTGGGATAACGCAATCATTCTATTCTTTCTATCCCTTATTACTTGGATACCAAGAATATAACTTGCTTTTCCTAAGTCCTTCATATCAATTTGTTTTGCTAATCATTCTTTCACTGATGTCAATACACCTACATCGTTTCCAATAAGTAGTATATCATCAACATAAAGAATGAGGAAAACCAACTTGTCGCCTTTGATCCTCTTGTATACACAAGGTTCGTCAGGGTTTTGAATAAATCCAAAACCCTTTACAGCTTGATCGAACCTTATGTCCCAGGATCTGGATGCTTGCTTTAGTCCATATATGGACTTTTGCAACTTGCATACTCTTTCTTCTTGGACTTTTTCAATGAATCCCTCTGGTTGCATCATATAGATGCTCTCGTCAAGACTTCCATTAAGGAAAGCTGTCTTGACGTCCATTTGCCAAATCTCTAGGTCTAGAGATGCTGCAATGGATAAGAGTATCCTAATGGATTTAAGCATGGCCACAGGTGAGAAGGTTTCCTCGTAATCGATACCTTCTTTCTGTGTATAACCTTTAGCTACTAGTCTAGCTTTAAAGGTTTCCACCTTACCATCCATACCTCTTTTCCTCTTGTATACCCACTTGCACCCAATGGGTTTTATCCCTTTAGGCAAGTCTACAAGGGACCAGACATTGTTATTGAACATCGATTCAATCTCAGATTGCATTGCCTTTTGCCAATGAGGACAATCAACGTCCTCCATAGCTTCCTTGTATGTGTAGGGATCATCGTCGTCCGGGAGATTCTCAATTGATTCTTCTAGACCGATATATCTTTCGGGTTGTGTTCTAACCCTCCCACTACGATGAGGAATGGTAGGTTGTTGATCTTGTGTTAGAGTGGAACTTACAATTGGGCTGGGTTGTGAAACCTCTTGTGGAATTGTATCTCCTGACATCTCATTCAGGACAATTCTACTTTTGTGCACAAAATTATTCATATAGTCCTTTTCTAGAAATGAAGCATTTGTTGAAACAAATACTTTTAGATCAGAAGGACTATAGAAATAATATCCTTTAGTTCCTTTTGGATACCCCACAAATATACATGTTTTCGAACGGGACTCCATCTTTTCTTTTTTTCCTTTCAACACATGTGCGGGACAACCAAATATCCTCATATGTCGTAAACTAGGCTTTCGCCCAGTCCACAATTCATGTGGGGTTTTAGGCACAGATTTAGATGGTACATCGTTTAGAATATATATTGCTGTTTGTAGAGCATATCCCCAAAAAGAAATAGGAAGTGTTGAATAACTCAACATTGATCTAACCATCTCTAAAAGAGTCCTATTTCTCCTTTCTGCTACCCCATTTTGTTGAGGTGTACCTGGTGCAGAAAGATGAGAAACTATCCCATTATCAATAAGATATTGCTGAAACTCTCCAGATAGATATTCTCCACCACGATCAGATCTCAAGATTTTTATATGTTTCTCAAGCTGATTTTCTACTTCAGCTTTGAATGCTTTGAACATATCAAATGCATCCGACTTATGTCTCATGAGATACATGTAACCAAATCTTGAGTAATCATCTGTGAAGGTGATGAAGTACTCATATCCACCTCTAGCTTGAATGCTCATAGGACCACATACATCAGTGTGTACTAGTCCTAAACATTCAGTGGCTCTTGCACCTTTGGTATTGAACGGCCTTTTGGTCATTTTACCTTCCAAACAAGATTCACAAGTTGGTAGATCATCAACCTTTAAGTCACTTAAAGGTCCGTCACATACCAATCTTTTAATCCTATTAAGGTTAATGTGACCTAGGCGTAAATGCCAAAGATAGGTTTCATCCTTTGATAATGTTACTCTTTTATGATTAGGTTCCGTTATTTCTGTGTCTAACGAGTGAGAGATATTTCTATGCAAAAAGAATAAACCGTTTTCCAATGTACCTTTGCAAACAACTTTGTCATTCTTACTAATAATAAAAGTTTTATTAAAAGTAACCGAATATCCAAACTTATTTAAACAAGAAACTGAAATTAAATTCCTCTTGAATTGAGGTACATAATAAACGTCTATTAAATCTAAATGCCTACTAGAATCTAAAATAACTCTAATATCTCCCACTGCACTTGCAGACACTAACGTTCCGTTGCCCAATCGCAAATTGACTTCATCTTCATTCAACCTTCTCTTTTCCTGAAACCCCAGCAAGGAATAACAAACATGATTAGTGGCTCCAGAGTCTATGATCCAAGAATCAGTAGAATCTGCCAGAAAACATGTTTCTAGATAATTAACATTACCTTCTTCCTTCTTTTTCTGGGACTTTGGGCAATCTCTTTTCCAATGTCCCTTTTCACCACAAAGGAAGCATTTCCCTTTGATCTTGGTTACTTTCTTGGTTTCCTTCTTGGTAGGCCCAAGTTGCTTTTTCTTCTGTTGTTTCTTGACCTTCTTACGGGTCTTAACAGTAGCAACTTTACCAACCAAATGAATCTCTTGACCTTTGTTTTTCACAAGGATCTTTTCAGCGCTTTGAACATCTTGCATCATACCCTGCAAGGTGTATTC
Source organism: Dipteronia sinensis (assembly GCA_033220585.1). Lineage (NCBI taxonomy): Eukaryota > Viridiplantae > Streptophyta > Magnoliopsida > Sapindales > Sapindaceae > Dipteronia > Dipteronia sinensis. Next base: position 41,265,409 of record CM065641.1, read on the forward strand.
CTTTTTGTTCAAGGTGTAGTCCAATTTGAACTGATTAAAGGAATCTGACAGTGAGTTAACTACTATATCAATTTTAGTCTCACCATCAATCTCAGCACCATTTAGTTCAGCAATATTGAGATGTGCTATGACTTTCATCATGTGATCTTTCACAGATTGTCCAGGTTTCATCCTAAGATTCATAAAAGCAGTCACTGCCTCTCTCTTAGTCATCCTAGACCTCATAGCAAACATTTCCTCTAGAGACATCATTATATCAGCAGCGGACTCCATTTCTTCATGTTGCTGTTGCAACACGTCGGAGATAATGGCCATAATGTAACATTTTGCCATATCATCAGAAGTCTTCCACTTCTCATACTCATCTCTTTGCATCACATTAGATTCATTATTAGGAAGGGGTGGTTTAGGAGTGGTCAGAACAAACTTATGTTTTTCACTTTGCAGCAACAACCCAATTTTCCTTTTCCATGTTACGTAGTTATCTCCAGTTAATGTGTTATCTTTCAGGATGTTCATAAGTGATGGGGTCATGATTTCTGATTAAAACAAAAACATATATAAGTAAATAATCATGATAATAGCACTTTTCAAAATTTATCTTGAATTAAAATAAATAATTCAATCATAAAAATTCAACGGTGATCCAACACCCATAAATATTACGCCTCCTTTGGGAGTTCGCACTATTTACTAGTTAGACTAGGTCCCACCTAGTTGTTAACATAACAACCAGCGTTTTTAATTTTAGCCTTGTAATTTTTATTAACAATAACTCTTGGGAGGATATTTATAAAATTACATTGTGTGTGTTACAAAGATATCGACCCTCAATTTTCTCTCACGAAAATCCCTCCTTGGGGAGTAGATTTCGTTTAAGTCAATTGTCTAGTCTATCCTTGTAAGGAAGTATATTGTTAAATTCCATTTATGGACGCCCCTTGGGGGGATTACCAAAAATAATAAAACTCAACTAATCTTGGAGGCCATAGGCGTTCTTGCACACCTTCTCCCACTCAATTATTTAAGGCGTGTGATTAAATCCCAAAGAATGATTTTTACCAAGTTATCTAGATGCCGATTAGATACCTAAATCATTCAATGTATGTTCATACCAAAAGAGATATATGAGTGGCACTCCTATTCTAAAATGTCATGTTATCATACAACAACAAATATTGTAATATTTAAGCAAAAATTAAATAGCAAAAATTTTGGCCCATCCTAGAAAAGCAAGTAAATTACAATTGTTAGGAATACAAGATCTTCAGGTGGCCATCAAACATACGCTCATCCCTTGGCCTCCTCCCATGGATGTGCACAGCCCACAACCTCACAAAGGGGCTGCCTTGCGCAGGCCATAAGGCCACACAAGGCTGCTGTGCGCAGCCCACCAAGGATTGGGCTTGCCATGCGCAGCCCAATCCAGTCCTAGGGTGCGCACGGTGCTTGTTCTCTGTTCCGGTTGCTTCGTTTTTCTTCGTGTCTTCGAATTTTCAATACCCGAATACATTACATCATATTACGAATAAATTACTGGAGTAAAACTTTTTTTTTATTTTACTGCAGTAAGATTTACAAAAAAAAAAACTGCACCTGATTACAAAAAAAAATACTGCACTTATTTTACATACAAAACAAAAAAAATAAAACCCTAGCAACTACCAAGAAGGAATTATGGCGATAATAGACCACCCTTCTTGTTACAAATCTGAAACAAAAATTACATTGAAATTCTAGGACCAAAATCGAGCAATAACAATTCACTTTATAAAACATATATAAATCCATACATTCAACATGTAATTATATATGCAAATACCTAGAGTGCCATCTCTTTCTAAAACATGTATAATCACAATAAAAAAGAAATAGATTCACGTATATATACGTTAATTAATTAAAAGGTACAACCAAGACTATGATACCAATTGCAGGGAAAAATCGATATAAAACGCAGCGGAAGAAATGAAAAATAGATTTCGTATGGTTTTAAAATCTTTCTCAAAGTTGAACCTTAACCTTTTAATTAATTAAACTCAAATATATACGGTTAGAGTTAAATACCTCTTGACGAGTGATCCGATTGACTTACGTTGATTGGTAATCCGCAAAATCTTTTCCGATGCCCGTGAACAGTACCCGTGTGAACAGTGATTGTGAACAGTACCCGCGTGAACAGTGATCGTGAACAACCCCCCCCCCCCCCCCCCCCGTGTGAACAGTGATCGTGAACAGTACCCCCACGTGAATAGTACCGCGAGATCTTCCAATCCGAACACGTACGTGAATCACCTAGGAGCGTGGTCTCCCTTTTTCTTTGAATTGCAAACCTGAGAATGGATGAACAAAGTTTTCTTTTTCTTTTGTTAGTCACAAAACAATCAAAAGAAGACAAAAATTATTCCGGTCACTTTTGAGTTCTCAATCTAATGATTGAAACTCGTGTGAACCTAATTCGATGTTGTACACACAAGCTTATTGATGAACAAGCAATCAGTGTACTATCAAAGAATAATCTCTACTCTCTTTTATGTTTAGTAGAATAAAAATTATCCTTTTCTATGAATTGAGAAGAATAAGAAAAATTGAATCATTCAATCAACTATAGTGGCCGAATTCTATATGTGGAATTATATAGGTGGCCGAAATTTTGCTTCCTCTTCTATTTAGGATTGCCGAAATCTTCTTCTAAATGGACTAGGGTTGCCGCAAATCACATACCAAAAAGAGTTTGTGTTGCACCCTAATTTCCATCAACCTTTAGACTTCAAAACCTAATCCAACTCATAGATATTTTTATTCTTTTATTGACTAAATAAAAAGACTTTTTATTTGATTAAATAAATAAAATTAATTATTTATTTTCTTATCAAACAAGTCTTTTACTTTTAATATACTACTACCAATAGTATAACTTTAGGAAATATATTTCCTGATCAGAAAAAGATTTGTTTCTTTATTAAACAATTAATTAATAAATTAACTAATTCTTATTTAATTAAAACAATGAAAAATAATAATATATTAGGTTAATATATACACCTTGCCGCCCCACTTATATAAATGGGCCATATATTATTTTCTTATTTCATTTAATCCATTGGACTTTAAATAAAAGCCTACATGTGAACCAGACCCATTCTTACTAAAAGAAACAAGCCCACATGTCTCCTTTTAATATATTAATATAATAGTGCAGCCCATTAATTAAATAATAGACATATTATATTCTTGATATATTAAAAACAATTCTAGATTGACCCTTAAATCGGCCCGGTAGAATATATCAAGTGATCCATGCAAATACTTGTGGATTGGGGATCTTGGCGGGCTATCTAAATTTAAGCTTCAATAGACACAACCTAATCACAATCAACAAATGATTCACTTAGGTCCAATCTATTAATTTTAACTCATTCCACTAAAAAGCTAAAATTGAACTCTTAAATAAAGATAGAATAAGGAGATGTTTCTCATTCGTACCCTAGACAATCTTATAGGAGATGGTGTATCCTCGTGAATAATATCAGTAAACGCCAAGCGCTCATAGACCGCTTATAGCTCTCCAAGTTACCATATTTCCTCATATGACCACATTTCGAACTTGGATACTTTGACTTGTCCAGAAGCCATGTTTTCAATAATCATTATTGAAAACTCAACGTTGAGATTTAATATCCAATACCTCAAAACATCCATATGATGATATTATACTCTCATTTAATAAATGGAGCCACGATGTCCATATCTATATATGAAGTCCTCTATCGATTAACAAATGTATACCACCAAACTATCGAGGATAGACTATGCTATATAATCGTACTCATTGATAGCTCTAATGATAACACTTGCAACCATAAGTCCATCATTTATCTCAGGATTAAGATAAACTCTCCGATTGTCCTCTTTAATGAAAAAACTTATATCTAGTGATGGTTCTAGATAAAGTATTTCATTGTGATCCAGTTCAATGCACCTAGTGCACTAGATTCTTTTACTCGAAAACCTTTCGATGATTTTAGACTCATCATATTCATTTGATCCCACTCAAATGCTAGTAAAAGAATTCTACAACTTTAACAAGATAGAGGTGCCCAACCTTTAACTTAAGTTGTGAACGTTATTCAAGACTAACTAAAGAATTGTGTCTACCTCATACATATCCGGATGTATGAACAATTCTTCATGTCTCATAGTCTTTTGACCTTATGATTATTTACCTTGACAATTATAATAATAAATGCTATAAGTAATTGTAAGAATCAGAATTCACTTTATTAATATGAGAAGATTATCAATTACAATATTACACTCTTGCCATTGAGCATAATCCTAACAATTAGTTCTCGTAAAATCACTAAAGTAGCCAACCTAAGGTGTATAGTGGAGGCTTCTAATTCGCTCACAAGTGGCTAACCTAGGGTGTATAGTGAAAGCCACTAATTCAAGATTAGATTAAGGGCATGGTTGTAGAGCCGGATTTCCAGAAATCCTTCCATTCAATGGAGCATTAGACAACCTAATTGCCTACTCAAGTGATCCAAATCAATTATGCAAAGAGGTGTATCCAAGCAAATCAATAATGGAAATCAATTCAAGCAATGGAATAAAACATAGAGATAGTATAAATATAATACATAGAGTTTTTTACAAAGCCCAAATATCCATCAAACAAATAACATTAACCCCATAGTGGGGTATTTTAGCTACTCATGTTCTATTACAAACCAAAAAACTAAGAGAGAGTGTAAAGAGAAAACCCTTGAAGATTGATCTCCTTCCTTGAAGCTTGAATCCAAGTCTCCTAGTTGCCTTTGATTGAGTAGAGATGGTTTGGATGATAGGGAGATGTGTTTCTAGCTTAAACTATAAGTGTTGGGAGATATGGGAGTTCTTTGGTTTATTCCCATTCTTTTCTATTTATAGAGGACAGAAATATAGGTCACTTAAGCTTGAAACCAGAAGCTGTCGCGTGCAGAGTGCGGATGGAGTGCGGGTGAATTACCCGCACTGTACCCGTACTGTAAAGGTTTTCTTCATCTTCAGTTCTCTGATCTAGGCAATAGTGCGGGTGGAGTGCGGTTGGATTACCCGCACTTCACTCACACTTGACCCGCACCGGAGTCGTACTTGAGTTGCACTTTACAGTCAGGTGCAAAATCCCTCCTCTATTTTGAGCAATAGTGCGGGTGGAGTGCTGGTTGATGACCTGCACTGTACCCGCACTCTAATGTCAGGTGTAACTCAGCTTCTCTGGCTTTGGCAACAGTGCGGGTGGAGTGCGGTTAGATAACCCGCACTGTAACTCTTCTCCTGTATCAAGTCCCGGCTATGATCATGAGTGTGGTTGGAGTGCGGTTGCGACCCGCACTTGACCCGCACTCTAGAGTTGCTTATGATCCTTTATCTATCCTTTTGCTTCTTTTCTGCCAGAATCACCGCAACATGCTTCCAAACCCAGAATTACATCTATTGCCTGCAATTAGCACTAATGAGCCTATTAGACATAAAATATATAGAAAATACACACAAGAATGAGACAAAGGAATAGGAATGAGGGTCGAAATATGCAACAATTTAGGCACGATCAATGTCATTCACACATAAAGTTGAAAATATGAAACAGAAAGCACGCCTTTGGAGTAGAGAAATACCTTAGGAAGCTTTTTCATCAATGAAAGGTCTCCGCTCTTTTTAAGAGCTCTCTTTGCTCGTTTGTCCTCATGACAACAAGTTAATGGTGTGTCATCCCAAGAGAATAAAGACCAAACACTTTCAACTCAAACAATCACATGATAATGACTTTCTCTAAAAGTCTTAAAACAAATAACACCAAATAGATTTCAAAAATGGAGTTATCTAAAGTCAATCAACGAATTTTGACAATCATAGCAATATTTGTGAGATAGCTAAGTTCATGTCAAAGTCATAAAGAAACAAAGCTAGTTAGCTAAGTTACTCAAACTGTAACACTAATTTTAAAGCTAACTCATATGTGCAACTTATACTAATGGTAAGAGCATTCACCGTTGACCCATTTGATCTTGGGTGCACTAACACAAATATCATCATAAACATTTCTCACAGCAACATTATATCTAGAAGATGAATAATAAACTATCTTCCTTATAAAGATATTACTCCTGTTAAACACATCATTATTGCCATGAACAAATATATCATCAAGATTATGCATATGATCATGTGAAACACTCTTTTTCACCCAAATCTTCTTGACGTTCTTCTTCATTTGATTATCATTATCATTCACATCATTCAAGGTGTTATCATTAGCAACATGTATAGAAGAATGACTAGGAACCTTTTTCACATCAAGATTTTTAACCCAAGCTTTCATAGTATGTTTCTTTACGTGATTATTGATCATATGCACATCATATAAGGCATTAAAGCAATTATCATGATTAGTGATCGAGCCTAAATTGTTGTATATTTCGGCCCTCATTCCTATTCCTTTGTCTCGTTCTTGTGTGTATTTTCTGTATATTTTATGTCTAATAGGATCGTTGGTGCTAATTGCAGGCAATGGATGTAATTATGGTGTTAGAAGTGTTTTGCAGTGGTTCCGACAGAAAAAGGGGCCAAAGGAAAGACAAAGGATCATAAACAGCTCTACAGTGCAGGTCAAGTGCGCGCAACCGCACTCCAGCCGCACTCATGCTCATAGACGGGACCTGATGCAAGAGAAAAGTTACAGTGCGGGTACAGTGCGGGTCATCCAACCGCACTCTACCCGCAATGTTGCCAAAGCCAGAGAAGCTGATTTGCACCTGACATTAGAGTGCGGGTCATCAAACCGCACTCCACCCGCACTGTTGCTCAAGACAGAGAAGTGGATTATGCACATGACATTAGAGTGCAGGTACAGTGCGGGTCATCCAACCGCACTCCACCCGTCTTATTGCTCAAGACAGAGGAGTGGATTATGCACCTGACTGTAAAGTGCGAGTAAAGTACGAGTCAAGTGCGGGTCAAGTGTGGGTAATCCAACCGCACTCCACCCTCACTATTTCCCAGATCTGAGAACTGAAGATGAAGACTACCCATACAGTGCGGGTAATTCACCCGCACTCCAACCACACTCCACCCGCACTCTACACGCGACAGCTTCTGTTTTCAAGCTTAATTGACCTATTTCTCCATCCCTTATAAATAGAAAAGAATGGGAACCAACCAAAGACAGCCACATCTCCCAACACTTGTAGTCTAAGCTAGAAACACATCTCTCTATCATCCAAACCATCTCTACTCAATCAAAGGCAACTAGGAGACTTGGATTCAAGCTTCAAGGAAAGAGATCAATCTTCAAGGGTTTTCTCTTTAAACTCTCTCTTAGTTTATTGGTTTGTAATAGAACATGAGTAGCTAAAATACCACACTATGGGGTTGATGTTATTTGTTTGATGGATATTTGGGCTTTGTAAATAAACTCTATGTGTTATATTTATTCTATCTCTATGTTTTATTCCATTGCTTGAATTGATTTCCATTATTGATTTGCTTGGATATACCCTCTTTGCATGATTGATTTGGATTACTTGAGTCGGAAATTAGGTTGTCTAATGGTCCATTGAATGGAAGGATTTTCGGAAATTCGGCTCTACAACCATGCCCTTAATCTAATCTTGAATTAGTGGCTTTCACTCTACACCCTAGGTTAGCCACTTGTGATAGAATTAGAAGCCTCCACTATACACCCTAGGTTGGCTACTTTAGTGATTTTACGAGAACTGACCTTCGAGTAGAATTCGGTTGACAACCTCGAGCCTCATCCAATCTCAAACTGGTGGCCTTCACTATACATCCTAGGTCGAAAACTTGTGAGGGAATTGGAAGCTATCACTATACACCCTAGGATGGCTACATTAGTAATAGGTTGAGCCATAGCTAGATAGATGAGCATTCATGGAAAAAGTCCCGATTGAGTAACTGGCCCTTGTTGGTTGCTTAGGAGGGATTAATCGCTAGTAGGAGGTGCTCGCTATACACCCTAGGTTGACCTCTTGCTAGAGATATATACCAACATTATACACCCTAGGTTGGTTACATTTGTCAAAACGTGCTTAATTGATAGTTTGTTGCAATTTCCCCAATATTCACTTACGAGTCCATCAACTCCGTAGTTCCATCATCATTCATTCATCACTCCATTGTCATCCCATTTTATTTGCTTTCATAATTTAGTTTATATTGTATTTTCATTCACCATCACTTTACTTTTATGCATACTAGTTATATTAATCATAATCTTATCACAGCTACCCCGATCTCAGTGGACGACACCCGTGCTTACCGCTTTACTTGTATTTATACTTGTGAACGAATTGCATAGGTTTTATAAATTGTTTTGACGGATGGTTTTCTGACGGCAAAAACCTTCCCATCAATTAGACACATCCACAGTTTCCATTTCATTTCATACACCCATCATAGGATTTTCTCATTTCACTAGCATGCATCTCATTCCCTAGTTTGCATTTGTCTAATATACTCATGACATATAGGTTTAATATGCCCAACAACTTTGCAAAAATGACAAACTGGGATAAATTTGAAGACATTATTTATGACTCTAGATTTAACCACATGCTTAGAAGAATGATTAGGCAACTTTTTACCAACATTTTCATGATGCACAATTCCAAGTTTGCATTGTCTATTGTGTAAGGACCTCGATTTTGTGATTGGCTTATTTCATGACAAACCACACCACATTGGGGATGATTGTGTAATGGGTAGCTTAGATCCATGTTGGCAAGTTGGCAAGCTTCCAAGAATCTCCATGACTTTAAGAGCAAAAGGTATACTCACTTGACTTTGTCTCTTGAAAAGTTTAGGTGCACACACACACTTCATGCATGCTTTGTTCATCTTGCATTTGTGTTCTTTATTGTGCATATGTGTGCATCCATTATAAAACTCACATGAGCACGTCCTTGTTTGTCTTTACGTGCGGTTGTTTTGTTTTACGTTTTCCTTGTGTGTTTGGAAACGTTCTCACTCGCACGGTGGTGTGCTTGTGTTGTGTCCGCGCTTGCACGTTGGTGTGCTTGGGTCTTAGCGCAATTTGTGACTATAGAGAGACTCTATATGTCTCTCTTGGATTTGTATTTGGTTACATGGTTTAATACCAATGAGTGGTTTAGGATAAGACCACCGTGCATTGCAAAATTGATCGCAACACTAGATTAACCACAAACAAAGTACCCAGCTTTATTTGCTCTCTACAGACTCTTTAGATTGCACGTCTCAAATGAAATCCTTCTACATATGACACTCATATACTCAATTTGAGATTACATTCAGCAATATTGGATGTTTTGCACATAAAATATAAGCATACGGATGTTACTAAATCAATATTTATAGAATGAAAAACTAGCTTCTTTTATTCATGTTTTTATAACATTTACATATTACAAACTTTGGGGCATAAATGCCAACAGCCACGTAGACAAAAGTCAACTTGTCAATCACGACCCGAGACACGACATCCAAGCTAGCCACGTCGTAGCAATACATTAATGAAGCTAGATACTTGCACATAAAGTAAACCGAATTGGGCAAGAGACCCAATTAGGCAGGAGATCTACCCATCAAAGATCTCTGGTCGATAAGATCTTCTCGCCCGATTAAGAAGATTTATGGTTCTGCTAAACCACAATAAATGGTCAAGAGATCTGCTCCAAAAAGGAAACGAGCATATCCTCTTCAAATGTACTATAATCCCAATCAGGTAAAGACTTAACACCAATCGGGAAAGAATCCTAATCGGTCCGCACTACTCGAATTTCAGCAGGATTCAATTTAATGAATATGCTACTTATACGCCAAGAACTGGAAACTCCTAGGGAGAACCATATAAATATAGCCATGTATTCACTGTAATGGGAACGAACAATTAACACGAGTTAAGGAGAGAACAGAGTGTGTAACTAATTCAATATAAAGTAGAATTATTTCTTTGACATCAGCGGCAACCCATGGTTGTTTCTCCATTACCGAAGTTTTACCACGTAAAACCATTGTGTCTCTTTTACTTTTTGCTTTATTTTATTTTGTTTGCTCACAGATCATACGCATTACATCGTTGACCAGTTGAGTTTCCAAAAGTCCAGAAATCACTCAACATTAATAATAAGAAATAAGCGGTTGGTATTAAATCATGATTCATATGAACATCTTAACGTATGTATTTTGCAAATATGTATATGTAGGAAGAATTTTCTACTTAATATAGTAGGGAGTAGATATCTCTCAAATGTGGAAGTATATATCAATGTCACACATGTTAACGGAAATTTTACTCGAGGTGAGAAATCTCAATTAACACCCTCAAAACCACTACCACGGAGGTGGTGGTCAAGGTAGAATGTAATCTAGTCAGTGCTAGTAAAAAATGACAAAGAAAATACTATTGTCAATACCATCAAAAGAGAATGAACAAAAGAGAACGAAAATGTTTCTTTATTCTTATGAATGGTGTATCGTTAACCAATATTTCTCAATCGCTCTCAATCTCTCTAGGGTGTAGTAGGGTTGTTGTCGTATACCTGTCGAAAAGTAGTCCCCTCTTTCTGAGGGCCTAAGTCCTTCTTTTATACATTGTCTTCATAGGTTAAACTAATTGATTCTCAATTGATTTTGCTTCATCCCTTCCCCCATTATCGGACGGGATTTTTTAAATGTCATTGACTTTGAGTTAATTGCTGAGTTGAGGATATCTTGGTGGAGATCAATTTGTTGCCTACTCGGACTCTATTACTTTTTCTGTACGTATGTAACGTTTTAAGATATGATCATGTGTGTCTTCAGGTTTAGCATGATACCCCATAGGGGTCGTTGAATATGGTGTATATTATGGTGAGGTACATCAGATAGTGAGGTCGATCAGTGTCTTAGCCCCGATATTCAGGAGTTTAGTCTAGCCAGGAGCTAGGTCTGGCCTCCCTTGACCTTTTGGAGCTACGTGCGGCCTTCTACGGACACCCCACTTTGTCAGCGAGGTATAGGCGAGCTTCTAGAGTGATTGCGAGGTAATCCCGACTTCGGGGGGATTTCCTGGTTTCAGGTTCAGTGATGCGGGCTCGATCTGATCGAGTCGGGCTCTACTCCGGGTGTATCTGGAGCCCATCCTTATTCCTGTGGGGCAGTATCTTAGCTCAGCTTCGGGTTACATGTTCTTTTGGTGGATGACCTCGGGCATGGAGCCAGGTTTAGAGGGTGGAGAATTTCCCTTTGGTCCCTAGCCAAATTTGGCTATTAACAAAAGTCCCTTCTGACTTGAACACCGGTTGTCGAATGAGGTTGGGGTCAGATTTTTTATTTTATTTGGGAAATCTTTCCTTCTTTACCATTACCAGAATCTTTGGGAAATCCTCTCATTAACTGCGCAAGTGACGTGACGTGAGCTTACTGACTTATTTCCGAGTTAATCCGGCTACGTTACTGCAGTCTTCGAGATTCTTTACCGTTACCAGAATCTTGGGGAAATCTTCTCATTAACTGTGCAAGTGACATGGCGTGAGCTGACTGACTTATTTTTGAGTTAATCCGGCTGCGTTACGACAGTCTCCGAGATTCTTTGTAATCTTAACCGAAGATCTCGACAGCTCGTGCTGCTGCCCTCTTGCCTATATATACTTGTTTATCTCAACGTCTTCCTCATATCTCTCAAATTCCTCATCCTCACCGAATTCATCATGTCGAAAAACAGTCGCGATTCCGTTGATTCCATGGTTTACGGCGAAGAGGTCTTCAGCCTTGTTTCTGGAAAACGGGCAAGGAAGAGCTTAGACAGCGATGATTCTCCGCCTAATCCGTAACGTCGGCGGTCGAACAGGAATGTGTCCATTGGGACCGGGTTTTCTAACCATCCCGACCATCCTCTAGGTATAGCCGATGAAGACTCTGATAAAGAGGTTGGCGGCAATGCCGCGGGGGAGCATCGAGTCCCGGCTTCCGGCCCCCCTTTGGAGAGACTTCCTCCCTATGAATTCAGGGTTGTCCCTGATTCCACCGTTGATCCGAACGTGATTGATCGTTTGAGGTCTAAATATGGCATTCCCAACAGCATCTCTATCTCAGTACCTCCCAAGGGTTATGAGTTCTCCAACCCCCCTAAAGGCGTGCTTCCAATTCATGTGGCGGCTCTCGAGAATGGCGTTAGGCTTCCCCTTCATCCTACTCTTCGGTGAGCTCTCAACGCCATCCAGCTTGCTCTCCACGCCATCCAGCTTGCTCTCCTCCAGTTGACGCTCGACTTCAGGAGGCATTTGATTGGCTTCTTCATGCTGTAGAGGGAACAATGCTAGCTGAGCAAGGTGACGAGAGAGCCCGGAGTAGAAGAGCTAGCCTATCTTTTCCAAATCGGGAGTATATCTGGCGCTCCCCGAGGTCAGTTTTATGTTAAGGCCAAGAACAAGCTCAACTTTGTTATTCCCGGTGTTTCGAAGAAGGACCCCGCCTGGAAGGAAGAATGGATCCTTACGGGGGATGATTGGGGAAGCTCGATTTTTGTTGGGGGGCATGAGTTCGAGGTTCCCACAACTTTTAGTGATAAACCATCGTAGGACAGGGACTCTCTGTCTTCTGAATCTAAAACTATTGTGAAGGCAATTCTAGCCAGGAATTACTTGAACCTGAAGTTCCCAACCGCTGAAGCCTTCGATCCTCATAGGGTGAATCAATACATGCTGATCTCGGATGCTACTCCTCGTAAGTGTCACTGAATCATCTTGCTTTGACTTGTTGACTGCTTGCTTTTGACGTTTTCCTTCTTTGTTTTGTTTACTCACAGTTTTTGTTGTTGAGCCAGCTTCCTGCGACGTCCAACATTTTCCTCAGGCTCGAACTCCTCTTCCCTTTGCTGGGGTTGAACCAGCTCTTGCTCAATCTGCCTCCCCAACTAGGTCTAAGATGGCCAACCTTGCGTCAGCGGCATTTCGGGCTCTAGGTAAGGCTCCCCAAGCTGTTGGTCCAACTATTTCTGCTCCTTCTGTTCTTGTTGCTAAGGTTGATATTCCCACGATTCGTCCTCCTGATTTCGCTATGCTTCAAACCCCCCGAGCTTCGGAGGACTTTGAAAAGGGTGTTACAAGGATTCCTCCTAGTAATTCCCGCCCTCAGTCGAGCTCGACGGAGCAGGATGAAGTCCTGGAACAATTCATCACTTCCTGTCCGAGCTATGGGATCTCTAGGATGGCCTCAATGCCTGTGGATGTCTTGCTCACGAAGGGGTCTGCTGTCTTAGCTGAGGTAATTGTATTTTCTTCGTACTACTTCTGCCAGCTTGTTCAATATTTAACCCTGGTTTTGTATTTAATAGGCCTTCAAGTTAAATGTAGCCATGGGCCACCAGGTAACCGTCCCTCGTGACCGGACCATTAACGCTGAAGTAGAAGCCAAGAAAGCCATGAGAGTGCTCAAGCAGGCTCAGACCCTATTAGAAGAGATGACCTCTAACCAAGGAAAAATTGAGATCGAGCTGGCCGAGCTTCATTGTGATCATGAGAGGACGAAGCAATCTTATGATTAAGAACATCTCCAATCTACCCGGCGGGCCAGGCAGAGGGATTCTTGGAAAGCAGAGGCTAAGAAGTTGGTCCTCGAGAATCAGGCTTTGATTGCTCAGGTGACCCAGCTGCAAGCTGATGCGGAGACCTCTTTTAGTGAGGGATACTCAAGACAGAGAAGTGGATTATGCACATGACATTAGAGTGTGGGTACAGTGCGGGTCATCCAACCACACTCCACCCGCACTATTGCTCAAGATAGAGGAGTGGATTATGCACCTGACTGTAAAGTGCAAGTAAAGTGCTGGTCAAGCGTGGGTAATCCAACCGCACTCCACCCTCACTATTTCCCAGATCTGAGAACTGAAGATGAAGACTACCCATACAGTGCGGGTAATTCACCCGCACTCCAACCGCACTCCACCCGCACTCTACGCGCGACAACTTCTGTTTTCAAGCTTAATTGACCTATTTCTCCATCCCTTATAAATAGAAAAGAATGGGAACGAACCAAAGACAGCCATATCTCTCAACACTTGTTGTCTAAGCTAGAAACACATCTCCCTATCATCCAAACCATCTCTACTCAATCAAAGGCAACTAGGAGACTTGGATTCAAGCTTTAAGGAAGGAGATCAATCTTCAAGGGTTTTCTCTTTAAACTCTCTCTTAGTTTATTGGTTTGTAATAGAACATGAGTAGCTAAAATACCCCACTATGGGGTTGATGTTATTTGTTTGATGGATATTTGGGCTTTGTAAATAAACTCTATGTGTTATATTTATTCTATCTCTATGTTTTATTCCATTGCTTGAATTGATTTCCATTATTGATTTGCTTGGATACACCATCTTTGCATGATTGATTTGGATTACTTGAGTAGGCAATTAGGTTGTCTAATGCTCCATTGAATGGAAGGATTTTCGGAAATCCGGCTCTACAACCATGCCCCTAATATAATCTTGAATTAGTGGCTTTCACTATACACCCTAGGTTAGCCACTTGTGATAGAATTAGAAGCCTCCACTGTAAACCCTAGGTTGGATACTTTAGTGATTTTACGAGAACTAACCTTCGAGTAGAATTCGGTTGACAACCTCGAGCCTCATCCAAACTTAAACGGGTGGCCTTCACTATACATCCTAGGTCGGCCACTTGTGAGGGAATTGGAAGCCATCATTATACACCCTAGGATGGCTACATTAGTAATAGGTTGAGCCATAGCTAGATAGATGAGCATTCATGGAGAAAGTCCAGATTGAGTAACTAGCCATTGTTGGTTGCTTAGGAGGGATTAATCGCTAGTAGGAGGTGCTCGCTATACACCCTAGGTTGACCTCTTGCCAGAGATATATACCAACACTATACACCCTAGGTTGGTTACCTTTGTCAAAACGTGCTTAATTGATAGTTTGTTGCAATTTCCCCAATATTCACTTACGAGTCCATCAACTTCGTAGCTCTGTCATCATTCATTCATCACTCCATTGTCATCCCATTTTATTTGCTTTCATAATTTAGTTTATATTGTATTTTTTATTCACCATCACTTTACTTTTATGCATACTAGTTATATTAATCATAATCTTATCACAGCTACCCCGATCTCAGTGGACGACACCCATGCTTACCGCTTTACTTGTATTTATACTTGTGAACGCATTGCATAGGTTTTATAAATTGTTTTGACGGACGGTTTTCTGACGGCAAAAACTTTCCCATCAATTAGACACATGCACAGAAGATTTTCTCTTTTCACTAGCATGCATCTCATTCCCTTGTTTGCATTTGTCTAATATACTCATGACATATAGGTTTAATATGCCCAACAACTTTGCAAAAATGACAAACAGGGATAAATTTGAAGACGTTATTTATGACTCTAGATTTAACCACATGCTTAGAAGAATGATTAGGCAACTTTTTACCAACATGTTCATGATGCACAATTCCAAGTTTGCATTGTCTATTGTGTAAGGACCTCGATTTTGTGATTGGCTTATTTCATGATAAACCACACCACATTAGGGATGATTGTGTAATGGATAGCTTAGGTCCATGTTGGCAAGCTTCCAAGAATCTCCATGACTTCAAGAGCAAAAGGTATACTCACTTGACTTTGTCTCTTGAAAAGTTTAGGTGCACACACACACTTCATGCATGCTTTGTTCATCTTGCATTTGTGTTCTTTATTGTGTATATGTGTGCATCCATTATACAACTCACATGAGCATGTCCTTGTTTGTCTTTACGTGCCGTTGTTTTGTTTTATGTTTTCCTTGTGTGTTTGGAAACGTCCTCACTCGCACGATGGTGTGCTTGTGTTGTGTCCGCGCTTGCAAGTTGGTGTGCTTGGGTCTTAGCGCAATTTGTGACCATAGAGAGGCTCTATTTGTCTCTCTTGGATTTGTATTTTGTTACATGGTTCAATACCAATGAGTGGTTTAGGATAAGACCACCTTGCATTACAAAATTGATCGCAGCTGTAGATTAACCACAAACAAAGTACCCAGCTTTATTTGCTCTCTACAGACTCTTTAGATTGCACATCTCAAACGAAATCCTTTTACATATGACACTCATATACTCAATTTGAGATTACATTCAGCAATATTGGATGTTTTGCACATAAGATATAAGCATACGGATGTTAATAAATCAATATTTATAGAATGAAAAACCAACTTCTTTTATTCATGTTTTTATAACATTTACATATTACAAACTTTAGGGCATAAATGCCAACAACCACGTCGACAAAAGTCAACTTGTCAATCACGACCCGAGACACGACATCCAATCTAGCCACGTCATAGCAATACATTAATGAAGCTAGATACTTCCACATAAAGTAAACCGAATTGGGCAAGAGACCCAATTAGGCAGGAGATCTACCCATCAAAGATCTCTGGTCGATAAGATCTTCTCGCCCGATTAAGAAGATTTATGGTTCTGCTAAACCACAATAAATGGTCAAGAGATCTGCTCCAAAAAGGAAACGAGCATATCCTTTTCAAATGTACTATAATCCTAATCAGGTAAAGACTTAACACCAATCGGGAAAGAATCCTAATCAGTCCGCACTACTCGAATTTCAGGAGGATTCAATTTAATGAATATGCTACTTATACGCCAAGAACTTGAAACTCCTAGGGAGAACCATATAAATATAGCCATGTATTCACTGTAATGGGAACGAACAATTAACACGAGTTAAGGAGAGAACAGAGTGTGTAACTAATTCAATATACAGTAGAATTATTTCTTTGACATCAGCGGCAACCCATGGTTGTTTCTCCATTACCGAAGTTTTACCACGTAAAACCATTTTGTCTCTTTTACTTTTTGCTTTATTTTATTTTTTTTGCTCACAGATCATACGCATTACATCGTTGACCAGTTGACTTTCCAAAAGTCCAGAAATCACTCAACATTAATAATAAGAAATAAGCGGTGGGTATTAAATCATGATTCATATGAACATCTTAACGTATGTATTTTGCAAATATGTATATGTAGGAAGAATTTTCTACTTAATATAGTAGGGAGTAGATACTCAACCCGGATTCAAATCGATGATGCGAGATCCACACAAACTCAATCCATCCAGATAGAGACGTAGCTTGAATCCTCTATGCTACCGTGGACCCTCATAAAATGAAAGGTGAAGCGGTGTTATCTCTCAAATGTGGAAGTATATATCAATGTCACACATGTTAACGGAAATTTTACTCGGGGTGAGAAATCTCAATTAACACCCTCAAAACCACTACCACGGAGGTGGTGGTCAAGGTAGAATGTAATCTAGTCAGTGCTAGTAAAAAATGACAAAGAAAATACTATTATCAATACCATCAAAAGAGAATGAATAAAAGAGAACGAAAATGTTTCTTTATTCTTATGAATGGTGTATCGTTTACAAATATTTCTCAATCGCTCTCAATCTCTCTAGGGTGTAGTAGGGTTGTTGTCGTATACCTGCCGAAAAGTAGTCCCCTCTTTCTGAAGGCCGAAGTCCTTGTTTTATTCATTGTCTCATAGGTTAAACTAATTGATTCTCCCTTGATTTTCTCCATCCCTTCCCACCTTATCAGACGGGATTTTTTAAATGTCATTGACTTTGAGTTAATTGCTGAGTTGAGGATATCTTGGTAGAGATCAATTTGTTGCCTACTCAGACTCTATTACTTGTTCTGTAAGTATGTAACGTTTTAGATATGATCATGTTTGTCTTCAGGTTTAGCATGATCTCCCATAGGGGTCATTGAATAAGGTGTATATTATGGTGAGGTACATCAGATAGTTAGGTCGATCAGTGTCTTAGCCCCGATATTCAGGAGTTTAGTCTAGCCAGGAGCTAGGTCTTGCCTCCCTTGACCTTTTGGAGCTACGTGCGGCCTCCTACGGACACCCCACTACGTCAGCGAGGTATAGGCGAGCTTCTAGAGTGATTGCGAGGTAATCCCGACTTTGGGGGGATTTCCTGGTTTCAGGTTCAGTGATGCGGGCTCGATCTGATCAAGCCGGGCTCTACTCCGGGTGTTTCTGGAGCCCGTCCTTATTCCTGTGTGGTGGTATCGTAGCTCAGCTTTGGGTAACATGGTCTTCTGGTGGATGACCTCGAGCATGGAGCCAGGTTTAGAGGGTAGAGAATTTCCCTTTGGTCCCTAGCCAAATTTGGCTATTAACAGAAGTCCATTCTGACTTGAACACCGGTTGTCGAATGGGGTTGGGGTCAAATTTTTTATTTTATTTGGGAAATCTTTCCTTCTTTACCGTTACCAGAATCTTGGGGAAATCCTCTCATTAACTGCGCAAGTGACGTGACGTGAGCTTACTGACTTATTTCTGAGTTAATCCGGCTGCGTTACGGCAGTCTCCGAGATTCTTTACCGTTACCAGAATCTTGTGGAAATCTTCTCATTAACTGCGCAAGTGACGTGGCCTGAGCTGACTGACTTATTTTTGAGTTAATCCGGTTGCGTTACGGCAGTCTCCGAGATTCTTTATAATCTTAACTGAAGATCTCGACAGCTCGTGCTGCTGCCCTCTTGCCTATATATACTTGTTTATCTCAACGTCTTCCTCATATCTCTCAAACTCCTCATCCTCACCGAATTCAATATGTCGAAAAATAGCCGCGATTCCGTTGATTCCATGGTTGACGGTGAATAGGTCTTTAGCCTTGCCTCTGGAAAACGGGCAAGGAGGAGCTTAGATAGCGATGATTCTCCACCGAATCCGCAACGTCGGCGGTTGAACAGGAATGTGTCCATTAGGACTGGTTTTTCTAACCATCCTGACCATCCTCTAGATATAGCCGATGAAGACTCCGATAAAGAGGTTGGCGGCAATACCGCGGGGGATCATCGAATCCCGGCTTCCGGCCCCCCTTTGGAGAGACTTCCTCCCTATGACTTCAGGGTTGTCCCTGATTCCACCGTTGATTCGAAAGTGATTGACCGTTTGAGGTATAAATATGGCATTCCCGACAGCATTTCTATCTCAGTACCTCCCAATGGTTATGAGTTCTTCAACCCCCCTAAAGGCGTGCTTCCAATTCATGTGGCGGCTCTCTAGAATGGGGTTAGGCTTTCCCTTCATCCTACTCTTCGGCGAGCTCTCAACGCCATCCAGCTTGCTCTCCTCCAGTTGACGCTCGACTTCTGGAGGCATTTGATTGGCTTCCTCATGCTGTGGAGGAAATAATGCCAGCTGAGCAAGATGACGAGAGAGCCCGGAGTAGAAGAGCTAGCCTATCTTTTCCAAATCGAGAGCCTATTTGGCGCTCCCCGAGGTCAGTTTAATGCTAAGGCCAAGAACAAGCTCAACTTTGTTATTCCCGGCGTTTCGAAGAAGGACCCCGCCTAGAAGGAAGAATGGATCCTTGCGGGGGATGATTGGGGAAGCTCGATTTTCATTGGGGGGCATGAGTTCGAGGTTCCCACAACTTTTAGTGATAAACCATCGTAGGACCGGGACTCCCTGTCTTCTAAATCTGAAACTATTTTGAAGGCAATTCTAGCCAAGAATTACTTAAACCTGAAGTTCCCAACCGCTGAAGCCCTTGCTCCTCATAGGGTGAATCAATACATGCGGATCTTAGGTGCTACTCCTCGTAAGTGTCACTGAATCGTCTTGCTTTGACTTGTTGACTAGCTTGGTTCTGAAATTTTCCTTTTTTGTTTTGTTTACTCACAGTTTTTGTTGTTGAGCCAGCTTCCCGTGACGTCCAACGTTTTCCTCAAGCTCAAACTCCTCTTCCCTTTGCTGGGGTTGAACCGGCTCTTGCTCAATCTGCCTCCCCAACTGGGTTTAAGATGGCCAACCTTGTGTCACGGGCTTTTCGGGCTCTGGGTAAGGCTCCCCAAGCTGTTGGTCCAACTACTTCTGCTCCTTCTGTTCTTGTTGCTAAGGTTGCTATTCCCACGATTCGTCCTCCTGATTCTGATACGCTTCCAACCCCCTGAGCTTCGGAGGACTTTGAAAAGGGTGTTGCAGGGATTCCTCCTAGCAGTTCCTGCCCTCAGTCGAGCTCGACGGGGCAGGATGAAGTCCTGGAACAATTCATCGCGTCCTGTCCGGGCGATGGGATCTCCAGGATGGCCTCATTGCCCATGGATGTCTTGCTCACCAAGGGGTCTGCTATCTTAGCTGAGGTAATTGTATTTTCTTCGTACTACTTCTGCCAGCTTGTTCAATATTTAACCCTGGTTTTGTATTTATAGGCCTTCAAGTTAAATGTAGCCATGGACCACCAAGTAACCCTCCTTAGTGACCAGGCCATTAAGGCTGAAGCCGAAGCCGAGAAAGCCATGGGAGTGCTCAAGCAGGCTCAGACCCTAGTAGAAGAGATGACCTCTAACCAAGGAAAAATTGAGATCAAGCTGGCTGAGCTTCATTGTGATCATGAGAGGATGAAGCAGTCTTATGATCAAGAACGTCTCCAATCTACCCGGCGGGCCAGGCAGTGGGATTCTTAGAAAGCAAAGGCTAAGAAGTTGGACCTCGAGAATCAGGCTTAGATTGCTCAGGTGACCCAGCTACATGCTGATGCGGAGACCTCCTTTAGTGATGGATACTTCTACGCTTCCTTTCAGGTAGCAGAGGCTCTCCCTCCTCCCTTTGATTTGTCATCCATTGCCGGTTTGGATAGAAAGGAGA
This sequence comes from Dipteronia sinensis, assembly GCA_033220585.1. Classification (NCBI taxonomy): domain Eukaryota; kingdom Viridiplantae; phylum Streptophyta; class Magnoliopsida; order Sapindales; family Sapindaceae; genus Dipteronia; species Dipteronia sinensis. The sequence continues at coordinate 41,286,114 of CM065641.1, forward strand.
TAATGATCAAGGATGGTGAGTTGTCTCGCCCTGATGATAACGAGGCGGTTCCTTCGAGGCAGGTAGGAGCTGGAAAGCAGCCTGTCCAGGCAGATCCTCCATTTCCTCCTTTTATCTTTACTGCTTCAGGTCATGGGGAGTCTTCAAGTAAGGTTCTCTTCTCGCGATCAGAAGGAGATTAGCCAGGAGCTGGGGAAGGAGCTAGGAGCCCGTCTAAGGAACCCCCTATAATGAAGATAGAGGTCGATAGGAGCCAGACGGGGTCTATGGCTGCCCTTCTTGATGCGGCTATCCCGCCTAAGGTTATGGCAGTGATTAATGAAGTCCTGGATGAAGATCATGCCGATCAATAGGAGGAGCCTCTGAATGGAGGGATGGTTGGCGAGGATAACCAAGATAGGCAACTACCTGAATGGGGGGTTGATGGGGAGGATCAACATGAGGGAGGAGGATCAGCAGAGGAAAATCAAGAGAGTTCCAAAGCTTGATGCGGCCTGTTTATGATTGGCCTTGATTGCCCTGAAAAGAAGGTGGGCACCCTGTTTTGCTCTTGATTAGTTTAGTTGTTTTTTTTTTCTTTATAGCCCATGCTCGGAGGTTGGGCTCCCTGTTTGATAGATGTAGCCTTACCGGGGGATAGGCTCCTCTTGTCTTTAATGAAACTTGTCTTTAATGAGAAACTGATTCGCTTGAGAAACTCTTGTTTTATTCCTGGTCCTGACTAGGAACCAGAACTGCATCCCTGACGATAGTTTGTTCATACTTCATTCTGACTTTTATAGGGAATTCTTATCAGGATGATCTTGATCCTGCACACGAAAAAAAATATTTATATTTAAATCCGTTTTAGGAGAGGTAGCCCGATCGAGGCATCATAAGGGCTGTTTAGCTATTTCCTGGTCTCGAGATCCGGCTAGCAACTATGCTCTTACACTTAGACCATTCTTGGGGGTGGTAGCCCGACCAAGGCATCAGGAGGGCTGTTTAGCTATTTTTCAGTCTCGAGACCTATAGGGCAGCTATGCTCTTACACTCAGACCCTTCTTGGGGGTGGTAGCCCGACCAAGGCATCAGGAGGGCTGTTTAGTTATTTTCTGGTCTCGAGATCTGGATGGCACCTATGCTCTTACACTCAGACCTTTCTTAGGGCTAGTAGCCCGACCAAGGCATCAGAAGGGCTGTTTAGCTATTTCCTGGTCTCAAGATCTGGATGGCAACTATGCTCTTAATCTCAGACCCTTCTTTGGGGTGGTAGCCCGACCAAGGCATCAGGAGGGCTGTTTAACTATTTCCTGGTCTCGAGATCTGGATGGCAGCTATGCTCTTACACTCAGACCCTTCTTGGGGGTGGTAGCCCGACCAAGGCATCAGGGTAGAGAGGGGGCTTCCCCAGCTAGTCACTGGTCTTGAGGTGTCTATATTGAATTTTCTAGTCGAGTATGTAGATACTAATGTTTAACATAGTCGGAGATAAAGAGAGAAAAAAAAGAATGACTTTATTGATGATCGAGATGTAGTACATCTTTATTAGGGATTCTAATGAAACCTAAATAGGGGTAATCTGCTTGAAAACTCCCTGCTCAAGAGTAGAATTTCCTCAAGTGATCTGCGTTCCAAGTGTGGTCGATGGATCGTCCATCCATGTCTTCGAGTTTGTAGGCTCCATAGCGAGCAACTAACTTTATCAAATATGACCCTTCCCAATTGGGGCTTAGGACTCCATCCTACCTTTTTCGAGTATTCAGAGACACTTTCCTAAGCACCAGATCCCCTTCTTTGAAATTCCAGGATCTAACCTTTCAGTTGAAATATCTAGCGATCTTGCCTTGGTAGATTGCCACTTTCTCCGCTACCCGGTCTTGTTTCTATTCTAGGAGGTCCGGATTAGCCCGGAGCTTGACCACGTTACTTTCGGGTTCAAAATGTTGCACCATGAATGAGGTTAATTTATGCTCGATGGGGAGGACCGCTTCAACTTCGAAAGCTAGGGAGTAAGGTGTTTCCTCGGTAGTTGTTCTATGTGTAGTCCGGTATGCCCAGAGGACTTCTAGCAGCTCTTCAGCCCATTTGCCTTTTTTCTGCTATAGTTTCTTCTTTAGAAGTTTCTTGATAGTCTTGTTGGTGGATTCCACCAGCCCGTTAGTCTAAGGATGGGCTACTGAAACGAGCCTGAGGTCGATCCCCAATCATTTGCAGAAATCTTTGAATCGGGCGTTGTCGAACTGCTTACCCAAGTCGGCTATAATGATGAGAAGGGTCCCAAATCTACATACTGATTGGGCCAAATATGTAGTATATTTAGGCCCTCAGATCCTTACCTTATGTTCTGTTTTCGTGCATTTTTGTATCTTTGATGGGTTGTTTTGTGCGTATTTGTAGGAAATGATGCAAAGACAGGTTTGGAAGCATATTGCAGTGATTCCGGTAGAAAAGAGGTGAAAGTAAAGGCAAAGGAGAACAAACAACTCTACAGTGCGGGTCCAGTGCGGGTCAAGTGCGGGTCGCAATCGCACTCCAGCCGCACTTATATTCATAGCCGGAACAGGATGCAAGTGAAGAGATAAGGTGCCGGTACAGTGCGGCTCTTCCAACCGCACTTAACCAGCACTAATGCTAACCAGAGAAACTGATGTTGCACCTGATGATAAAGTGTGGGTACTGTACGGGTCATCCAACCGCACTCTACCCGCACTAATGCCAAACCAGAGAAGTTGAAGATGCACCTGACGTTAGAGTGTAGGTACTGTGCGGGTCATCAAACCGCACTCCACCCGCACTGTCACCAAGAACAGTAGAGCAGAGTTGTACCTGACATTAGAGTGCGGGCACTATACGGGTCATCAAACCGCACTCTACCCGCACTATTACTCAAGACAGAAGGTAGATTTTGCACCAGACAGGGAAGTACGATTCAAGTGCGATCACAGTGTGATTCCAAGTGCGGGTCAAGTGCGGGTAATTCAACCGCACTCCACCCGCACTATTGCCCTGATCCCAGAACTGAAGATGAAGGCAATCCATACAGTGCGGGTATAGTGCGGGTAATTCACCCGCACTCCACCCGCACTCCGAGAGCGCCAGTTTGATTTTCAAAGCTTAAGTGACCTATTTTTGTATCTTGTATAAATAGAAAAGTATAGAAACGTTTTAAGGAGCCTTTGACTCCGTTTTGCAGAGGAAAAACAATTTTAGACCTACAATCTCTCTCTCTCTCTCTCTCTCTCATCCTTACATTCTCTAATCAACTTCAAGGAAGTTAGGAGATTGGAGCCATTTCAAGGAAGGAGATGTTCTCCAAGTGTTCTTTCTCTTTCCTTTCTCTTAGTTTCCTAGTTGTAATGAGTAGCTAAATCCCCTTTAAGGGGTTGATGGAGTAGTTAGTTGAATATTGGGCTTGTACATAAACTTGATATTATATTGATATTCATATCTATCTTTCATTGATCTATTCTTGTTGTGAATGTTTATCATTGATTTCTTGTGTAGATACATCCTCTTTGCAAGATGTCTTTGTATTATGTATGAGTATTGCATCTAGATATACATCCTATTTAGTTGTTTAATGCTGTAAAGAATGGACAGAAAGTCATGAATTCTAACTCTTAAACCGCGGTTTTAATCTAACCTCGATCGAGTTTCCGGCACTATACATCCTAGGTCGGAACCCTTGAGAGAGTTAGAAGTCATCACTATACATCCTAGGGTGACTATTTGTAATCGGTTGAGTCATTGTTAGGTAGACGAGCTTCATTTCTAGAATCCGATAAACAACCAACTCTATACATCCTAGGTTGGTTGTTTACGACGGATTAATCCCTAATAGGTGGTCCGCACTATACATCCTAGGTTGGCCACCTTCTAGGGATAAATAACCGACTCTATACATCCTAGGTCGGTTACCTTGAATAGTCGTGCTATTGACAAGTTTGTTGCATTACCCAGTATTTACTTTCGTATCCATTAACTCCTTAGTTTCCATCATCTATATATATACCTCATTCCATTTCCCCCTTCATTTAGTTTGCATAATTAATTTAGTGTTATTTTTAGTGTAATTCACCAACTCATGTTTCGATATTATATATATACATATCATTACTTTACCAATAACTAATTTAGCTAACTCCGCTCCCTGTGGACGACACCCCACTTGCCACTATATTTATGTTTTCAAACTAATTTAGGCTTTGTGAGGTTTTATCAAATATTGTTGACGGATTGATCTTTTAAAACGACACTAAGAAAAACGCCTTGTCAAATGGCGCCGCTGCCGGGGAGCGGCATGTTTAGTTTGATTAGTTTTGCATAGACAATAGTTAGTCTAGTAACATTCTGATCTACCCTATTTGTTTCTCTTTTACGTTGTGCATTATTTGTTGTGAAATTTCAGGATTCTAGGTATATGCACGGAATAAGATCGTTAAGAGGAACAGTGTTGCCAGTTATCGATAACATCAATCAGTTGGGTAGAAAACCCGGTCAGTTAGAGGGAAACATGGACGCCGGTGTTTCTATTGATTACCCTGGGCAGAATAGGGAAGACATGAACGATCAGAATCAAAATGAGCAGCAGGCTCGAGAGCATGAGGAAAGTGTACATGGGAATGAACAGCTAGGTCTCACCATGGGCGAGTACACTCTCCCGTTTGTAGGTAATGTGCCCACTGCCATAGTACTGGATGAGTTGAAGACTATGCACATTAGCCTCATACCATCGTTTAGTGGGCGGATTACCGAGGATTGCCTCCAATTTATGAAGCAGTATGGAGCCACCCTAGAAACCTTCCCGGTAATGGCTCGCCAAGCAGTATTGACAAGAGAGCAGCTTCATCTCAGATGTTTCCAGTATTGTCTGAAAGATGCCGCCATGACATGGTACATGAACTTGAGGCCAGGATCGCTGGTGACATGGAGTCAGGTGTGCAAGGTCTGTTTCAACAAGTATTTTCCATCGCAGAAAGCAAAGGACCTAAGGTTGAAGATAGCATCATTTGTTGAGGAGGACGCTGAACCATTCCATGAGGCATGGGAGAGGTTCAACTTGTTGTTAGCACAAATGCCAGCGCATACATACCACCCTGAGTTGAAGGTTAATTCCTTCTATAGTGGACTTTCACCGATAACACAAATGCTTGTGGACAATGCTTGCGGAGGTACAATAGCAGACAAGAGGGCAGTTGAGGCGTATGACATCTTGGGGAAGATTGCCCAGAACTCACAGCAGAGGACATCACACGTGAGAAGGGGTGGAAGAATAAAAGTGGGTCAGGATACCCAAGTTCAGATTCAGATGTCCAAAATGAACAAAGAACTCCAATCGATCAAGGAGCTTATAACCGGAAAACCAGGGTCCTCCCAAGGAGTGAGTCAAGTCGGGGGAGATAGAAGGAGGAGAAGAGCATTTCGGGCAAGAAGAGCAAGCCCAAGCCCTTAGGGAATTCCCAAGGCCAAGGAATGACCCATATTCAAACATATATAATCCAAGGTTGAGAAACCACCCAAACTTGTCTTGGTCCAACAACAACCACCTAGGAGCAACAACTTACCAAGGTGGCAACAATAATTTCCAAGGTGGAAACAATAATCAAGGGTACCAAAACCGTGGGTACAATAGATACAAACAAGGAGGGGCAAACAATAACAATCATTAGGGAAGTTCAAGTAGTAACCCACCACCCAACTTTAATTCCCAAGCTTCCGCTAGCCAACCAAAGGACAAATCTCTAGAGGAGATAGTGAGCACAGTGATCAAAACGGTTGGTATCGAGTCTGAAGCTCTCAAGAACACCTTGCATGCCTCTGAGCAACGAATGTCAGCTTACATGTAGTCCAATGATCAGAGAGCAAATAGTCATGGAGCGTCACTGAAGAAGATGGAAACTCAGTTGGCACAGATTTTTGATGCATTGGTCAAGAACAAGGAGAAGGCATCAAGCTCCGATGAACATGTTAACGTGTTAGAGGTTGTCCAGTTGGGAGTTGATGAAACCGAGGGAAGCGTGGTAGAGGTCACAGTTAATAAAGATAGGGGAAGTGGCATAAACTTACCCATTAAACTTGAGGACCCCGGAAGTTTCGTCATAGAGGTACAAATTGAGAGTTCACCAAAGATGGGAGCAGTGCTTGATATGGGGGCTAGCATCAATATGATGCCATTAGAGGTATACGAACAGCTGAAGATTCAGTCGATCAAGCCTACCTCCCAGACTCTCATTATGGCAGACAATTCTTCCATCACCCAGTTGGTATTGTGGAGGAAGTTTACGTGAATGTGCACGGTTTGATGGTGCCGATAGAATTTGTTGTGTTGAATTGCATACGAGGAGAATCCAGTGGTAGGGACTGGAAACTACTTTTGGGGAGGTCATTCATGGCCACAGCGGGTATGGTAGTTGATATTTGTTCTAGGGATATTTCCTTCAGCTGTGGAGGCAAAAGTGTTAACTTCAAGGTAACATCCCCCAGAACAAACCAAGTCAGAGATTGTTTGGTCTTGGAGGCACCAAATTCCAGAAAGAAAAGAAGTCGGGTGCTCACCCTTGTGCAAGCTTTTGAAGGAGTTAAGGAGATGGAATTGGGAAACCAAGACTGCATTAAGGAAAGGCAATAGTTAGAATTTGAAGAGGAGGAATCAAGTACTGAAATCTTCGAACAATTAGGTGAGCTTGAGCAAGACAACACAAAGCTCAAACTGGAGGTTTATTTGCTTAAGACCGAAAATGGACAGTTGAAGAAGAACTTGCATGATCTCTCAATAGTGAACAATGGTTTAAAGGAGCAGGTAGTGGAGCTCGCCACAAAAGAGGAGTTAGTCTCCAAGAACCTAGAAGGGTTGGCAAAACTCTCAGAAGAATTTGAGGAAGACAATGGGAGAAGGACAAGGAAACTTCAACTAGGTGTGGAGGAGTCCACAAAAGCAATAAGGGAATTGCAAGAACGGTTGAGCACAAAAGAAGATGAGTTGAAGCGGGCCAAGGTCAAGGAGTGCGATTTGATTGAGCAACTCGTTGTGATAGAAAACAATGTCAAATCCCTCAGATACGAACAACAAAAAGGGGCCCACGCCAACAATCGAATATGGAGTTTCCCTAACTGTCCTGTTACTTGTTACTTTTGTGCCAAAAGAGGGCACATTAAGGCTTTTTGCTTTAGTTTCCAAAGGTTCAAAGCAAGTAAAGTTGGGTCTAGGATGAACCCACCAAGGGTTAAACAAATATGGGTTCGAAAGGACCTAGTTGGACAAATGAGGAAAGTGGGGAGAGATGCAGTGCATAGGCAGTTGGCACCGGTTTGGGTGGCCAAGTTGAATGTGCTCCCCATTTCGGTCTAACCTCATTTGGTTGACCGAGTCCCACTTTGTGTGCATTGCACTCACTTTTGAATTAATTTTAGTATTTTTATTTTTACTTTTCGGATGGTTATTTTTTGTCTTTGTAAACTTTTTGTACATAATGCTTGACAATGTGTAAAAGTTTTAGTTTTGGTGCATATACAGTTGCAGGGCAGAGTCCAGGAGTCAGTCCAGGTGAACAGTGCGGGTACAGTGCGGGTCAGTCACTCGCACTCGTCCTGCACTCCGAAGGCATCAGGTAATAAAGTGTGGGTACAGTGCGAGTCAGTCACCCGCACTCCACCCGCACTTTGGTCGCGCAGTATATACACTGCCTGTCATTCTCTTGGGCTCCACTTTGCCACAAAAGCAAAACAAAACAGCAAATTTCAAATTTTTCCCTTGTCTCAACTGAAAGGTATTCCGTGTGTGCCACGTTTTCGATTTTTCGGCAACCAAGGTATGAATTCTTCCTCTAAATTCATTACACAGCTCTCTAATCCAAAACCCTAACCCTTTTTATCAAAATTATTTCTCCTCTTATGCATGAACTTCATGATTCAAGGTTTTGAACTTTTGATTTTGCTTTTGCTAATGTCTAACTACCTATTGAGTGTCTAAGAGGATGGAATGATGGGTGTTGTCTGATTATGCATGTGATGTGTTCATTGTTACATTGATTTTCTATTGCAATTGGATATTCAAATTATGAATTTGGGTTTATATGGGTTGAATAGACTCATATACATGAGTTAGAGTCATATTGGTGTTATTTCGATCAATGATGTGCTGAGATTACGAAATGAAACATGAATGGCAATTCTGCATGTGCTGGTATCTGGAAACGAGATAGAGTGCGGGTACAGTGCGGGTCATTCACCCGCACTTCACCCGCACTTTATCCTCCTGGCAGAATATGTGTCCTTTCAAATTCCTTCATCATAACCTCATGGTTCTTTGATCTGAATATCCCCTTAAAACTATTGTTTATTGTGCAGATGTCAGGAAGAACTAGGCAATCAACTAGGCAAGGCAGTCAGGGTTCCGAACGGAGACTGATGAGGGGACCCCAAGTTCCACCACCATGCATCAGACACCCAGATTTCGAGGACCGTTTAGAATATTTCAGGGAACGAGACGTCATGGTGGAAAGGGGGATAGCAGTTGAAGAGCTGGAGGGCACCTCACTTCCTCTAATGGTTGAAACAAGGGGATGGGAAACATTTGTTAGCCCCCCCCCCCCCCCCCCAAGATGTATTGTCGACGTGTGGTCGAGGAATTCTTTGCTGGAATGGTACCTGAACCTTTTCAGCGCACTTGTTCGGTTCTGGTCCACGGGGTAGAAGTCTGGATGACTATAGCGGACATTAACAGGTACTATAGGACTGAGCTTCCAGTTGATCCCGAAGCAGTCGGACGTCTAAAACAGGGGGTGACTTGGCGCGAATTTTTTGTGACACAAAATGTGGATTTTGCAAATCAATTAGTGATCCGTCCAATGGATTTTTAGGTGGCGCTTGATCACCGCATGAAGCACACCAACTTAAAGAGTGAGTTAGATTTCTGGCATGTGCTCATCTCTCATTCGCTGATCCCAGAAAGCACAGGACTTCAGTGAACTTTAATGCAGCAATGATCCTGTACTGTATACTCCAGAATCAGTTGGTTGACATAGGCTTTCTAGTCAAGAGGGAGATACTTGAGTTGGGAGGTGTCAGAGTGGACAAGCAGCCACTCATCTTCCCTAGCCTCATCACCGCATTTTGCAGGACTGCCGGGGTGGATTTTGGATCCGATCCTTTCGAATGTGGTTTGGGGCCAGTTGGGCGTTTCACATGGAATGACCAAGTCAGAGAGGGGGATCCCTCCGGTGTTAGGGTCCGAACAGGGAGGAGGAAACCTGCTCGAGGGGGCAGCATGAGCAGATAGGCTGAAGACATCCTGGAACAACCAGATTTGGAGCCGGTTTACCTTGAATATGGTGATTATAGGTCCGCTGTTTCCCCACCCACGCAGGAGACGTTTGGAGAGGTCCCATGGCAGACCTTGCTTACAGGATTGGAGAACCTCAAGACCGAGTTCGTCGAAAATAGGAGACAGATTACTGAGAGCAGGGCGGAAGCCAATGAGTATTTTACTGACATTTGGGGCAACCTCACTGACATGAGGGAGGCACTCGGTCTTCCAAGTTATCCGCAGAAGAAGAAAAGGCCAGCTGCTTTCTCACCTCATTCAAGGGGCCTAGACATTGACCCATATGGGGGAGAGCTCCGAGCTGCAATGGAGAGATCCAGGAGGGAGCATGAAGAGCGGATCAGATCAGAGATCGACCCCAAGGGAAAAGGGATCGCCAATGAACCGGAAAGGGAGTTTTCCAACGAAGATTGACCATCCATTCCTTTTTGTTTATTGTTATTATTCTAGGACAACTTACTATTATCGCTTGTATTTGTATTTTCTTTTAAATGGCTTAGACTTATTTTTCTTTTCTTTTCGCATTTGATATTCGTTTGGTAGAGTTGTTGTGTGGTTTTAAGCTAGGTTGTGTATCTTTTGGGAAGCACACAACAACATGCATGGACATCGAACGATCTTTCTTCTAAAGGGAGTTTTCTACCTTCAGTTTTGTACTTAAGCTTTAGTTTTGTTATTATGAATGAGCATGGTCGAATGTATGTCTAGAGTCGGTTTGGGGGTGTTGAATCCTCATTTCGCCATTTATTGAGATTATGCTTGTTATTTCCAACAATGGGGACATTGTTGAGTTTTGGTTTGGGGGTGCATTACGCCTACGCCTTGTACAGTTTAGTGTCCAATTTTTCAATTTTGTCGCTTGTCCATTTTTCAAACTGTATCCAGTATGGGTATGATGCTCCTAGAGTGTGCTTTTGACGAGTTCCTTATATGTGCTTTGACCTTGTGATATAGTTTGGTGCCACTTGAGGTTTTGCTTGCACCATCATGGGTTCGTCCCACCCGTTGGTGTTAAGTATTGGGGACTCATTGTTCCCATGTCTTGTTCTAATAGTGGAGATACCCGTGAGATCACAAACACAAGCATGAAAGTGCGTTTTCTGAGTGCATTATTGATTATTCTTAAACACGCCTCTCGTCATTTATGTCATGTGCCATAGGACTTACATATCATTTTGTGAATTGCATGATGGATGCTTTCATTCCCTTTTTAGATGGTTGTGGAAGTGATATTAGGGAATGTATGTGTATTGAATTACCTCTATAGCCTAAACACCACATACCATATTGTGTGCTCCAAAGCCAAGTTGAGGCCAAACACTTACTCTTTCATTTGGTACCACATTCAAACCATATACCCAATAGCCTAAACACATGCCTACCCTTGTACTAATCATGTTAGGATGGGAAATGGTAGTGATGAAAAGAGTTAAAATGGTCCTACAGAGGGTAAAATGAAATAATTGTTGAAAAATATGCAAGGAAAGGGGTAAGAACCTTAGTTATGTGCCCTAAATGCCTAAGAAAGGGAAATTGTAACAACTCTAATGGAGTACAACATTGTGATTGGGAAATTGTTAAAAGAAAAAATTAAAAGAAAGATTGTACTTGAAGTGCCATAATGTGGATTGTATTATGTTAAAAATGCTCAAACGGAATGTAACGTTGAAGGCACAAATGTGGGTTAAATGATTTCCTAGAGGGTTGCATTTAAGCGATAAAAGAACATTGTGTGGTAATAGGGATATATTCTAGCATGATTGGTGAGTTTGAACTCCAAATGTCCATATTCTTTATGTAACCTCAATCAACCCCACAGCCACACTATAACCGGTTGAAAGACCCTAGTTGATCCATATAAGTCTAGTTTGGGAATGTCGGTTGAAGCACGATCTTTCACATCCATGCCATGGTGACTTGTTCCTAGGATAGATCATTGCTTAAATCTTATGCAGAATCTTCTTTGCATACTTGTTTGTGTGGAACTTAGGACTCTTGAGGAAAGAAAAAGAGAGAATCCATGTGAGTTTTAGAATTGAAGCGAATTGCGCTCAAGGTATGGGAGTAAGTTGTCCCTAACTCATGAATGCCTGTAGGTGTGGGATTCGTGTTCGTACCAGCCTCCCTTGGGTGTATCCAAATTACTCTTGATCTTGCGCATATGTTTTTCTCCTCTATATCACACTTATTTGTATCATATCACACATTGGACTTGCGGCATTGTTGAGGTATTGTTTAGGTATCTAGAAATCAAAATCAGTTAGTGTCTTACTGTTTTGATTAGATTTGCTCGAGGACGAGCAAAGGTTTGGTTTGGGGGTGTTTGATCGGGCCAAATATGTAGTATATTTAGGCCCTCAGATCCTTAACTTATGTTCTATTTTCGTGCGTTTTTGTATCTTTGATGGGTTGTTTTGTGCGTATTTGTAGGAAATGATCCAAAGACAGGTTTGGAAGCATATTGCAGTGATTCCGGCAGAAAATGGGCGAAAGTAAAGGCACAGGAGTACAAAAAGCTCTACAGTGCGGGTCCAGTGCGGGTCAAGTGCGGGTCGCAACCGCACTCTAACCGCACTCCAGCCGCACTCATATTCGTAGCCGGGATAGGATGCAAGTGAAGAGATAAAGTGCGGGTACAGTGCGGGACATCCAACCGCACTTAACCCGCACTAATGCCAAACCAAAGAAACTGATGTTGCACCTGACGATAAAGTGCGGGTACTGTGCGGGTCATCCAACCGCACTCTACCCGCACTAATGCCAAACCAGAGAAGTTGCAGATGCACCTAACGTTAGGGTGCGAGTACTGTGCGGGTCATCAAACCGCACTCCACCCGCACTGTCACCAAGAACAGAAGAGCAGAGTTGTACCTAAAATTAGAGTGCGGGCACTGTGCGGGTTATCCAACCGCACTCTACCTTCACTGTTGCTCAAGACAGAAGGTAGATTTTGCACCAGACAGAGAAGTACGATTCAAGTGCGATCACAGTGCGATTCCAAGTGCGGGTCAAGTGCGGGTAATTCAACCGCACTCCACCCGCACTATTTCCTTGATCCGAGAACTGAAGATGAAGGCAACCCATACAGTGCGGGTACAGTGTGGGTAATTCACCCGCACTTCACCCGCACTCCGAGCGCGCCAGTTTGATTTTCAAAGCTTAAGTGACCTATTTTTATATCTTGTATAAATAGAAGAGTATAGAAACGTTTTAAGGAGCCTTTGACTCCGTTTTGCAGAGGAAAAACACTTTTAGACCTACAATCTCTCTCTCTCTCTCTCATCCTTACATTCTCTACTCAACTACAAGAAAGTTAGGAGATTGGAGCCACTTCAAGGAAGAAGATGTTCTCCAAGGGTTCTTTCTCTTTCCTTTCTCTTAGTTTCCTAGTTGTAATGAGTAGCTAAATCCCCTCTAAGGTGTTGATGGAGTAGTTAGTTGAATATTGGGCTTGTACATAAACTTGATATTATATTGATATTCATGTCTATCTTTCATTGATCTATTCTTGTTGTGAATGTTTATCATTGATTTCTTGTGTAGGTACATCCTCTTTGCAAGATGTCTTTGTATTATGTATGAGTATTGCATCTAGATATACATCCTATTTAGTTGTTTAATGCTCTAAAGAATGGACTGAAAGTCATGAATTCCGACTCTTAAACCGCGGTTTTATTCTAACCTCGATCGAGTTTCCGGCACTATACATCCTAGGTCGGAACCCGTGAGAGAGTTAGAAGTCATCACTATACATCCTAGGGTGACTATTTGTAATCAGTTGAGTCATTGTTAGGTAGACGAGCTTCATTTCTAGAATCCGATAAACAACCAACTCTATACATCCTAGGTTGGTAGTTTACGATGGATTAATCCCTAATAGGTGGTCCGCACTATACATCCTAGGTTGGCCACCTTCTAGGGATAAATAACCGACTCTATACATCCTAGGTCGGTTACCTTGAATAGTCGTGCTATTGACAAGTTTGTTGCATTGCCCAGTATTTACTTTCGTATCCATTAACTCCTTAGTTTCCATCATCTATATATATCCATCATTCCATTTCCCCCTTCATTTAGTTTGCATAATTAATTTAGTGTTATTTTTAGTGTAATTCACCACCTACATTTTCACCAACTCATGTTTCGATATTATATATATACATATCATTACTTTAGCAATAACTAATTTAGCTAACTCCGCTCCCTGTGGACGACACCCCACTTGCCACTATATTTATGTTTTCAAACTAATTTAGGCTTTGTGAGGTTTTATCAAATATTGTTGACGGATTGATCTTTTAAAACGACACTAAGAAAAACGACCTGTCACATACCACGTTGGTTTTGATGAACTTGGTCGTATTCTTTTCTGATATCCGAGAAAAAGGCCCTGCCTCAACCCATCTTGTGAAGTAGTCGATAGCCACGATAGCAAATTTCATCTGTCCGGTAGCGGTAGGAAGCAGTTTAATTAGGTCGATCCCCCACATGGCAAAGCGGTAGGGTGAACTGAGTGACGACAGTCACTCAGGTGGCTGGTGGTTCAAGTTTGAAGTCTTTTGACATGGCTCGCAAGATTGTACAAAGCTTTTTGTGTGTTAGTGGACGGTCGGCCAGTAGTACCCCATACGAAGCACTTGATATGCTAGAGCTTCTCCACCGATATGGTTCCCGCAGTCCCCAGAATGAACCTCTCTTAGTGCCTATTTAGCATCATCAGGATGCAAACATCTAAGTAAGGGGAGGGATTTACCCTTTCTGTAGAGGTACCCGTCTACCAATAAATATCAGACCGAGAGTCTTTTAATCCTTCGGGCTTGATCGGGCTCCTCGGGGAGCTCTCCCTCTAGGAGGTAGGCAACGATCTGGTCCATCCAGCAAGGCTGACGATCTACGGAGCAGATTTCCTTATTTGCGGCTATGCTTGGTTGGGAGATCACTTGGAGGGGAATTCCCCGTGGTAAGGATTGGCCTCCATTTGCAGCTATCTTAGTTAGAACATCCGCACGGTGGTTTTGGCGTCAAGGCACCTGATCGATCTTGAACCCCTTAAACTTATTTTTTAGCAACTGAGCTAGCTTTAAGTAGGCAGCCATGTTATCTCCCTTTGCCTAATACACTTTAGATACCTGATTGACAACAAGCAATGAGTCGCTCTTGATTTGTAGGTAATCGGCCTCTAGTTCGATGGCTGCCTTCATCCCAGCGAGGAGGGCTTCATACTCTACTTCATTATTTGTGGCTTTGAACTCGAATCTGAAACAGTGACAGAATTCTGTCTCCTCCGGTTCTATTAAAACTACGCCAGCTCCTCCCCCAGCTTGTTCGGATGCTCCATCTGTATAGAGGGTCCAGGACCTGTAGCCTTCCAATGAATTGTCTAGTTCAGAGGTCTTGTCAGGGATCTCATTTGGAGCTGCGAGATTCTCTTGACCTGGGAGCGCTGAAAATTCCACCACGAAGTCTGCCAAAGCCTGTGCCTTAATCGTGGTCTGGGGCTTATACTTTAAATCGAACTGAGTGAGCTTTAGGGCCCATAAGACTAGCCTTCCGGACACATCTGGTCTTTGTAAAAATTGGCGGAGTGGTTGGTCTGTCACCACTGCTACGGAATGAGCTTGAAAGTAGGGACAGAGCTTCCTCGCCGAGATCACCAAAGCATAAGCGAGCTTTTCCAGGAGAATATAATTTTTCTCTGACTTGGTTTAAGCATGACTCACAAAGTATATGGGCCTTTGAACCCCGTCGCCACACTCCTTGGCCAAAGGTCCGCTTACTGCAGTTTCTGAGCCGGCCAGGTAGATCTGCAGCTCCTCTCCGGGAACTGGCTTGATTAACAACGGTGGGCTTGTTAGGTATTTTTTCAAGGCTTGGAAAGCTTGCTCGCTCTCCTGGCTCCATTTCATGTTTTTACCTTGTTTGATGGCTTTGAAGAAAGGGAGGCATTTTGATGAAAAGGTGTTTTGCCATTAGAAAACAGTCCGTCAAAACAATTTATAAAACCTATGCGATGTGTTCACAAGTAGTAATACAAGTAAAGCAGTAAGCACGGGTGTCGTCCATTGAGATCGGGGTAGCGGTGATAAGATTAGGATTAATATAACTAGTATGCATAAAAGTAAAAGTGATGGTGAATGAAAATACAATATAAACTAAACTATGAAAGCAAATAAAATGGGATGACAATGGAGTGATGAATGAATGATGATGGAACTACGGAGTTGATGGACTTGTAAGTGAATATTAGGGCAATTGCAACAAACTCTCAATTAAGCATGTATTGACAAATGTAACCAACCTAGGGTGTATAGTGTTGGTATATATCTCTAGCAAGAGGTCAACCTAGGGTGTATAGTGAAGACCTCCTACTAGCGATTAATCCCTCCTAAGCAACCAACAATGGCTAGTTACTCAATCGGGACTTTTTCCATGAATGCTCATCTATCTAGCTATGGCTCAACCTATTACTAATGTAGCCATCCTAGGGTGTATAGTGACGGCTTCCAATTCCACCACAAGAGGCCGACCTAGGATGTATAGTGAAGGCCACCCGTTTGAGATTGGATGAGGCTTTAGGTTATCAACCGAATTCTACTTGAAGGTTAGTTCTCGTAGAATCACTAAAGTAGCCAACCTAGGGTGTATAGTAGGGGCTTCTAATTCTCTCACAAGTGGCGAACCTAGAGTGTATAGTGAAAGCCACTAGTTCAAGATTAGATTAAGGGCATGGTTGTAGAGCCGGATTTCTGGAAATCCTTCCATTCAATTGAGCATTAGACAACCTAATTGCCTACTCAAGGAATCCAAATCAATCATGCAAAGAGGGTGTATCCAAGCAAATAAATAATGGAAATCAATTAAAGCAATGGAATAAAACATAGAAATAGAATAAATATAACATATAGAGTTCATTTACAAAGCCCAAATATCCATCAAACAAATAATATCAACCCCATAGTGGGGTATTTTAGCTACTCATGTTCTATTACAAACAAATAAACTAAGAGAGAGTGTAGAGAGAACCCTTGAAGATTGATCTCCTTCCTTGAAGCTTGAATCCAAGTCTCCTAGTTGCCTTTGATTGAGTAGAGATGGTTTGGATGAGAGGGAGATGTATTTATAACTTAGACTATGTAAAACAATAGAAAATACAAGTGTTGCGAGATATGGTGATGTCTTGGTTCGTTCCCATCCTTTTCTATTTATAGAGGATGGAAAAATAGGTCACTTAAGCTTGAAACCAGAAACTGTCGCGCGCAGAGTGCGGGTGAAGTGCAGGTGAATTACCCACACTGTACCCGCACTGTATGGGTTTTCTTCATTTTCAGTTCTCTGATCTGGCAATAGTGCGGGGGGAGTGCGGGTGGATGACCCGCACTCTAATGAATCCAACTCTGTCTTGACCAGCACTTGATCCACACTTGACCCGCACTTTATCTGTCAGGTATGAATCAGCTTCTCTGTCTTGAGCAATAGTGCGGGTGGAGTGCGGTTGGATGACCCGCACTTTACCCGCACTTTATCTTTACTTCATGATTCAGGTCCCGGCTGTGGAAAGGAGTGCGGTTGGAGTGCGGTTGCGACCCGCACTGTAGAGCTGCTTATGATCCTTTGTCTTTCCTTTTGCCCTTTTTCTGCCAGAACCACTGCAATTAGCTTCTAACACCAGAATTACATCTATTGCCTGCAATTAGCACAAACGAGCCTATTAGACATAAAATATATAGAAAATACACACAAGAACGAGACAAAGGAATAGGAATGAGGGCCGAAATATACAACAATTTAGTCACGATCAAACACCCCCAAACCAAAACTTTGCTCGTCCTCGAGCAAACATAATCTAAAACAAATAAGACCAAAGTAAAATTGACTCGCACTAAGAACTTTCCTAGACACAAAGAAAAACTTGCTGCAGAACCAACTAGCGGAGAGATATGCAAAAGCAAATGGGAGTGAGGGATGAGCATATGCAAAATGTTCTAAACAACTCGAAGGCACCCCAAGGGAAACTAGCACAACACGAATCCCACACTTAAAATGCCCTCGCCTCAGAAACTACTCACTCTCACACCTCGAGCATAATTCGCTTCGACGCTAGGTTCTCACATGGATTTTCTCTTATCTTTCCTCTCAGAACCTAGGTTCACACTCATGCAACATGTATGCCAATGAATTTATGTAACTGAATCAACTTAGTTACATACATTTAGTGTAGAATAAAGGCTGTTTTCAGTGAGTGAGTCTCATGAAAGAATCACATGTCATGAATGTGGAAAGAGCATTCATTAACTAATATTCCCAATCTAGACGTCCCCTAAGATCAACTAGGTCTTTTCCATTTGGTTGTAACGTGGCCACGATGAATGGTGATAAGAAGAATGAGAAATTTAGGCACAAGCACCAATCAACCAAGTTAAGGCAATACATTCTACACTTAAGCATTTAATTTCTCGTGCAACTCCACTTCCAAATACAATATGGCGTCCAGGCATACAATTAGACTCTACGTGCAATCTTTAACTACTCATGTTACCCATTTGAATAGCATTTACAATTTACACAAGGCATTTGAAGCATATTTTTCTTTTGTTACTTTTTGCTTCTTTTCTTTTCTTTTCTTTTCATGCCTTTTTACTATGCACATTTTCACAACTCATTACTCTTGCCTAGGTACACGCCATTTATCAAATTAAAGTACAACTTTACATTCCTATGCCTTAACAAGATCAATTAAGAGAGGGTTAGCTAAGTGTTTAGGTTGCTTGGGTTATAGATACGTGGGTGTAGAATGGAAAAGTCTATATGTGTGTGGCTTCAAAATTTGCTTGGGAGCAAACATATTACGGGAATGGGAAGTATTTAGGCTTTCTTTTTGAGTGGCTAAAACACACATTGCCTAATATTACTTCAAAGGATCAATCTACCAAGGAAATAAAAGTTTCCGTCAAGCAGTCCACATATATGATGCATGTTCAATGACAAATGATGATTTTTAATGTGGTGAGACTATGCATGATGTTTGAATAGTGTTTACAGATTTGAAAAACATTTTCGCTCAAATATACATGCTTTTGGCTTGTGTTTGTGATCTCACAAGGGAAATCTCCACTATTAGAACAAAGCATTTGAGCACTGAGTTCCCTAAACTTAGACACTAGAAGATGAGACTAGCCCATGTAGTGCAAGTGAGACCCCTAAAGTGAATAAGAGTTATTGAATAAGCACACAAAGTATACATACATTCGCCACAAACACTATGGTCCAGGTATCTCACCAAGCTAAATAAGCTCAAAATTCTGGCTAAGCAGCAACTTTTTTGAAAATAAGACACAAAAATGACTCACGACAAAAAAGACGACTCAAAAAGGCGTCTACACCCCCAAACCAAAACCCAACATTGTCCTCGATGTTGAAGACAAGAGAATCCGGCCTAGCGGCACGCACCTAACATGACTCAAACAAACCTAGGCACTAATAAACCACAATCAATGCCCCAACAAAATAAAAGTGACTCTGTAAGTTCCTCATATTTTGATTGGCTTATTTCGTTAACAAACCACATTGGGGATTATTCTTTGTAAGGGTAATTTAGGCCTCTTGAGTGTGATCAAGCTTCAAGGACATCATCTCTCTCAAAGAGCACTTCAAAGGTATCTCACTAGTTTAACCTTCTTTGAAGAGATCTAGTTGCACACACTCACTTGCATGCATTATTGTTCATATCTTCATGTAATTGAATGATGTATTGTATGCCACTTTTCACACTCTACACTTGCATTGATTGCACATCACTTAGTGTGCTGAGTTTGCCTCGAAAAGAGAAATTCTTCTCTTAGCGCGGCCCATACCGCTTGGCAAGACATGCTTGCACCGCGGCATACAGAGCGGTATACCTTAGCAGGGTCATGCTTCCTGTACCGCTTCCTGTACACTTGCACGCAAAGCGACCCAAGTCGCGGTGTTGTCCAGTAGGCCTCTGTCGCCCATACCGTGGCATGTGCACCTGCATGCACAGCGCCCTACACCGCGTTGTTGTCCAGATGGTGCACTACTGTGTGTACCGCGGTCTGGACACTAGCCTGCGACGCTGTTCATCTAGCGGTATTGACGGGATTTTGTGCCCTAAGTTCAAAATGACGTTGTTTTAACTAGGGCTCCCTTATATATACTCTATCTTCTTCCTTGCTCATTTTCATGAGTTCAAGAAGCCATTTTTGAAAGGCCAAGCTTCCCTTAGAGAGAGAAACTCCCAAGAACTCATCTTTACTCAACCAAACACAAATCCATGTGCATCTTACATCTTCAAGCATTATCTCATCATGGATTCTTCTTGCTTTCATTGACTAGGTAACTTGAACATGCCCTAAATCTCTTTGTATTTATTTATGTTCTTGTTTTCTTAGGGTTAGCTCTTTTATATGATTTTATTGCATATCTTTATGTTTATTGGCATTTATAACATGGTTGAGTTGATGTTTGTTGGTTGAGAGCTTTGTTCATTAATAGCTAGCATTTAGGACGATTTTACCCTTCTAGCTAAATCTTCATGCATTTGCATTTAGATATTGATATCTAGGATTTGCATTTATTGACATCTTTAAATCCTTAGATAAGCATTTATTGTTGCCTAGCATTAATTGCATGTTTAAATATCTTTTACATATTCACATAGGTTGTTTAACCTCTTCATTGATTGTTAAGCTTTGTGACTAAGTGGGTTAGTGCACAAGCTTGTGGTCTAGAATCACTATTAAAGTCCTGTTGGGTAGAGTGAAAGGGTTAGTGACCAAGTAGGTGTGACTTGAGGTCAACCTAGGTTGTAAACTTTCGTTCAAATAGTGGATTTGAGGACCGTATGTGGCTAGAAGGATTGCCCGTGAGTTTTTGCCCAGTTGGAGGGTTTCTCACGTAAATCAATCCTTGTGTTTTTATTGTTTTCCGCATATTTATATTGGATTGTTTGATTGCTAATATGGGGCAGGATTATTAAAATTGATTAAGTCGAAAAGTTGGTAATAAATCAACTAAAACCTATTCACCCCCCCCCCCCCCCCCTCTAGGTTGTATTAGACACACTTTGTGTATTTTAAATTGGTATCAGAGCGGGTTCCTAGATACACTTAGGTGATCCTTGCTCTTTGTGTGTCTTGCATTTTGTTTGTGTTTGTTGCATCATAAACATTCATCTCATTCATACCCAAACATTATGAGTAGGAACGGAAGTGGTAATGAGGGAGCCTCTAGCACAAGACCCCCTTTGCTCACCGGAGTAAACTATGCCTCTTGGAAAGGCAAGATGGAGTCTTACATTTGCCAAATAAATGACTGAGCATGGATGGCAATTGAAGATGGCTACACTCTTCCGGAAAAGACTCTTGAAGACGAAAGTGTAGTTCCCAAGCCAAAGTCGGAATGGTCAACTCAAGAGTTTGAAGCATCCAAGTGGAACAACAAGGCTATGCATGCTATTCTTTGTGCAATGGATGACAATCAGTACAAATTGATCCAAACAACAAGAATTGCAAAAGAGGCATGGGAGATTCTAGAGACGGCCCATGAGGGAACCGAGGTGGTCAAGGACTCTAAGCTTCAAATCCTCCAAACACAATTCGAGCAAATTATAATGGAGGAGGATGAGTGCTTCAATGACTTTCAAGTGAAGTTGATGGACATAGTCAATCAAAGACATCAACTTGGTGACCCTTATTCGGATAGGAGAATCAAGGAAAAAATTATGAGGTCGCTTCAAGTAAGATTTGAGTCAAAAGTGACGGCTCTTGAGGAGAATAGTGACTACAAGAATATGAAGCCAAGTGAAGTTATTGGAAGGCTTCTAGCATATGAGTCTAGATGGACTCCCACACCTACACCTCAAAAGAAGCAAAAGAGTATTGCTCTGAAGACTTCTAAGGTTGAGAAGGAGGAAGAAGACTCAGATGAAGAAATGACCCTCATGGTGAAAAGATTCAAGAAGTTCATCAATTTTGAGAAGAGGGGATTTGGATCCAAAGGAAAGGAAATAAAGAAGAAGACTCATTTCAAGAAGTTTGAGTCAAGTGAAGACAAGCCCACAAGAAAAGGGATTCAATGCTTCGAATGTGGAGGTTTCAGACACATCTCCACGGATTGTGGAAATTTGAAAAACAAGAAGAAAGGAAAGGCCATGGCCACCACGTGGAGCGATGGTGATGACCTGGAAGAAGAAGGAGAATCCTCAGATGATGAGGATCATGTGGCAAACTTTATTGCCTTCGCATCTTCTCTCAAGAGTAAGGAAGCAATAGATGATGAAGAGGTAGAGAAACAAAGTGAAGATGACTCTAGCGATGGTGACTCTTCATCCCATTCAACAAATATGGATGTAGGAGGAATGGATCTTGAAGGCTTCATTGAGCATTTTCAAAGCTCAAGATTGAAGATGAAGAAAGAGATTCAAAGGCTAAAAGGAGAGAATCTCAAGCTATCCACCGAAGCTACTCATTTAAATAAAAAAGTGAAGATAGCCAAAAGGAATGAGGAATTGATGGAAAAGGAGCTTGAAGAAGCTAGAGAGATCATTGCTAAGATGACTTCAAGCACGAATAAACTTGACCACATGTTGGGAGTTGGCAAGAGGCCAAGTGATAAGAAAAGTCTTGGCTATGAAGATGACAAGGAGACCTCATCCTCAAGCAAGATTGTGTTTGTCAAGAGTTTGGATAACAAAGAGCCTCCACCCCCTCAACATCCTAGGAAGAAGATCAAACTAGGAGAGTGCTCTAAAGATTCTCAAGTCAAGGTAGCACAAGGGAAACAAGCTCAAGCTCAATCAACAAGGTTGCATCAAGCAAGTTTCCCTCAACCCAAATACCATCAAGCCAAGAAGCAATTCATGCAAGGTCAATTAAGGAAGCAATTCATTCCAACTCAACAACAAAGAATGAGAGAACCAATCCAACACCAAAGACAAGCTCAAATGCGTGGAAAAGCCCCTTTGTACTCACAAGGGCATGGTATGTCTTCTTATTTTATTCCCACTTGTCACTTTTGTGGTGTTGATGGTCACATTAGACCTAATTGCTTCAAATACATTGAAATGTGTAGAATCAAGAGCATGACTGAAAGGAATAGAGCTAGAGCTAAAATGCATGTTCCTAGGAAATCTAGAGCAAATTTGCATGATCCTAGGAAATCTAGAGCCAATGTGACTAATACCACTAGGAATGAGAACATTACACCTAGGTGGATTAGAAGGGATAACTATTCTTGCTATGTGGCTCAAATTGCCTTGAAGGCAAATGCCTCTAACACTTGGTATTTGGATAGTGGGTGTTCTAGGCATATGACGGGGAACAAGAGCTTCTTTAAATCCCTTGTCTTGGAGGATGGAGGATTTGTCACCTTTGGTGATTGATCTAGAAAGAAAGTCATAGGGAAAGGAACCATTTCCATTCCCGATTTACCCTCCTTGTCCAATGCTTTACTTGTTGATGGCTTGCAAGCCAATCTTATAAGCATTTCTCATCTTAATGATGATGGACTCTCTGTCTTGTTTAACAAAAATGATCGTTCTATTTTAATGCCAAATGGACAAACCTTACTAAAAGGAAAGAGATCTAGTGACAATTTCTATTGTCTTGAAGCTAGTGCTATCTCTTGCAATATGTCCAAATGTGAGGAAATTGAGTTATGGCATCAAAGACTTGGCCACATGAACTATCGAGATTTGAGGATCTTAGATAAGTTCAAGGTTATGCGTGGCCTCCCTAAGCTTGGGAAGAAAGTCGATGGCGTTTGTGGACCTTGTCAACAAGGGAAACAAACCAAAAGTATGCACAAGAAAGGCAAGTATCTCGCCACCAAGGATCCATTAGAGCTTCTACATATGGACCTTATGGGTCCCATGCAAACTGAGAGTCTCGGTGGCAAGAGATACATTTTTGTTTCTGTTGATGATTTTTCTAGATTTACATGGACATATTTTCTTAGAGAAAAATCTGAAACATTTGAAAATTTTAAAATGCTTTGCACTAAAATTCAAAATGAAAAGAACTCACACATTAAAAGCATTAAAAGAATTAGGAGTGACCATGGGAGGGAATTTGAAAATGCTTGTTTTGAAAGCTATTGCAATAGCTTAGGCATTTCCCATGAGTTTTCGGCTCCTAGAACTCCTCAACAAAATGGAGTTGTTGAGAGGAAGAATAGGGTCCTTCAAGAGATGGGCCGTGTGATGTTGCTTAGCAACAATGTCCCTAGGAACCTTTGGGCCGAGGCCGTCAATACGGCTTGCTACATAGGAAATAGAGTCTTCCTAAGGCCCGGTACTAGGCAAACCTCCTATGAATTATGGAAGGGTAGGAAGCCAAATGTTAGCTACTTCCACTCATTTGGGAGCAAATGCTAAATTCTAAATGATCGAGATCAACTTGGCAAGTTTGATGCCAAGAGTGATGAGGGGATTTTTATTAGCTATGCCCTTAATAGTAAGGCTTATAGAGTTTTCAATTTAAAAACTCGGAGTGTCATGGAATCATCTAATGTTGTCATAGATGATTGTAGGCCTAAGACTAGAGACCATGATGAGGAGGTCATTGTGCTTGATGATCCTTTCTTGGAGAAGAATGGTGAGACTTCAATTGATGTGAAGTCAAGTCTTGATGAAGAGGTCATCCAACCTCTTGATAGAGATCCATCTTTGGACTCTAAAGAACCCGCTGCATGGGTTAGACATCTCCACAATAAGAATGACATTCTTAGAGATATGAATGAGGGTGTTAGGACTAGGCGTCAAATAGCTAATCAAATTAGCTATACTTGTTACACCTCTCAAATTGAACCCAAAAAGGTTGATGAAGCCTTGAATGATGAGTTTTGGGTTCTTGCCATGCAAGAAGAGCTAAACCAATTTGAAAGAAATGAGGTTTGGACTCTTGTTCCTAGACCCAAGGATACTAATGTCATAGGCACCAAATGGGTATATAGGAACAAGTCGGATGAAAATGGCAACATTGTGCACAACAAGGCTAGACTTATAGCACAAGGATACTCTCAAATTGAGGGTATTGACTTTAAGGAGACTTTTGCTCCGGTTGCCCGTCTTGAGTCCATAAGGCTTCTTTTGTCCATATCATGTGTGCACAAGTTCAAATTGCATCAAATGGATGTTAAGAGTGCCTTCCTCAATGGTTTCTTGCATGAGGAGGTTGAGCAACCCAAGGGGTTTGTGGATCCACACCACCCCAATCATGTCTATAGGCTCAAGAAGGCTTTATATGGGTTGAAACAAGCACCTAGGGCTTGGTATGAGCGCCTCACTCAATTTCTTGTTGACAATGACTACACTAGGGGTAGTGTTGACAAAACTTTTTTCATCAAGAGGAACAAAGATGAGCTTTTCATAGCTCAAATTTATGTTGATGATATTGTTTTTGGCTCCACCAACAAATCCAAAGTCCAACAATTTGTTGATGTCATGTCTCATGAGTTTGAGATGAGTCTTGTTGGAGAGCTCAATTACTTCCTAGATTTGCAAATCAAGCAATTGCATGATGGGATTTTCATATCCCAAGCTAAGTATGCTAAGAACCTAGTGAAGAAGTTTGGCCTTGAGAATGCCAAACATTGTGACACACCCATGAGTACCACCTGAAACTATGCAAGGATGCTAGTGGCAAGAGTGTGGAACAAAGTCTTTATCGTGGCATGATTGGTAGCTTGCTTTACTTGACCGCAAGTAGGCCCGATATAGCCTTTAGTGTGGGTGTGTGTGCTAGGTACCAAGCGGATCCCAAGGAATCTCATCTCTCCTCCGTGAAGAGAATCATTCGATATGTGAATGGGACATCCAACTATGGGATATGGTACTCTTTTGACACTAATGCTAGCTTAGTTGGCTTTAGTGATGCAGATTGGGCAGGAAATTGTGATGATAGGAAGAATACATCGGGCGGTTGCTTCTTCCTAGGTAAAAACTTGGTCTCATGGTTTTGCAAGAAGTAAAATTCCATCTCTCTATCCACAGCTGAAGCGGAATACATAGCCGCCGGGAGTGCTTGCACACAACTCCTTTGGATGAGACAAATGCTTGTGGATTATGGCTTTGATCAAGGTATTCTAACCCTCTATTATGATAACATGAGTGCAATTAACATTTCAAAGAATCCTGTTCAGCACTCTAGGACAAAGCATATAGACATTAGGCATCATTTCATTAGAGAACTAGTTGAAAACAAATGCATTGCACTTGAGCATGTGGGCACAAATGATCAACTAGCGGATTTATTTACAAAGCCCTTAGACTCAACTAGGTTCAAGTCACTTAGTAGGTCTATTGGGATTTGTCATATGCCTTGATGTGTTTTGGTGATTGACCCCTTATGGGGAACTCAAGCAAAGAGAGCAACCTTGCATGTTGGAATAAGCAAAAACTTGATCAACTTTATGCTTCTTTATTAATTGCTTGAGTATTCTTGGTTGTGCTTATATAAATTCTTATATGGCTTTTTACTTAATAAGTGTGCCTTGCTTGATTTGTAATCCATGTCACCTCTATGTTCAAACATGCATTTTTGGATTAGGAGAATTGATTGGGAAGTACATTTGAATGACCTATAATTTATCTCCATGACTTGTGAACTTGATTATGACATGCTCAAAATGATATGCATGAAATATGTCCTGATTGCGTTAATGCAAATGTGTGTGAATGCAAATGAGAAGACTAATCAATAAGGATCTTGTATCCATGTAATCAATAAGGATTTTATATCCAAATTAGTCTTCTCTCTCTTCTTATTTGTTAATCAAGACTACTATCATACGGACAAATTATCCGGAAAAATCTAAAAGGATCTCTTAATCCAATGTCTTGATTTGCTTTTAAGGTTTGATATAGTTTTGTGAGCGTTGAAATTTCTTTTCAAAATACTATATCATGTTTCACTATGGCAAAAGGGTGTAAATTGGTTTGAATTCTTTTGGAACCCTTTTTGATGTTCTCCTTGCCAAATACCATTTGCTTGAACCATGATGCTACATGTCTTACATCCAGAGCAACTAAGTCACACATTTTCTTCTAAACAATAAAACCCTCAATGATTCTCTCTCAATTAATTAAGTTGCATAAAGTTGTTGTATATGATTATGCACTTATCTTGCAAATAGCTTTCTTTGCTAAAGTGACCCGGTTGGGGACTACTCCTTTGCCTATCTCATGACAAAAAGGGGGAGTAATGTGTTGTTTTATCTAAGGGGTGGTTTTATTTAAGGGGATTACATATTTGGAGAGATTGTCCCGTTGAGGGGGAGTAACCTATATAGGGGGAGCATTTGCATGTTGCATGTTGTAGTTTTCTTTTATTATGCAAATTGCTCTTATTTATTTATCTCTCTTGATCACCTCACATGCACTTGTCTTGGAAAGTGTAGTCTCATTGTTTTGCAGGGAAGGTGGCTATTCTACAAGAGCTTGAAGTTTTGAAGACCTAGTATCTAGGTATCTTTTTGTAATGTAGAATATCTTTTTGTTGACCTTTAGTTTTTACTTTTTGTGAGGATGATTTGTGAGTGGTGGTTTTGTCACGAAATAGCCAAAGGGGGAGATTGTAAGTTCCTCATATTTTGATTGGCTTATTTCGTTGACAAACCACATTGGGGATTATTCTTTGTAAGGGTAATTTAGGCCTCTTGAGTGTGATCAAGCTTCAAGGACATCATCTCTCTCAAAGAGCACTTCAAAGGTATCTCACTAGTTTAACCTTCTTTGAAGAGATCTAGTTGCACACACTCACTTGCATGCATTATTGTTCCTATCTTCATGTAATTGAATGATGTATTGTATGCCACTTTTCACACTCCACACTTGCACTGATTGCACATCACTTAGTGTGCTGAGTTTGCCTCGAAAAGAGAAATTCTTCTCTTAGCGCGGCCCATATCGCTTGGCAAGACATGCTTGCACTGCGGCATACAGAGCGGTATACCTCAGCAGGGTCATGATTCATGTACCGCTTCCTGTACACTTGCACGTAAAGCGACCCAAGTCACGGTGTTGTCCAGTAGGCCTCTGTTGCCCATACCGCGGCCTGTGCACCTGCATGCACAGCGCCCTGCACCGCATTTTTGTCCAGACGGTGCACTACTGTGTGTACCGCGGTCTGGACACTTGCCTGCGACGCGGTTCATCTAGCGGTATTGACGGGATTTTGTACCCTAAGTTCAAAACGACGTTGTTTTAACTAGGGCTCCCTTATATATACTCTATCTTCTTCCTTGCTCGTTTTCATGAGTTCAAGAAGCCATTTTTGAAAGGCCAAGCTTCCCTTAGAGAGAGAAACTCTCAAGAACTCATCTTTACTCAACCAAACACAAATCCATGTGCATCTAACATCTTCAAGCATCATCTCATCATGGATTCTTCTTGCTTTCATTGACTAGGTAACTTGAACATGCCCTAAATCTCTTTGTATTTATTTATGTTCTTGTTTGCTTAGGGTTAGCTTTTTTATATGATTTTATTGCATATCTTTATGTTTATTGGCATTTATAACATGGTTGAGTTGATGTTTGTTGGTTGAGAGCTTTGTTCATTAATAGCTAGCATTTAGGACAATTTTACCCTTCTAGCTAAATCTTCATGCATTTGCATTTAGATATTGATATCTAGGATTTGCATTTACTGACATCTTTAAATCCTTAGATAAGCATTTATTGTTGCCTAGCATTAATTGCATGTTTGAATATCTTTTACATATTCACATAGGTTGTTTAACCTCTTCATTGATTGTTAAGCTTTGTGACTAAGTGGGTTAGTGCACAAGCTTGTGGTCTAGAATCACTATTAAAGGCCTGTTGGGTAGAGTGAAAGGGTTAGTGACCAAGTAGGTGTGACTTGAGGTCAACCTAGGTTGTAAACTTTCGTTCAAATAGTGGATTTGAGGACCGTATGTGGCTAGAAGGATTACCCGTGAGTTTTTGCCCAGTTGGAGGGTTTCTCACGTAAATCAATCCTTGTGTTTTTATTGTTTTCCGCATATTTATATTGGATTGTTTGATTGCTAATATGGGGCAGGATTATTAAAATTGATTAAGTCGAAAAGTTGGTAATAAATCAACTAAAACCTATTCACCCCCCCCCCCCCCCCCCCCCCCCTCTAGGTTGTATTAGACACACTTTGTGTATTTTAAGACTCAAAAAAGGCTCACAAAATAAAGGCAATTAATGCAATATATCATTGAAGCACAAGTCAAGCTTAACATCATGCATTTTATCAAAATTGACGGAATGGGGCATGAACAACCCCCAAACCGAATTAAACAATATAAAGCACATGCATTCATACTTGCACAAGAGCCTCCGGCTCTTTCATCCACAAATATAATCAATAAATTCAATGTGCAAATATCCACAAAATATAACATTCGAACAAAAATATCCCAACATCACAATTCATTGAATTTAAACAACATAAAACATAAAACTAACTACATGCATCAAAATTATTCAATGGGATGCATTCATGGAGAGGCTAGGGTCCTCTAAGGGTGGTTTGACCAAGTTAGGAAATTCCCTATTTTTCACTACCCAAATAAATTTAGGTGACTTCATTATCTTTTCCCTTTTCATGTTTCTATATAAGTGCACTTGGTCTTTCCTTACCCATATTTGCTTGACCCTAGATGGACTCCACCTATTCCTAGGACCTCTAGTTTTCCTATGTTGATTTGGCTTGTAATTTTTAGCCTTAAAATGCTCTATCCTAGAACATGCATAGCAAAAGATATTAGAGTTAGAGGAACTCCCTTTGATGCGTGGGCTTAAGGACGTTTGATTTGTTTCACTTGTAACGGCTTGACCTCCTCCTCCTTTTTGCTTAGTGCTACCTTTGCTTCCTCTAAGGCATTGGCTTTTTGCTCAACCTCCATATGCATCTTCATTGACTTGTGAGCTATCTCATCTTCAAAATCTTTTGATAGCCTCACTAAGTTCTCCAAATCCTTTGATGCGGTACTCTTCTCGGCTTCAAATCTCTCAAGTCGTTCCTCTAATTCTTTGTTCTTGTCGGAGACTTCACCATTTGTCTTCTTCAGACTACCATTCTCAACCCTGAGCATCTTCACTTCAAATAATAGTTTCTTGTTCAACTCTTGGAGATTACTCGCCTTTTCCATTCCCAAGGCTTCTCTCTCTCTCGTAGTGCTTCATTCTCTTCCTTCAACACACCCCTTTCCAACACTAGCTCTGTGCTCACGCTCATAAGCTCTTGACTCATCTTGATCATCCTGTCCATCTCGTCCATTCTCTTGCTTCACTCCACTTCAAATTCTATTCGGAGCTTATACATGTCTTCTTTTGAGAAATTGGAGGAATCCACCGGCTTAGTTGCTTTAACTTGGAAACAACTCTGATTTACCGGGGTGGACTGCTGGGCGGATTCGAGCATTTGGGTGGTTTTCTCTTCTATGAAGGTTTGAGTCTCTTGTTGAGAAGCTATCATCTGCTCAGTCTCCGGCACATGATTCTTCATGAAATTTCGTAGTTGATCTTCAACGGAATTTGACTGAAATGATGAGATGTAGGTATTCTCGTTAGGCTCGTAGCTTGACCCTGAATTTTGCCAAAAGGAATCCATAGAGTCCAGAAATAAACAAAAACAAAAACTACCAAAGCAATAAAAAGAAACTAACAAAACTAAAAACAACTAATAAACTAATAGTATTAAAACTAATCTAATCACTACTAAGCACACCGATCCCCGGTAGCGGCGCCATTTGATGAAAAGGTTTTTTGCCGTCAGAAAACCGTCAGTCAAAACAATTTATAAAACCTATGCGATGCGTTCACAAGTAGTAATACAAGTAAAGCAGTAAGCACGGGTGTCATCCACTGAGATCGGGGTAGCGGTGATAAGATTAGGATAAATATAACAAGTATGCATAAAAGTAAAAGTGATGGTGAATGAAAATACAATATAAACTAAACTATGAAAGCAAATAAAATGGGATGACAATGGAGTGATGAATGAATGATGATGGAACTACGGAGTTGATGGACTTGTAAGTGAATATTGGGGCAATTGCAACAAACTCTCAATTAAGCATGTATTGACAAATGTAACCAACCTAGGGTGTATAGTGTTGGTATATATCTCTAGCAAGAGGTCAACCTAGGGTGTATAGTGAAGACCTTCTACTAGAGATTAATCCCTTCTAAGCAACCAACAATGGCTAGTTACTCAATCGGGACTTTTTCCATGAATGCTCATCTATCTAGCTATGGCTCAACCTATTACTAATGTAGCCATCCTAGGGTGTATAGTGATGGCTTCCAATTCCCTCACAAGTGGCTGACCTAGGATGTATAGTGAAGGCCACCCGTTTGAGATTGGATGAGGCTTTAGGTTATCAACCGAATTCTACTCGAAGGTTAGTTCTCGTAGAATCACTAAATTAGCCAACCGAGGGTGTATAGTGGGGGCTTCTATTTATCTCACAAGTGGCTAACCTAGAGTGTATAGTGAAAGCCACTAATTCAAGATTAGATTAAGGGCATGGTTGTAGAGCCGGATTTCCAGAAATCCTTCCATTCAATTGAGCATTAGACAACCTAATTGCCTACTCAAGGAATCCAAATCAATCATGCAAAGAGGGTGTATCCAAGCAAATAAATAATGGAAATAAATTAAAGCAATGGAATAAAACATAGAGATAGAATAAATATAACACATAGAGTTTATTTACAAAGCCCAAATATCCATCAAACAAATGACATCAACCCCATAGTGGGGTATTTTAGCTACTCATGTTCTATTAAAAACAAATAAACTAAGAGAGAGTGTAGAGAGAACCCTTGAAGATTGATCTCCTTCCTTGAAGCTTGAATCCAAGTCTCCTAGTTGCCTTTGATTGAGTAGAGATGGTTTGGATGAGAGGGAGATGTATTTCTAACTTAGACTATGTAAAACAATAAAAAATACAAGTGTTGGGAGATATGATGATGTCTTGGTTCGTTCCCATCCTTTTCTATTTATAGAGGATGGAAAAATAGGTCACTTAAGCTTGAAACCAGAAACTGTCGAGCGCAGAGTGCGGGTGGAGTGCGGGTGAATTACCCTCACTGTATGGGTTTTCTTCATCTTCAGTTCTCTGATTTGGGCAATAGTGCGGGTGGAGTGCGGGTGAGTGCGGGTGGATGACCCGCACTTTAATGAATCCAACTCTGTCTTGACCCGTACTTTATCTGTCAGGTACGAATCATCTCCTCTATCTTGAACAATTATGCGGGTGGAGTGCGGTTGGATGACCCGCACTTTTCCCGCACTTTATCTTTCCTTCATGATTCAGGTCTCGGCTGTGGGAAAGAGTGCAGTTGGAGTGCGGTTGCGACCTGCACTTGACCCGCACTGTAGAGCTGCTTATGATCTTTTGTCTTTCCTTTTGCCCTTTTTCTGCCAGAACCACTACAATTAGCTTCTAACACCAGAATTACATCTATTGCCTGTAATTAGCACAAACTAGCCTATTAGACATAAAATATATAGAAAATACACACAAGAACGAAACAAAGGAATAGGAATGAGGGCCAAAATATACAACAATTTAGGCACAATCACATTTATCGGTGGAGTGAGAGATAAACCTGTTGAGTGCCTCTACACGTCCAGTCAGAATTTGTACCTGTTTCAGTGATGTGGGGGATTCCAGGTCCAAGATAGCTTTGATTGTTTCTGGGTTGGCCTCTATGCCTCTCTCATGAACCATGAAACCTAAAGACTTCCCCGCTGTTACCCCGAAGGCACACTTGGAGGGGTTCAACCGCATCTAGTTTTCTCTCAGTATAAGAAAGGTCTCGCGAAGGTCTTCCCGATGTCCTTCTACGGTTGGTGATTTTGTGATCATGTTGTCGATGCATACCTCCATCGTCCTTCCGATCTAGGGCTTGAACAACTTGTTAACCAGCCGCTAGTATATAACCCCTGCATTCTTCAAACTGAATGGCATCACCTTGCAGCAGTACAAACCCTGCCCAGTAATGAAACTGGTCTTGTCTTAGTTAGCTAGGTGCATCTTAATTTGGTTGTATCCTGAGAATGCGTCCATAAAACTCAGAAGTTTATTTCCATGATATGGAGTCAACCAACTGGTCGATCTTTGGTAAAGGAAAACTGTCTTTTGGACATGCCCGGTTGAGGTCGGTGTAATCGACACATATACGCCACTTCTCATTCGCCTTCGTAACCATGACCGCATTGGCGATCCATTCGGGATAGCGCACTTCTCTAATAAACCCTACCTTGATCAATTTATATACTTCTTCCTACACCGCAACATTCCTCTCAGCATTGAAGTGACGCCTTTTCTGTTTGACGGGCTTGACCGTTGGGTCTACCACTAGTCGATGGGCGGCCAATGATACCAGGATCCCAGGCATTTCATCATGGCTCCAAGCGTAGATGTCGCTAAATTCTCCGAGAAGATCGATTAAGCCTTCTTTCATCCTCTAGCTCAAGGGTAGCCCCGACCTTAACGACCTTGAAGGGATGGTAATTTCTGATGGGTATCTCCTCTAGTCTATCTACGGGTTGCCCGCTGGCCCATTCCTTGCTTTGTTCCTCCTCATAAGGCATTATGGGTTCACTCTCTGGATGCTACGAGGGCTCCATTTCTTCCTGGATTATCTGGGATGTTTCCATATCTTTCTAGACTATTGCGACCTGTACACGCTGTTTTGCTAAAGCCATAGGATTGGTAGACAATGCGTAGCACTTCCTAGCTGCTTGCTGGTCTCTACGTACCTCTCCCACTTTGGTTCCCATCGGGAACTTCAGGACATTGTGGTATACGGACAAGACTTCCTTCAAGGAGGACAGGAATGGTCTTCTGATCGGGCCAAATATGTAGTATATTTAGGCCCTCAAATCCTTACCTTTGGTTCTATTTTCGTGCGTTTTGTATCTCTGATGAGGGTGTTTTGTGTGGAATTGTAGGAAATGGTGCAAATATGGGTTGGGAAGCATGTCGTGGTGATTCCAGTAGAAAAGGGGTGAAAGGAAAGACAAAGGAGCACAGGCAGCTCTATAGTGCGGGTCAAGTAAAGTTCAAGTGCGGGTCGCAACCGCACTCCAACCACACTCCAGCCGCACTCATGCTCATAGCCGGGACATGATGCAAGTGAAGAGATAAAGTGCGGGTCAAGTGCGGGTCATCTAACCGCACTCCATCCGCACTATTTCCAAACCAGAGAAGCTGAGGTTGCACCTGACGATAAAGTGCGGGTACTGTGCGGGTCATCCAACCACGTTATACCCGTACTAATGCCAAACCAGAGAAGTTACAGATGCACCTGATATTAGAGTGTGGGTACTGTGTGGGTCATCAAACCGCACTCTACCCGCACTATCACCAAGACCAGAAGAGTAGAATTGCACCTGACATTAGAGTGCGGGTACTGTGCGGGTCATCCAACCGCACTCTACCCGCACTGTTGCTCAAGACAAAAAGTAGATTTTGCACCTGACAGGGAAGTGCGATTCAAGTGCGATCACAGTGCGATTCCAAGTGCTGGTCAAGTGCGGGTAATTCAACCGCACTCCACCCGCACTTCTGCCCAGATCCGAGGACTGAAGATGAAGACAACCCATATAGTGCGGGTACAGTGCGGGTAATTAACCCGCACTCCGCACGCGCCAGTTTGATTTTTTGAAGCTTAAGTGACCTATTTTTATATGTTGTATAAATAGAAAAGTATAGAAATGTTTTAAGGAGCCTTTGACTCCGTTTTTCAGAGGTAAAACACATTTAGACCTAGATCTCTCTCTCTCTCTCTCTCATCCTTACATTCTCTACTCAACTTCAAGGAAGTTAGGAGATTGAAGCAACTTCAAGGAAGGAGATGTTCTCCAAGGGTTCTTTCTCTTTCTCTTCTCTTATTTTCCTAGTTGTAATGAGTAGCTAAATCCCCTCTAAGGGGTTGATGGAGTAGTTAGTTGAATATTGGGCTTGTACATAAAATTGATATTATATTGATATTCTTGTCTATCTTTCATTGATCTATTCTTGTTGTGAATGTTTACCATTGATTTCTCGTGTAGATTTACTCTCTTTGCAAGATATCTTTGTATTATGTATGAGTATTGCATCTAGATATACATCCTATTTAGTTGTTTAATGCTCTAAAGAATAGACGGAATGTCATGAATTCCGACTCTTAAATCACGGTCTTAATCTAACCTCGATCGAGTTTCCGACACTATACATCTTAGGTCGGAACCCGTTAGAGAGTTAGAAGTCATCACTATACATCCTAGGGTGACTACATTTAATCGGTTGAGTCATTGTTAGGTAGACGAGCTTCATTTCCCGAATCCGATAAACAACAAATACTATACATCCTAGGTTGGTAGTTTACGACGGATTAATCCCTAATAGGTGGTCCGCACTATACATCCTACGTTGGCCACCTTCTAGGGATAAATAACTGACTCTATACATCCTAGGTCGGTTACCTTGAATAGCCGTTGTAGGGAAAAATTGCTTAAAACCGCAGCGGAAGGCGAAAAAAAAAATTTCGTACTGTTTAAAATTTTTCTAAAGATTTGAACCTTAACCCTTTAATTAATTAAACTCAAATATATGGTTAGAGTTAAATACCTCTTGCCGCGTGATCCGATTGACTTACGTCGATGGTAATCTGCAAGATCTTCAATCCTAGCACGTATGTGAATCACCTAGGAGTGTGGTCTCCCTTTTTCTTTGAATTGCTTACCTTAGAATGGATGTATGGAATTTCTGATCTTGATCTTCAATAGTAAAACACCAAGAGCCTAAAAATATAGTTCCGGTCACTTTTGAATTCACAATCAATATGATTGAAACTCGCGTAACCCTAAATCGAAAGTGTGCACAAAACCTTTTGATGTTAAAGGCTTGTAAGTGCACTATCGAATGAGAACTTATTTTCTTTTTCTCTCTTGGCCGAAAATCTATGTGTATAGAGTAGGATTTTTTATTTTCAAAACAAACAAAAATCTCTCTCTATTTTGCTTCTTTTTGGCCGAAAATTCATAACCTTATATTTATAGGTTGGCCGAATTTTCTCCTTCACCAAGTAGGGTTGGCCGAATTCATTGAATAGGAAATCTAGGGTTGTTAACTTCCTTACTTGAAAAGGAATTATCCTTTTCCCTAATTCCTATCAATTCAAGAATCCTAACCCTTGTAGGACTAATGGTGGCCGAATTCTTTGTATAATAAGGAGTGTATGTGGACTTAATCCTTACCACATTAGGACTCCTATCACTTAAAAGAATTCCAACCCTAATCCAACACATAGTATTTAATTTACTGATCAGGAAAAGATTTTGATTTAAACTATTAATTAATTAAATAATTAATTAATTCCCATTTAATCAAAACAATAAAATAAAATAATATCTTGGGCTATTTTATTTAGCCTTGCCGCCCACACCATGTATATATGGGCCCAATATTATTTTTCTTATTTTATTTAATCCATTAGACTTTAAATAAAAGCCCACATGTGAACCAGACTTATTCTTACTAAAAGAAACAAGCCTACATGTCTCATTTTAATATATTAATATAATAGTGCAACCCATTAAATAAATAATAGACATATTATATTCTTAATATATTAAATGCAATTCTAGATGGACCCATAAATTGGTCCGGTAGAATATATCAAGTGATCCATGCAAGTACGTGTGGATTGTAGATCTTGGCGGGCTATATAAATTTAAGCTTCAACAGACATAACCTAATCACTATCAACAAGTGATTCACTTAGGTCCGATCTATTAATTTTAACTCATTCCACTAAAGAGCTAAAATTGAACTCTTAAATAAAGATAGAATAAGGAGATGTTTCTCATTCATACCCTAGACAATCTTATAGGAGATGGTGTATCCTCGTGAATAATATCAGTAATCGCCAAGAGCTCATAGACCGCCTATAGCTCTCCAAGTTACCATATTTCCTCATATGACCACATTTTGAACTTGGATATTTTGACTTGTCCAGAAGCCATGTCTTCAATAATCATTATTGAAAACTCAATGTTGAGATTTAATATCCAATACCTCAAAACATCCATATGATGATATTATATTCTCATTTAATAAATGGAGCCACGATGTCCATATCTATAAATGAAGTCCTCTATCGATTAACAAATGAATACCACCAAACTATCGAGGATAGACTATGCTATATAATCGTACTCATTGATAGCTCAAATGATAACACTTGCAACCATAAGTCCATCATTTATCTCAAGATTTAGATAGACTCTCTGATTGTCCTGATAATGAAAAGACTTATATCTAGTGACGGTTCTAGATAAAGTATTTCATTGTGATCCAGTTCAATGCACCCAGTGCACTAGATTCTTTTACTCGAAAACCTTTCGATGATTTTAGACTCATCATAACTCATTTGATCCCACTCAAATGCTAGTAAAAGAATTCTACAACTTTATCAAGATAGAGGTGCCCAACCTTTAACTTAAGTTGTAAACGTTATTCAAGACTAACTAAAGAATTGTGTCTACCTCATACATATCCGGATGTAGAAACAATTCTTCATATCTCATAGTCTTTTGACCATTGTGATTATTTACCTTGACAATTATAATTATAAATGCTATAAGATTTTGCAGAATCAGAAATCACTTTATTTATATGAAAAGATTGTCAATTACAATATTACACTCTTGCTACTGAGCATAATCCTAACAGCCCTGCTATTGACAAGTTTATTTCATTGCCCAGTATTTACTTTCGTATCCATTAACTCCTTAGTTTCCATCATCTATATATATCCTTCATCCCATTTCCCCCTTCATTTAGTTTGCATAATTACTTTATTGTTATTGATAGTGTAATTCACCATCTACATCTTCCCCATTTCATGTTTCGTTATTATATATATACATAACATTACTTTAGCAATAACTAATTTTAGCTAACTCCGCTCCATGTGGACGACACACCACTTGCCACTATAATTGTGTTTTCAACTAATTTAGGCTTTGTGAGGTTTTATCGAATATTGTTGACGGATTGATCTTTTAAAACGACACTAGAAAAAACGTCCTGTCAAAATGGCGCCGCTGCCGAGGAGCGGCATGTTTAGTTTGATTAGTTTTGCATGTCAATAGTTAGTCTAGTAACATTTCTGATCTACCCTATTTGTTTCTCGTTTACGTTGTGTTATTTGTTGTGAAATTTCAGGATTCTAGGTATATGCACGGAAGAAGATCATTCAGAGGAGCAATGTTGCCAATTAGAGACAACATCAATCAGTTGGGTAGAAGAACCGGTCAGTTAGAGATAAACATGGAAGCAGGCATTCCTATGGATTACCATGGGCAAAATAGGGGAGACAGGAATGATCTGAATCAGAATGAGCAACAGGCTCGAGAGCATGAGGGAAGTGTACATGGAGATGAATAGCTAGGTCTCACCATAGGCGAGTACACTCTCCAGTTTGTTGGGAATGTGCCCACTGCAGTAGTCCTGGATGATGTAACAAGGCAGTATGAGTTGAAGACTATGCATATTAGCCTCCTACCATCTTTTAGTAGGAGAATTATCAAGGATTGCCTTCAATTTATGAAACAGAATGGAGCCACCCTAGAAACCTTCCTGGTAATGGCTCGCCAAGTAGTACTGACAAAAGAGCAGCTTCATCTCAGGTGTTTCCAGTATTGTCTGAAAGATGCCGCCATGACATGGTACATGAATTTGAGGCCAGGATCACTAGTGACATGGAGTCAGGTGTGCAAGGTCTTTTTCAACAAGTATTTTCAGTAGTAGAAAGCAAAGGACCTAAGGTTGAAGATAGCATCCTTTGTTGAGGAGGACGGTGAACCATTCCATGAGGCATGGGAGAGGTTTAACTTGTTGTTAGCACAAATGCCACCGCATACATACCACCCAGAGTTGAAGGTTAATTCCTTCTATAGCGGACTTTCACCGATAACACAAATACTAGTGGACAATGCGTGCGGAGGTACAATAGCAGACAAGAGAGTAGTTGAGGCATATGACATCTTGGAAAAGATTGCCCAGAACTCACAGCAGAGGATATCACACGTTAGAAGGGGTGGAATAATAGAAGTGGGACAGGATACCCAAGTTCAAATTCAGATGTCCAGAATGAACAAAGAGCTCCAATCGATCAAGGAGCTTATAACCGGAAAACCAGGGTCCTTCCAAGGAGTGAGTCAAGTAATAGGGAAGATAGAAGGAGGAGAAGGGCAGTTCAGTCAAGAAGTGCACACCTAAGCCCTTAGGGAATTTCCAAGGCCAAGGAATGACCCATACTCAAACACATAAAACCCAGGGTTGAGAAACCACCCAAACCTGTCTTGGTTCAACAACAACCACCTAGGAGCAACAACTTACCAAGGTGGCAACAACACTTACCAAGGTGGCAACAATAATTTCCAAGGTGGAAACAACAATCAAGGGTACCAAAACCGTGGGTACAATAGATACAACCAAGGAGGGGCAAACAACAATAACCAATGAGGAAATTTAAGTAATAACCCACAACCCAACTTTAATTCCCAAGCATCCGCTAGCCAACCAAAGGACAAATCTCTAGAGGAGATAGTGAGCACAGTAATCAAAATGGTTGGTATCGGATCAGAAGCCCTCAAGAACACCTTGCATGCCTCTGAGCAACGAATGACCGCTTACATGCAGTCCAATAATCAGAGAGCAAATAGTCATGGAGCGTCATTGAAGAAAATGGAAACTTAGTTGGCACAGATTTTTGATGCATTGGTCAAGAACAGGGGGAAGGCACCAAACACCGATGAACACGTTAACGTGTTAGAGGTCATCAAGTTGGGAGTTGAAGAAACCAAGGAAAGTATGGTATAGGTCACAGTTAAAGAAGATAGGGGAAGTGACATAGACTCCCCCATAAAACTTTCGGACCCCAGAAGTTTCGGCATAGAGGTACTGAATTGAGAAGTCACCAAGCATGGGAGCAGTGCTTGATATGGGAGCTAGCATCAATATGATGCCATTAGAGGTATATGAACAGCTGAAGATTCAGTCAATCAAGCCTACTTCCCAGACTCTTATTATGGAGGACAATTCTTCCATCACCCAGTTGGAATTGTGGAGGAAGTTTACGTGAATGTGCACGGTTTGATGGTGCCGGTAGAATTGGTTGTGTTGAATTGCAAGCGAGGAGAATCCAGTGGTAGGGACTGGAAATTACTTTTGGGGAGGTCATTCATGGCCACAACAGGTATGGTAGTTGATATTTGTTCTAGGGACATTTCCTTTAGCTGTGGAGGCAAAAGTGTTAACTTCAAGGTAACATCCCCCAGAACAAGCCAAGTCGAAGATTGTTTGGTCTTGGAGGCACCAAATTCCAGAAAGAAAAGAAGCCGGGTGCTCACCCTTGTGCAAGCTTTTGAGGGTGTAAAGAAGATGGAATTGGGAAACCAAGACTGCATTAAGGAAAGGCAAGAGTCTGAATTTGAAGAGGATGAATCAAATACTGAGATTTTTGAGAAATTAGGTGAACTTGAGCAAGACAACACGAAGCTCAAACTGGAGGTTTATTTGCTAAAGGCTGAGAATGGACAGTTGAAGAAGAAATTGCATGACCTCTCCACATTGAACAACGGTTTAAAGGAGCAAGTAGTGGAGCTTGCTACCAAAGAGGAGTTAGTCTCCAAGAACTTAGAAGAGTTGGTAAGGCTCTACGAAGAATTTGAGGAAGACAATTGGGAAAAGGCACAAGGAAACTTCAGCTAGGTGTTGAGGAGTCAGCAAAAGCGGTAAAGGAATTGCACGAACGGTTGAGCACAAAAGAAGATGAGTTGATGCGGGCCAAGGTCAAGGAGTGTGATTTGAGTGAGCAACTCGATGTGAAAGAAAACGAGGTCAAATCCCTCAGATACGGACAACAAAAAGGAGCCCACACCAACTCTCGAACAGGGAGTTTCCCTAACCGTCCTGTTACTTGTTACTTTTGTGCCAAAAGAGGGCACACTAAGGCTTATTGCTTTGGTTTCCAAAGGTTAAAGGCAAGTAGAGCATGGCTGATTGTATGTCTAGATTCGGTTTGGGGGTGTTGAACCCTCATTCCTGCCAATTATTAAGATTGTGCTTATTATTTCCAATAATGGGGACATTGTTGAGTTTTGGTTTGGTGGTGAATTACGCCTTGTACAGTTGTTATTACAGTTTTTTGGTGTCCAATTTTTCAATTTTGTCGCCTGTCCATTTTTTCAAACTGTATCCAGTATAAGGTGAATTACGCCTTATATGTGCTCTGACCTTGTGATATAGTTTGGTGCTATTTGAGGGTTCGCTTGCACCACCATGGGGTCGTCCCACCCGTTGGTGTTAAGTATTGGGGACTCATTGTTCCCATATCTTGTTATAATAGTGGAGATACCCACTAGATCACAAACACAAGCATGAAAGTGCGTTTTCTGAGTGCATTATTGATTATTCTTAAACACGCATCTCGTCATTTATGTCATGTGCCATAGGACTTGCATATCATTTTGTGAATTGCGTGATGGATGCTTTCATTCCCTTTTTAGATGGTTGTGGAAGTGATATTAGGGAATGTATGTGTATTGAATAACCTCTATAGCCTAAACACCACAACCCACATTGTGTGCTCCAAAGCCAAGTTGAGGCCAAACACTTACTCTTTCATTTGGTACCACATTCAACCATATACCCAATAGCCTAAACACATGCCTACCCTTGTACTAATCATGTTAGGATAGAAAATGGCAGTGATGAAAAGAGTTAAGATGGTCCTACAGCGGTAAAATGAAATAATTGTTGAAAATATGCAAGGAAAGGGGTAAGAACCGTAGTTGTATGCCATAAATGCCTAAGAAAGGGAAATTGTAACAACTCAAATAGAGTACAACATTGTGATTGGGAAATCGGTTAAAAGAAAAATTAAAAGAGAAATTGTACTTGAAGTTCCATAATAGGGATTGTATTATGTTAAATACGCTCAAACGAAATGCAACGTTGAAGGCACAAATGTGGGTTAAATGATTTCCTAGAGGGTTGCGTTTAAGTGATAAAAGAACATGGTGTGGGAGTAGGGATATATTCTAGCATGATTGTTGAGTTTGAACTCCAAATGTTCATATTCTTTGTGTAACCTCATTCAACCCCACAGCCACACTATAACCGGTTGAAAAGCCCTATTTGATCCATATAAGTCTAGTTTGGGAATGTCGGTTGAAGCATGATCTTTCACATCCATGGCATGATGACTCGTTCCTAGGATAGTTCATTGCTTAAATTTTATGCAGAATCTTCTTTGCATACTTGTTTGTGTGGAACTTAGGACTCTTGAGGAAAGAAAAGAGAGAACCCATGTGAGTTTTAGAATTGAAGCGAATTATGCTCAAGGTATGGGAGTAAGATGTCCCAAATTCATGAATGTCTTTAGGTGTGGGATTCGTGTTCGTACGAGCCTCCCTTAGGTGTCTCCAAATTGCTATTGATCTTGTGCATATGCTTTTTCTCCTCTCTATCACACCTATTTGTATCATATCACACATTGGACTTGCGGCATTGTTGAGGTATTGTTTAGGTGTCTAGAAATTACAATCAGTTGGTGTCTTACTAGTTTAGATTAGATTTGCTCGAGGACGAGCAAAGGTTTGGTTTGGGGGTGTTTGATCGGGCCAAATATGTAGTATATTTAGGCCCTCAAATCCTTATCTTTGGTTCTGTTTTCGTGCGTTTTGTATCTCTGATGAGGTTGTTTTGTATGGAATTGTAGGAAATGGTGCAAGGATAGGTTTGGAAGGATGTCGCGATGATTCCAGCAGAAAAGGGGATGAAAGGAAAGACAAAGAGCACAGGCAGCTCTATAGTGCGGGTCAAGTGCAGGTCAAGTGCGGGTCACAACCGCACTTCCAACCGCACTCATGCTCATAGCTAGGACAAGATGCAAGTGAAAAGATAAAGTGCGGGTCAAGTGCGGGTCATCCAACCACACTCCACCCGCACTGTTGCCAAACCAGAGAAGCTAAAGTTGCACCTGACGATAAAGTGTGGGTACTGTGCGGGTCATCCAACCGCGCTATACCCGCACTAATGCCAAACCAGAGAAGTTACAGATGCACCTGATATTAGAGTGCCGGTACTGTGCGGGTCATCAAACCGCACTCTACCCGCACTATCACCAAGACCAGAAGAGCAGAATTGCCCCTGATATTAGAGTGCAGGTACTGTGCGGGTCATCCAACCGCACTCTACCCGCACTGTTGCTCAAGACAGAAGGTAGATTTTGCACCTGACAGGGAAGTGCGATTCAAGTGCAATCATAGTGCGATTCCAAGTGCGGGTCAAGTTCGGGTAATTCAACCGCACTCCACCTGCACTTCTGCCCAGATCCGAGGACTGAAGATGAAGATAACCCATACAGTGCGGGTACAGTACGGGTAATTCACCCGCACTCCGCGCGCGCCAGTTTGATTTTTGAAGCTTAAGTGACCTATTTTTGTATGTTGTATAAATAGAAAAGTATAGAAATGTTTTAAAGAGCCTTTGACTCCGTTTTTCAGAGGTAAAACACATTTAGACCTAGAATCTCTCTCTCTCTCTCTCTCTCATCCTTACATTCTCTACTCAACTTCAAGGAAGTTAGGAGATTGAAGCCATTTCAAGGAAGGAGATGTTCTCCAAGGGTTCTTTCTCTTTCCCTTCTCTTAGTTTCCTAGTTGTAATCAGTAGCTAAATCCCCTCTAAGGGGTTGATGGAGTAGTTAGTTGAATATTGGACTTATACATAAACTTGATGTTATATTGATATTTATGTCTATCTTTCATTGATCTATTCTTGTTGTGAATGTTTACCATTGATTTCTTGTGTAGATACACTCTCTTTGCAAGATATCTTTGTATTATGTATGAGTATTGCATCTAGATATACATCCTATTTAGTTGTTTAATGCTCTAAAGAATAGACGGAATGTCATGAATTTCGACTCTTAAATCGCGATCTTAATCTAACCTCGATCGAGTTTCCGGCACTATACATCCTAGGTCAGAACCCGGAAGTCATCACTATACATCCTAGGGTGACTACATTTAATCGGTTGAGTCATTGTTAGGTAGATGAGCTTCATTTCCAGAATCCGATAAACAACCAACACTATACATCCTAGGTTGGTAGTTTACGATGGATTAATCCCTAATAGGTGGTCCGCACTATACATCCTAGGTTGGCCACCTTCTAGGGATAAATAACCGACTCTATACATCCTAGGTCGGTTACCTTGAATAGCCGTGCTATTGACAAGTTTGTTGCATTGCCCAGTATTTACTTTTGTATCCATTGACTCCTTAGTTTCCATCATCTATATATATCCTTCATCCCATTTCCCCCTTCATTTAGTTTGCATAATTACTTTAGTGTTATTGATAGTGTAATTCACCATCTACATCTTCCCCATTTCATGTTTCGTTATTATATATATACATAACATTACTTTAGCAATAACTAATTTTAGCTAACTCTGCTCCCTGTGGACGACACCCCACTTGGCACTATAATTGTGTTTTCAAACTAATTTAGGCTTTGTGAGGTTTTATCAAATATTGTTGACGGATTGATCTTTTAAAACGACACTAGAAAAAACATCTTGTCATCTTCCTAAGATGGCGTTGTAGGCCGATGGGGTTGTTGGGGTTTTTGCCCTAAAGCTTGTAATATGTAAATGTAATTTGAACATAAATAAAAGAAGTAGTATATTCATTCATTTTGTGTCATACTTTATATAACATGTGCACTTAACATCCAAAATTACCGGATGTAATTTCGAACTGAGTATATGAGTGTCATATATAGATGGATTCAGTTTGAAACGAGCAATCTAAAGAGTCCGTAGATAGCAAATAAAGCTGGGTACTTTATTTGTGGTTAATCTACAGCTGCGGTCCATTTCGTAGTATACGGTGATCCTATCCTGGATCATTCATATGTAGATATGAGAATGGAGGCACCTTGTATGATATGATCATATAGGACTGGGCCATGATCTATATGAATCTCTCACTAAGATCCGTTTAACGATGAGATTCATATATATCAACTAATGATGGCTATATGTGGGTGATCTTAATCCTGAGTGTCTTATCGACTCCTTCAGGTTAGATCGTGGTCTTTG
The DNA here is from genome assembly GCA_033220585.1 of Dipteronia sinensis. NCBI lineage: Eukaryota > Viridiplantae > Streptophyta > Magnoliopsida > Sapindales > Sapindaceae > Dipteronia > Dipteronia sinensis. The sequence goes on from CM065641.1 coordinate 41,330,603, forward strand.
ATATACCATGGGTGAGGTCAGAGTTGCATTCCCGATAAATATACTCCGTATGTTGGGATCGCGGTTTGGCTTGTGGCTGGGACGGTTTGTATACAATAGTTGAATCCACTCCTTCTTGTGAGAAGTAGATGGTAGTTCCCTTAAGGGTTGATTCGGGGCTTGAACAATATGAGCGCTCTCCTAATTCCGTAAGGAATGTAGGATTTATTGTTCATTAGAGAATCAATGGTACTTAATGGAAAGATATGATTAGAGGGGTATAACGGACATTATGACCCAGCTCTAATTATGAACTACTTGTGGAGGATTATACCATATGTAATAGCTATATCGATGGACACCAAGAGTTATTGGTTTGTGTAAAAACGTCTACAGTTGAGAGAGTGCAGCTTCGGGTTTTTAGTGGAATAACACCGAAGTTAATAATCATGAAATATTAATTAAAGAGTTTAATTAATAATTTCTAAGGATTATTGGAGCTCAAAATACTGTGGGTCCATTAGGTCCCCTTGCTAGCCCGATCGATTTAGGTAACAAGGGTCACGGTTAATTAATTGGATTGTCCAATTAATTGTGTTACGAAAGTGACACGTATTTATTCGGGAATTAATTGAATAATGGGATTATTTAATTAATGAATAATGGTGATTAAATAAATTAAATAATAAGATTATTTAATTATGTTGTTAATCACTAAATGGAGGGTGTTAGTTGATATTTGATTTTGAATAAAATTAGATAATATGATTATTTTATTTTATTAAATTAAATATTTGAAATTGAATTTAAAATGTTTGAATTCAAAAATAAATATTTAATTAATTTAAAAAAAAGATATGAGATATCTTTGTAAAGTTTTTTAAAAATCAAATAGATTTTGGTTTGTTGGTTTTTGAATATATATGAGATATATATTTAATTAAACAAATATATAACCGATTGACAAAAAGAAAAACAACACAGCAAATAAGTAATAAGATTACTTGAATTGAGAAGAAAAAAATGAAGTCGTGACACACAGCAAAAGAAACAGCAAACAAAAGAAAAAAAAATATTAGTGTGTGGTGAGACCACAAATGCTGCACTTCTAGAGTTTGTTTTTTGTGTGTGTTCTTCTTTTCTTCCTCCATACAGGTCCTGAATATCGTGACGCGTCCACACGTTGTTACCAGTTCCGGGAGATAGCGAGGAAGATCACGTGGTTCAAATCAGGAGCAGTTCGTATCAAAGTGAAGGAGCCTCCTACGTAGGTATGAATCTTCACTTTATTATTTCATTTGATTATTACTGTACGAATGGGTTAGTTTAATGATTGCATAAAAATTTTAAAACCTTCCACTGCGCAATCTGTAACCCTAGGTTCCAACAGGGGTGTCAACCACAACAAAGTCTGTCATGACATTCTGTTGGAGTGGTGCTGTTTCGACGATGACTGGGAGTATCTGCGATCCCACCGGTATGATCGAATCCCCGGTGAACTCATAAAGTGGAGTTGTACAGCTATTGTAACACCATTGCTTTAGATTTAATTTTTCCAAAGTATCCTTGAAGAGGATATTTACACTGCTACCCGTATCTACGAGCACGCGATGGACTAGGCAGTTGGCAATTTCTATCGTGATCACCATGGGATCATCATGAGGTTGCAATGTGTTAAAGACATCTGCTTTAGTGAAAATGATCTGTGCTGACTGGGAGGGCTCCATCGGGCTTTGGCTGACCATGAAGACTCCCTGGCTTTCTTCTATACGAGGAATCTTTCTTGCGTGGTCTTTTCGAGAATTATTGGAGGTGCCAGCCAGTGTGGACCCTCCGCTGATGGTGTGTATCACCTGGATTTTTTGCATTAAATCAGTCTGTTCCCCATTTCTCTTCTCTACATCCTCACGGATCTCGGCTTGTACCTCCCTTCTAGTCCGAATGTTATCTCTAATCTGCTGCAAGAACTCAATCAAGCATCCCCCCCTTATCAGGGATTCAATCTGGTTGCGCAAATTATAACACTCTGAAGTGTTGTGGCCCACGTCTTCATGGAAGTCGCAGTACTTGTACCGGTTCCTCCTATTCACTAGGGCTTTCATGGGAGTAGGCTTTTGGAGTAGCCCATTGTCTCGTATAGCAAGGTAGACCGTTTCCCTTAAAGCGTTCAGGGGAGTGTAGTAGTCATACCCTTTTTCTCCTCGCATTACGATGGCTACGGTCCTGGGAGGTGGTGAAGCCCGAGGAAGGGTTCGTCTTGCTGGATATTTTTCTTGCCTGTGCTGAGGAGCGGGGAAGTGATAAGTTGACCTATTGGGAGGTTTATTCTGAGCTCTCTGAGGTGGCTCAGATTTGGGGGCTTCTTTTTTCTGACGCTTCGCCATTCTCATGTCGTCGTGTTCCATCTTGATTTTGAGTTGCTCGTCGATCTAGACCTGCTCAAGAGCCCGATCGTAGGCCTCCTGGTGAGTCTCGGGAGCTCTCTTGGCGAAGGAACGAAAAAGCTTTCATGCCCACAGGTTCCGCCTGAAATTGGCAAGAGTCTCTTTCTCGGTGAAAACTCTCATTTGTATGATCTCTCTGTGAAAAATTTCCACGTACGATCAAAGTGTCTCACTTCGTTCCTGAATCACATATTGTAAGTGTATGGGATCCTTTGGACGAGGTTTGACCCCTTTGGAACTGCGAGCAAAAATCTGTTGATAACTTCGTAATAGATTCCACGCTACCAGCATGTAGCTTAATGAACCAAGTTTTCACGTAGTCGGTTAGGGTCATTGGAAACATCCTACACATAGCTGCTCTAGTAGTGTTCTTGACCTCCATCTGTTGGACGAAGCTCTCCAGGTGGCCTAGAGGGTCTTTTGTTCCTGAGAAATTATTTGCTGGCATTTTCAATTTTAGTAGGAGTTCCGCTTCTCGGATCCTCCTAATTAAGGGAGCGTTCATCTAGCTCAATGGATCATTTTTATCCTCCTTGTTCTTTCCTTTTCTTATCTGCAGGACCTCCTTCTGTAGCTTTGCCAGCTGATCCCTTAGTCGCTTGTTCCAGGTTTCCTTGAATTGACCTTGGATTCTTCGCTGTCGAGTCCCCTCTGATGAACTGGCGACCTCTATTAGGTCCGCTTCATGGACAGGATCCACTCGGGAAGTTTGTCGATTCTCTTCCTCTTGGGCCCGGGCGTTCCTCCTCAATGTCGTTGAGTGAGGTACCTCTCGTTGCTCCCGGGTCAAGGCATTTACGGCAGACTTAACTTGCCTGGGCTGATATTGTGAAGGTCTTTTCAGAACTGGGGGCATAGGTCCCAGCCTATCCCGGATCGAAAGTTGGGGCCCAGTCCAGTTTCGAGCTGGCTCTAAAAGAGGATGTCCCAGGCGGTCGAAGGCAGGCGGTTGAAGGCAGGCTGCCTAGCCCCAAACCTGCTCGGTTCTCCCTGGTCATTCGGGTTTGTTGGTTGGACCGTGATGCCTTCGACGAGCAAGCGGATACGGATGGTTTCCACGAAGGCTGCCGCTTGTTGGTAGAGCGCCGCCTGGCTCACTATAAGGTGGCCAGAAGCCAGCGCATTAGTTGTTTGGACCAGAGCTTAATTGCTATACCTAGACTTCTTCCCCTTCCTTGGGGCCTTTCGCGTTGGCCTCGCCGAAGGTTGTTCTGAAACTCCATGTTGTCCTTGGGAAGAGCGGAGCCTCATGGTTCCTGTAAAACAACTAAAATGCAAATGCAAATAGTTGGCTTGATTAACTGGGTGTAGGGTTTTCCCACAGACGGCGCCAGAAAGTGTTAACGGAAATTTTACTAGGGGTGAGAAATCTCAATTAACACCCTCAAAACCACTACCACGGAGGTGGTGGTCAAGGTAGAATGTATTCTAGTCAGTGCTAGTTAAAAATGACAAAGAAAATACTATTATCAATACCATCAAAAGAGAATGACCAAAAGAGAACGAAAATGTTTCTTTATTCTTATGAATGGTGTATCGTTTACAAATATTTCTCAATCACTCTCAATCTCTCTAGGGTGTAGTAGGGTTGTTGTCGTATGCCTGTCGAAGAGTAGTCCCCTCTTTCTGAAGGCCGAAGTCCTTCTTTTATACATTGTCTTCATAGGTTAAACTAATTGATTCTCCCCTTGATTTTCTCCATCCCTTCCCTCCTTATCTGACGGAATTTTTTAAATGTCATTGACTTTGAGTTAATTGCTGAGTTGAGGATATCTTGGTGGAGATCAATTTGTTGCCTACTCGGACTCTATTACTTGTTATGTACGTATGTAACGTCTTAAGATATGATCATGTGTGTCTTCAGGTTTAGCATGATCCCACATAGGGTCGTTGAATATGGTGTATATTATGGTGAGGTACATCAGATAGTGAGGTCGATCAGTGTCTTAGCCCCGATATTCAGGAGTTTAGTCTAGCCAGGAGCTAGGTCTAGCCTCCCTTGACCTTTTGGAGCTAGGTGCGGCCTCCTACGGACACCCCACTATGTCAGTGAGGTATAGGCGAGCTTCTGGAGTGATTGCGAGGTAATCCCGACTTTGGGGGAATTTCCTGGTTTCAGGTTCAGTGATGCGGGCTCGATCTGACCGAGCCGGGCTCTACTCCGGGTGTTTCTGGAGCCCGTCCTTATTCTTGTGGGGCGGTATCGTAGCTCGGCTTCGGGTAACATGGTCTCCTGGTGGATGACCTCGGGCATGGAACCAGGTTTAGAAGGTGAAAAATTTCCCTTTGATCCCTAGCCAAATTTGGCTATTAACAACACATATAGCAATTGATATTGATAGGTTTCGATAAAACTTTACTCATTCACTTATATATATATATATATATATTGACAGGTTTCGACAAAACTGTACTCATTCGCTTATATATATATATATATATATATATATATATATATATATCATAATTCATGCAAAACATGGTGACTAATCTAATGTATTACTAATGCTAGTTAATCCAAAAATTTAGTCCAAAAATTAACCTAAATGGTGTGGCAAGTGATTTATCCTCAGCATATCATTAATCACATCACCCCATGATTTATACGGTGATGACAATTCATTTACCACATTATTTGGATTGAATTTTAGATTAATTTTTTTTTTGATTCGTATAGTATTACTCATAATGTATTAAGGGTTTTCTATCTATGTTGTGACTTGTGAGTATATCTTGATTATACGATGGTAGAAATATATTCAGCCACATTAAGTGTTCGTTCTTGGCAAGTCTCCTCAGATCACTGAGCCTTTGATATTTAGAATAATTTTTTTTTTTAAAGATCACAATTCATGCAATAATTTGTGTTGACTAGTAATGGTGACAACAAAGGATTTGGTTGTCTAAAATGGGGTGGAATCTGTCTAAAAAAGTCACAAATGAACGATCGAATCCTTCCAAACATTGATAAGCAAATGGTTAAATTGTCTACGAAATCTGTTAGGCAGTCAAATTCGGACGCTCCAAACAGCATCTTTTCTTATTATAGTCAGTGTCGAAAATCTATTTACCTTACACAAAAATCAAAATCAAAATCTGACTATGACTTCCATTTGTTATTTTGCATGGATGTTGACTTTAATAGAGGATTCCTAGAACTAATCGTACTCGCATGGGTCCTGCTCATGCATAGAGAAAGACATCTTCTCCTTGATCTCCGGATGTTCTGAATTGTAATAGGCTGATATATACATAAGTATCACCATTCACATTTTAACAATGCACACGGCACACCGCAAATAGAATGTACATTAATTAATCTTTGCTGCTTACCGAGACGGACTTGTGTAGGGGCCAAGGTGGGCCTTGAAAAAAATTAAATTAGCAAAGAAAAACTTTAAATTAATTAAATAATTAAATTTTTTTCCTCGTCAAAGTAAAAAATATAATCTTTCTTTCTTTTTTCTTTTTTTTTCTTCTTTTTATAATAACAATTATTTCTGTCCATTCTTCAGACTTAGTTCAATCTATTTTTCAACATCAACATATAGATATGTTTGAGAATATTATGGCTTTAAATATTTTATTTTGTTACTTTCAAAAAAATATTTTATTTTGTTTTAAAATTTTAGGGTTATTGTTAAATATAGATAATGGGATTTTAGGAGTAATCAATTATTATTTAATCCAATTTTAAGTTTATAAAATAACGATATTGTTAAATAAATTTCATTAAATTTCTCAGAACATTGTATTAGTATATTTATAATGAATCAAACTAATATAAGAATATTGTATAATTTAATTGGTGTTCCCATTTGCGTATCATGCTTCTCTTATAATTTTATTTTATTTTATAAAAATAAATAAAATTTTGTAAAGTATTTATTTAGAATATACATTTTACGGGGACGTCTCACTATGTCCTCTTAACTAGGTGATGTCAATGTTCAGTAAAAAAAAAATTCTAATTTACCCTAGTTTTCAATCCTGGTTACGTCACTGGCTGATTATATATTAAAAGATCATAATGTTGTCGGATCTACTAATGTTAGCACAAGATCAGTACTTTAACATAGAATCTCAATTCTAAAAGCTATACACATGCCTGGTTAGAGAACCTACATGCATGTGAAGTTGGAGAAGAGAACAAGTTATATGTTGAAAACGTTCAAGAGAACCAAAATATTGTAGGGTTAAATAGTTATCAACCAATGTGTATATATATATATATATATATATATATATATATATATATATACCGCTTCCCACGGATGCAAAAATTTATATAAGGGGTCTTCTCATAAATAGCCTTATAATTATAATTAAAGAGTTTTCAAAGTTTGTCAATATTGATCCTTTTTATCCAACTTTTCACTTTTGGATAGAAACAACCCTTAATGAATTTTTGAATTAATATTTTTCAAAATGTAATTTTTTATTTGGAGATCTCCAGGTCAGATAGACCTTAAATGAAGTACTGAAAGTATTTTTTTTAATTAAATACATTATTTAATACAAAAAAGTTAGAGTTTTTTTTAATTAAACACGATAAGTTTCTTTTTATTATTATTAGACTGAAATTATTTTTTTAATTAAACACATTATTTTATAAAATAAGTTAGAGTTTTTTTTTATATCACATGCCTGGATTAAATATGATAGTTTTGTTTTTTTTTTATATTATAAACGCTAGAATATTTCTTGGAGATCGACGTCCATCCATGGAAAGGAGGCCATGGAAAAGCAAAAGTAAAACAAGTGAGAGGGAAATTTTGTCAATTCAAGAAAAAATTCAATAAAAACAATAAAAATTGGGTAACATTACAAGAAAAATGGGCTATTGGGACGATTTTTTTTTCGTCCCAATAGCCCAAATTCGTCTCTATATACCTATTGGAATGAAAAAAATTCATCCCAAAATCCATCGCCTCAGGTGGGTGGCAATAATATCTTTAGGACTGAAAATTCAAATTCGTCCTCTAAAAAGTACCTATAAGGACGAAATTATTTTCGTCCCAATTGAAAATATATAGGGACGAAAATTTTCTACCCTATAGACAACTTGTAGGGACGAAATTTGCACTTTCGTCCCCACTGACAACCTGTACGGGACGAAATATTTCGTCCTTATAAATAATTTTTCGTCCCTTTAGATATCATATAGGGACGAATTTATAAAAAATTAAAAAAAATTCAAAAAATTCAAAAAATTCAAAAAATTAAAAATTAAATTATAGGCATCGAAGGACACACCCTCCTACCCCGCCCATCACACCTCATCAAACCCCCTCACAATTAAACTTTTGCTCTCACGGGGTGTTGAACCTGTCACAGAGGTGATGAGAAGCAAGCTTTGCTACAGCTTTGAATGTGTTAATAAAAGCATAAGTGTTATATATAACCTTTAAATGTTATTAAATTTTTATTGATTATTTTTCAAACAAATTTTTATTTGTAGATTAATTCCAATAATTTAAATTTTATTTTTATATGATAAATAAATTGATATTAAAAATTGCTTATTGTAGCATTTAATTAACTATTTTGTTAAAATCATATATTTGTCAGATCAAATGGTCTATTGTTAATTGTACTTGGAATAGAGAAACTTCTCTACATTTTTTAATTTAACAAAAAAATGTAAAATTTGAATCTCTATCATAAAATAGAAGGAGAAATGTAAAACAACGTTTTTAAAAAGTGGTTTTATGTTTTAGATACTTTTCATTATATTTATAAAAAAAAATATTACTTTTATCCTAATAAGTCTTCAAATCTCAAACTTTTTTTCCATTTTTTTTATAAAAAAAAATTCAAACTTTTTACGGATAAATAATTTATTTCGTCCAAATACACATTCTATTGGGACAAATATTTTTCGTCCCTAAAAGTTTCGTCACGTTTGCACTTTTAAGGGACGAATAATTTTTTTCGTCCCAATAAATGTTCTATTGGGACGAATTCTTTCATCCCTAAAGGTTTTTTCAGGTATACAATGTAAGTGCCTCACTTTATGATTGGCTTATTTCGTTGACAAAATCACAATTGGGGTTAATCATTGTAAAAGGGTAGATTAGGAATTGAAGATCTTTCATTTGACTCCAAGTGCTTCAAGAAAGGTAGATTACTTGAAGGGATATAGCTGCACACACTCACTTGCATGCATTATATTCTTGTTTACATACAATTGGATGATGCATTGTATGTCTCTTATCACACTCCACACTTGCACATATTGCACATCACTTTGTGTGTTTAGTCTGCCTAGAAAATAGGGTTTCTTCTTTGACCGCGGCCTAGACCGCTTGGCAAGCACTGCTTGCACCACGGCATTCTGAGCGGTAATCATCAGTCTGCCTATGCTACCTGCACCGCAGTCATGTACACTTGTTCAGCCCAGCGGTCCCTGTCACGGTTAACTTCAGTAGGCCATTGATGCCTTGACAGCGACATGTGCACTGCACGCACAGCGGTCCCAACCGCGATGTTGTCCAATAGGCACACTGCTGTGTGTACCGCGGTCTAGAAAACATGCCCGAGCCGCGGTACGCACAGCGGTAATGACGGGATTTTGCTACTGTTTTCAAAGCGGTGTCATTTCATCTAGGGCTTCATATATATATGCAATTTCCTCTTCCTTGCCTCTTTAGAGCTTCAGAATACATTCTCTTTCATTCCTTTTAGAGCTCAAGAGTGTCTTGTAAGAAAAGGTAGCAAGAAACCATTTTTATTGTCCAAAACTCAATCACCCATCATTCATTCATGGTTCTATCATCATCAAGCTTCATCTAGAATGTTTCTAAGCATGGGTTTTCATCAACATAGCTTACTTGGTAAGTAGAACACCACTCTCATCCATCTTTGTGTTCTTGCTTAACAAGAAATCTCTTTTATGTTTCTTTTGCATCTAGATTATAATTTTTCATTATAAATAGAGATTTTTGTTGATGCTTGGGTTGTTGTATTGTGATAGCTATTGCATCTAGGAATGCTTTGATTTCATATAGCTAGGTTATATGTGTTTCATATAGCAACATGATATCTAGGATTGTTTGAAGCATTCATACATGACTAGATAAGCACTAAATGTGTTGACCTTGCATTTTGTGTATTTAGAATATCATCATATTCACTTTAGGTTTCATATCTCTTCATTTAAGAGTTAAGTCTTGTATTTGCCTTGGGTAGTATACAAGCAAGAGCCTAAAATCACTATTAAAGGCATGCGGGTAGCAAGGACGGATTAGTAACCGATTAGGTGTGATGTGGTTAACCTAGGTTGTAATCGTTTATGCAAATAGTGGATTTGAGGGTTCGATTGGCGATTAGGTCCGTGAGTTTTTACCCAGTTGGAGGGTTTCTCACGTAAATCATATCATTGTGTCATATTGTTTTTTTCCGCATTTTTATTATGGAAATGATTGATGGTGTTAGAGATTAGGGGTTGTATTGTTTAATTTTGATTAATCAAAAAGATGGCATTTAATTTAACTAAAACCTATTCACCCCTCCCCCCCCCCCCCCCCCCCCCCCCCCCACTAGGTTAGTTTTATCACTCTTAGTGTATTTTCAATTGGTATCAGAGCAGGTTCCTTAACATAATTAGGAGATCCTTTGCTCTTTATGAGTGTTTTGCATTAGATTGTTTTTTGGTTAGTGTGTCTTGCCTGTTTTCCTTTTCTTTTTGTGTGATTGATTGCATTCATCTCATTCACCCTTAAACAGCATGAGTGGAAACGCATATGAGCGAGATGGAGCATCTTGTTCAAGACCTCCACTTTTGACGGGGGTTAACTACTCATCATGGAAAGGAAAAATGGAATCCTACCTATGCCAAATTGACGATCGAGTTTGGATGGTGATTGAGGATGGTTACACATCACCTACCAAGACTCTCGAAGATGAAAGCATCGTGCCGAAGCCTAAATCGGAATGGGATACTAAAGACTTTGAAGCCTCCAAATGGAACAACAAGGCCATGCATGCAATCTTGTGTGCGGTGGATGAGAATCAACACAAGCTAATCCAAACCACAAGGAATGCACATGAAGCATGGACAATATTGGAGATGGCACATGAAGGAACCGATGTAGTAAAAGACTCCAAACTACAAGTCTTTCAAACTCAATTTTAGTCCTTGAAGATGGAAGATCACGAGTGCTTCAATGACTTCCAAGTGAAGCTAATGGATATTGTCAACCAAAGTCATCAATTAGGCGATCCATATACGGATAAAAGGATAAACCAAAAAATTATGAGGTCTCTCCCGGAGAGATTTGATGCAAAGGTGACCGCTATTGAGGAGAATAGCGAATATAAGAAAATGAAGCCAAGTGAAATAATTGGCAAGTTGATGGCTTTTGAGTCAAGAAGGGCCCCTACTTCAACAACACCTCAAAAAGAGCAAAAGAGCATAGCATTGAAGACCTCTAAGGAAGAAATGTAGGAAGAAGATTCGGATGAAGAAATGGCTCTTATGGTGAAGAGGTTCAAGCAGTTCATGAAGTTTGAGAAGACGGGGGATAGGCTCCAAGGGAAAATTTCTGAAGAGGAAGACTCCTTTTAAAAAGGTGGAGAAAAGTGAAGAGAAGGACTCCAAGAAGAGTATTCAATGCTATGAGTGTAGTGGGTATGGTCACATTGCCCCCGAATGTGCCAACTTAAAGAAGAAGAAGAAAGGAAAGGCGATGGCGGCTACTTGGATTGATAGTGAAGACTTAGAGGAGGAAGAAAAGTCTTCGGATGATGAAGATCAAGTTGCAAACTTCATTGCCTTCTCATCATCTCACAATAGCAAGGAAGTTATGAGTGACCAAGAAGAGGAGAATGACAAACTAGAAGAAGAAGAAGATGACTCAAGTAATGGGAGTACGTCATCCGAGTCCAAACATGAATTTGATAAGGAGATGGACTATGAAGACTTCATGGAATACTTCAAAAGTTCTAGAGCTAAGAAGAAAAAAGAGATTCAAGAGTTGAAAAGGAAGAACCTTGAATTGACCTCCAAGATGATTCACTTGAGTGAAGAAGTGAAAAGAACAAGAGAAAGGGAAGAAAGCTTGAAGTTGGAACTTGTTGTGATCAAGAAAAGTGAAGAATGCTTAAGGAAGGAGCTTGAAGAGGCAAAAGGAGTAATTGCCAAGATGACCTCCGAAACCGAGAAGCTTGACAAGATGCTATCAATTGGAAAGAGCCCTAGTGATAAGAGGGGTTTGGGATATGAGGAAGATGTGAGTACTACTTCTTTGAAAAAGACTACTTTTGTCAAGAGTCAAGAAGTTGAAGAAGTCAAAATCCCATAACAAGTTACATGAAGGATTGAAATTGGAGAATCCTCAAAACATGCTCAAGCCAAGATTCCAACAAGGGCTCAACCACAACAAGTTAAAGCATTTCAATCAAGACCTCCATATGAAAGGATCCCTCCTCCACAATCAAGGATCGTGTATGCTCAACAAGGAAGACATGCTACTTTGGCTCAACCACAAAGGAGAGAGTTTGTTCAACACCAAAGAACTACTCAAAGGAGAAGGAAACCTCAAATGGTTGCACAAGGCTATGGTATGAACTCCTACTTTACTCATACTTGTCATTATTGTGGTATCGAAGGCCATATAAGGCCTAATTGCTTTAAGTATATCAAATTGTGTAGATTTGAGAACATGATTGAGAAAAATATGCTTAGAAGAGCCAAAAAGCATGCACCTAGGGAACTTAGAGCAAATGAACCAAAGGCTCCTAGGGTTGAAAATGTTGCTCCTAGGTGGACTAGAAAAATGAATATTTTTGCTATGTGGCTCAAGTGGCTTTGAAAGCTAAGGCCTTCAATACTTGGTATCTTGATAGTGGGTGTTCTAGACACATGACCGGAAACAAGAGTTTCTTTGAGACTCTTGTGATGGAGGATGGTGGATTTGTCACCTTTAGTGATGGTTCACAGAAAAAGGTTATAGGGAAAGGTAATATATCTATTCCCGGTTTGCCCTCCTTGGTCAATGCTCTCTATGTAGACGGCTTGCAAGCCAATCTCATAAGTATATCACATTTACGTGATGAAGGGCTTTCGGTTATGTTTGGCAAAGTTGATTGCTCTATTCTTAAGGAAAATGGGCAAGTTCTTTTAAAAGGCAAGAGATCAAGTGACAATTGTTATTGTCTTGAGTCTAGTAACATCTCTTGTAACTTGTCTAGTTGTGAGCAAGTTGAGTTATGGCATCAAAGATTTGGCCACATTAATTATAGTGACTTGAAAGTCCTTGAGAGGTTGAATGTTGTGAGAGGCCTTCCCAAGCTTGGGAAAAGGTTTGAAGGAGTTTGTGGACCTTGTCAACAAGGGAAGCAAACCAAAAGTGTGCACAAGAAGGGAAAATTCCTTTGTACCAAGGAGCCATTGGAACTCCTTCATATGGACCTCATGGGTCCCATGCAAACCGAGAGTCTAGGTGGTAAAAGATATATCCTTGTAGTGGTTTATGACTTCTCTATGTTCACATGGACTTACTTCCTTAGAGGGAAGTCCGAAGCTTTTGAGAAATTCAAAATGCTATGTGTCAAAATTCAAAATGAGAAAAATTCTCACATTAGGAGCATTAAGAGAATTAGAAGTGATCATGGGAAAGAATTTGAGAATAGTAGCTTTGAGAGTTTTTGTAATGATACAGGTATTTCCCATGAATTCTCGGCTCCTAGAACTCCCCAACAAAATGGAGTTGTGGAAAGGAAGAATAGGGTTCTATAAGAGATGGCTCGGGTGATGTTGCTTAGCAACAAGGTTCCTAGGAAGTTATGGGCCGAAGCCATTAATACGGCTTGTTATATAGGGAATAGAGTTTTCCTTAGACCCGGGACCAAACAAACATCCTATGAGTTATGGAAGGGAAGAAAACCCAATGTTAGCTATTTCCATATCTTTGGGAGTAAGTGCTATATTCTTAATGACCGTGATCAACTTGGCAAGTTTGATGCCAAGAGTGATAAGGGTATTTTCATTGGATATGCACTCAATAGCAAGGCCTATAGAGTTTTCAATCTAAAAACTTGAAGTGTCATGGAATCATCAAATGTTGTCATTGATGAGTGTAGGCCCAAAAATGTTGACCATGAGGAGGATGTTTGTGAGAATGGTGACCTTCCTTTGAAGGAGTGTGGTGAGACTTCAAGTGATGTGAAGTCAATTCATAGTGAAAAGGATGATCAACCTCTTGATAGAGATCCTTCTTTGGACTCTAAAGAACCCGCTCCATGGGTTAGACACTTCCACAACAAGAATGACATTCTTGGAGATGTGAATGAAGGTGTTAGGACTAGGCGTCAAATAGCTAATCAAATTAGCTATACTTGTTACACCTCTCAAGTTGAACCCAAAAAGGTTGATGAAGCCTTGAATGATAAGTTTTGGGTTCTTGCCATGCAAGAAGAGCTAAACCAATTTAAAAGAAATGAGGTTTGGACTCTAGTTTCCTAGACCAAAGGATACTAATGTCATAGGCACCAAATGGGTGTATAGAAACAAGTTGGATGAGGATGGAAATATTGTGCGCAACAAGGCTAAGCTTGTGGCACAAGGATACTCTCAAATTGAGGGTATTGACTTTGAGGAGACTTTTGCTCCCGTTGCCCATCTTGAGTCTATAAGGCTTCTCTTGTCCATTTCTTGTGTGTATAAGTTCAAACTACATCAAATGAATTTTAAGAGTGCCTTTCTCAATGGATTCTTGCATGAGGAAGTGTTTGTTGAACAATCCAAAGGGTTTGTGGATCCACACCACCCCAATCATGTCTATCGCCTCAAAAAGGCACTTTATAGGGTTTAAACAAGCACCGAAGGCTTGGTATGAGCTCCTCACTCTTTATCTTGTTGACAATGGCTACTCAAGAGATAGTGTTGACAAGACTTTGTTCATCAAGTGCAACAAAGATGAGTTTTTCATAGCTCAAATTTATGTTGATGATATTATATTTGGTTCCACCAATGAGTCAAAAGTGAGACAATTTGTTGATGTCATGTCTCTTGAATTTGAAATGAGCATGGTTGGTGAACTAAATTACTTCCTAGGCTTGCAAATTAAGCAAATGCATGATGTGATTTTCATATCCCAAGCTAAGTATGCCAAAAGCCTAGTGAAGAAGTTTGGTCTTGACAATGCCAAACATTGTGACACACCCATGAGTACCACTTTGAAGCTAAGCAAGGATGCTAGTGGTAAAAGTGTTGATCAAAGATTGTATCGTGGCATGATAGGTAGTTTGCTATACTTGACCGCAAGTAGGCCCGATATCTCCTTTAGTGTGGGTGTTTGTGCTAGGTACCAAGCTAATCCCAAAGAATCTCACCTTGTTGCGGTGAAGATGATCATTCGATTTGTGAATGGTACCTCCAATCATGGGATATGGTACTCCTTTGACACTAATCCAAATCTTGTTGGATTTAGTGATGCCGATTGGATGGGGAATTGTGATGATAGGAAGAGTACATCGGGTGGTTGTTTTTTTCTAGGCAACAACTTGGTGTCTTGGTTTTGCAAGAAGCAAAACTCAATTTCATTATCCACGGCCGAGGCGGAATACATAGCCGCCGGTAGTGCTTGTACCCAATTGTTGTGGATGAAGCAAATGCTAGCCGACTATGGCTTAGAGCAAGGCACTCTCACCTTGTTTTGTGACAACATGAGTGCCATAAACATTTCTAAGAATCCTATCCAACATTCTAAGACAAAGCACATTGACATTAGACATCATTTCATTAGAGAGCTAGTTGAGAGCAAAACTATTGCATTGGATCATGTGGGAACTAATGACCAACTAGCGGACTTATTTACAAAGCCCTTAGACACCATTAGGTTTGGCAACCTTAGTAAGTCTATTGGGATTTGTCATTTGGCTTGAAATGGTATGTCTTGACCTCATATTGGGAGCTCAAGCAAAGAGAGCAAGTTGGCATGAAAGTGCATTGTGCTACATTGATATATTTTATGCTTCTTCATTAATTGCTTGAGATGATCGGTTGTGCATATGGTTATGTTATTTTCTTAATAAGTGTGAAAATTGCTTTTCTTGCAATCCATGTTATATTTATGTTCAAACATGCATTTTTGGACTAGGAGATTTACTTTGGAAATACAATTTGAATGACCTATAATTGATCTACATGACATGATGTTTTTACTAATGACATGCTTTAAGTTGATATGCATGAAGACGTATTTTTGATTGCTTAAACATGAATGTAAAACTGTATGCATAAGCACATGAGAAAACTAAACTAAATAAGGACCATGTGTCTATTCAATAAATAAGGATCTCTCATCCAAATTTAGTCTTCTCTCTCTCTTTATTAGTTGAACAAGGCTACTATCATATGGGTATCTTACCCGGAAAAATTGAATAGGGTGCAAAAAAGTCGCTCATGTCTTGTTTCGCTTATAAAGTTTGATATAATTGCTCTTGAAATTAAATTCCTTATAAAAAAATCTATACCATTGCTTAAAATCATGACAAAGGGTGAAAATTGGTTTGAATTCTTTTGGAAACCCTTGTTGTTTGCTTTGCCAAAACCATTGTTTTTGAACTTGAATGCAACATGTCTTGCTTGCAAAGCATAGTGTCACACATTTTCATCAAATAAAACTCATTGATTCTCTCCTACTTAATTGAGTTGCATAAAGTTGCTTATATGAACTTGCATATGTTTTATGCTATAAGCTCTCCTTGCCAAAAGCTTACCCATTACGGGGGACTCCCTTTGCCTATCTCATGACAAAAAGGGGGAGAAGAGTTGTGAGCTTTAGTGGACTAGTGGTATCTTGTTTAGGGGGAGTTGAGAGCTAACATGTAGGGGGAGTATTGCATTGCATAGCATAATTACATTATTTGATTGTATTTTGTTAAGGCTATTGCAAATGATGTTGTTTGTTGTTGTTTATGGTTATTGAAAGCACCTCACACACACTTGATCTTGGAAGGTATCCTTGTTTGTTTTGTTGATTGTGTGTAGATTGGATGGTTCTACAAACTTTGGATTGACTTGAAGATGTTCAAGACTTAGACTATAGTCTTTATTGTAATGTAGAAACTTTTGCTTACCAATTTTTTTGTTTTTGTAGTGAGGTTGCTTTGTGAGTGTTGGTTTTGTCACGAAATAGCCAAAAGGGGAGATTGTAAGTGCCTCACTTTATGATTGGCTTATTTCATTGACAAAATCACAATTGGGGTTAATCATTGTAAATTGGTAGATTAGGAATTGAAGATCTTTCATTTGACTCCAAGTGCTTTGACAAAGACCTTTTTCCCTTATGTCGTTTTTAAAAGATCAGTCCGTCAATAATATTTTAAGAAACCTCACTAAGCCTAAATCAGTTTGAAAATGTAAATATAGTGGCAAGTGGGTGTCGTCCACAGGGAGCGGAGTTAGCCAAATTAGTTAATGCTAAAGCAATGGTATGTATATATATAATAACAAAACATGAA
The DNA here is from genome assembly GCA_033220585.1 of Dipteronia sinensis. Classification (NCBI taxonomy): domain Eukaryota; kingdom Viridiplantae; phylum Streptophyta; class Magnoliopsida; order Sapindales; family Sapindaceae; genus Dipteronia; species Dipteronia sinensis. Next base: position 41,347,495 of record CM065641.1, read on the forward strand.
TTGGTGAAAATGTAGATTGTGAACCAACTCTAAATAATACTAAATTAAATATGTAAATAGAATGAAAGGGGAATATGGAGTGAAGGATATATAGATGATGGAAACTAAGGAGTTAATGGATTCGAAAGCAAATACTGGGCAATGCAACAAACTTGTCAATAGCACGGCTTTTCAAGGTAACCGACCTAGGATGTATAGAGTCGGTTATTTATCCCTAGAAGGTGGCCAGCCTAGGATGTATAGTGCGGACCACCTATTAGGGATTAATCCTTGTAAACTACCAACCTAGGATGTATAGAGTTGATTGTTTACCGGATTCTAGAAATGAAGCTCGTCTACCTAACATTGACTCAATCGATTAAAGATAGTCACCCTAGGATGTATAGTGATGACTTCTAACTCTCTCACGGTTCCGACCTAGGATGTATAGTGCCGGAAACATGATCGAGGTTAGATTAAAACCGCGGTTTAAGAGTCGGAATTCATGACTTTCCATCCATTCCTTAGAGCATTAAACAACTAAACATCATGTATATCTAGATGGAATACTCATACATAATACAAAGACATCTTGCAAAGATCATGTATCTACATAAGAAATCAATGATAAACATTCACAACAAGAATAGATCAATGGAAGATAGACATGAATATCAATATAATATCAAGTTTATGTACAAGCCCAATATTAAACTAACTACTCCATCAACCCCTTAGAGGGGATTTAGCTACTCATTACAACTAGGAAATCAGTAGAGAGGAGAAAGAAATAACCCTTGGAGAACATCTCCTTCCTTGAAGTGGCTCCAATCTCCTAACTTCCTTGAAGTTGAGTAGAGAATGTGTGGATGAGAGGTAGAGAGAGAAACTAGATCTAAGAATGTCTAATCTGCCTAAAACGGAGTTAAAAGCTACTTAAAACGTTTCTATACTTTTCTATTTATACTAAATACAAAAATAGGTCACTTAAGCTTTGAAAATCAGACTGGCGCGCTCGAAGTGCGGGTGGAGTGCGGGTGATTTACCCGTACTGTACCCGCACTGTATGGGTTGTCTGCAACTTCAGTTCTCGGAGCATGGCAGGAGTGCGGGTGGAGTGCGGTTGAATTACCCGCACTGTACCCGCACTTGGAGTCGCACTGTGATCGCACTTCCCTGTCAGGTGAAAGATCTACCTTCTGTCTTGAGCCAAAGTGCGGGTATAGTGCGGTTGGATGACCCGCACAGTACCCGCACTCTAGTGTCAGGTGCAATCTGCTCTTCTGTTCTTGATACAAGTGCGGGTAGAGTGCGGTTAGATGACCCGCACAGTACCCGCACTCTGATGTCAGGTGCAACTCTGCTCTTCTGTTCTTTATACAAGTGCGGGTGGAGTGCGGTTGGATAACCCGCACAGTACCCGCACTCTGATGTCAGGTGCAACTCTGCTCTTCTTGTTTGGCATTAGTACGGGTGGAGTGCGGTTAGGTGACCCGCACTGTACCCGCACTTTATCTCTGTACTTGCACTCTTCCCCGGCTTTGCACATGAGTGCGGCTGGAGTGCGGTTGCGACCCGCACTGGACCTGCACTTGACCCGCACTGTATAGGTGTTTGTGCTTCTTTTCTGCTGGAATCACCACCATATGCTTCCAAACCTGTCCTTACATCATTTCCTATAAATAAGCATAAAACAACCCATGAGAGATACAAAAAACACCCGAGAACAGAACAAAAGGTAAGGATCTGAGGGCCTAAATATACAACATATTTGGCCCGATCATGCTTCAAGAAAGGTAGATTACTTGACTCTACTTTTACTTGAAGGGATATAGTTGCACACACTCACTTCCATGCATTATATTCTTGTTTACATACAATTGGATGATGCATTGTATGTCTCTTATCACACTCCACACTTGCACAAATTGCACATCACTTTGTGTGTTTAGTCTGCCTAGAAAATAGGGTTTCTTCTTTGACCGGGCCTAGACCGCTTGGCAAGCACTGCTTGCACCGCGGCATTCTGAGCGGTAATCATCAGTCAGCCTATGCTACCTGGACCGCATCATGTACACTTGTCTGCCCAGCGGTCCCTGTCACGGTTAACTTCAGTAGGCCCCTGATGCCTTGACCGCGGCCTGTGTACTGCACGCACAGCGGTCCCATCCGCATTGTTGTCTAATAGTCACACTGCTGTGTGTACCGCGGTCTGGACAACTTGCCCGAGCCGCGGTACGCACAACGGTAATGACGGGATTTTGCTAATGTTTTCAAAACGGTGTCATTTCGTCTAGGGCTTTATGTATATATGCCATTTCCTCTTCCTTGCCTCTTTAGAGCTTCAGAATACATTCTATTTCATTCCTTTTAGAGCTCAAGAGTGTCTTGCAAGAAAAGGTAGCAAGAAACCATTTTTATTGTCCAAAACCCAATCACCCATCATTCATTAATGGTTCTATCATCATATAGCTTCATCTAGAATGTTTCTAAGCATGGGTTTTCATCAACATAGCTTACTTGGTAAGTAGAACACCACTCTTATCCATCTTTGGGTTCTTGCTTAACAAGAAATCTCTTTTATGTTTCTTTTGCATCTAGATTATAATTTTTCATTATAAATAGAGATTTTTGTTGATGTTTGGGTTGTTGTATTGTGATAGCTATTGCATCTAGGAATGCTTTGATTTCATATAGCTAGGTTATATGTGTGTCATATAGCAACATGATATCTAGGATTGTTTGAAGCATTCATACATGACTAGATAAGCATTAAATGTGTTGACCTTGCATTTTGTGCATTTAGAATATCATCATATTCACTTTAGGTTTCATATCTCTTCATTTAAGAGTTAAGTCTTGTATTTGCCTTGGGTAGTATACAAGCAAGAGCCTAAAATCACTATTAAAGGCATGCGGGTAGCAAGGACGGATTAGTAACCGATTAGGTGTGATGTGGTCAACCTAGGTTGTAATCGTTTCTGCAAATAGTGGATTTGAGGGTTCGATTGGCGATTAGGTCCGTGAGTTTTTACCTAGTTGGAGGGTTTCTCACGTAAATCATATCATTGTGTCATATTGTTTTTTCAGCATTTTTATTATGGCAATGATTGATGGTGTTAGAGATTAGGGGTTGTATTGTTTAATTTTGATTAATCAAAAAGATGGCATTTAATTTAACTAAAACCTATTCACCCCCCCCCCCCCCCCCCCCCCCCTCCTCTAGGTTAGTTTTATCACTCTTAGTGTATTTTCATAGAGTTTTTAGGGACGAAATGTTATTGCGTCCCAATAGATGTTCTATTGGGACGAATAAAATTCGTCCCAAAAAAATTCCGTCCCGGTAGCCCAATAAAATAGTGTAAGAAACTAACCCTAAAATTAGTCTGACATCAATATTTCTTCGGATATTGGCCTAGCTATCTGTGATAACAGAAATTGTTTGAGGCATGCCGGGATTGAGTCTATTCCATTTGTTTCTGGGACAATGAATGTTGTGGCACATAACCTTGTCAAGTTTGCTCTTTTGAATCCTAGAAGTCAGATTTGGTTAGATTCATACCCTCCGTGTGTGAAGAAGTCTGTCCAAGCTAATTATGTTTTGTAATGCTGTGTTTTCGGTTTTAGTTTCTTCTTTTAAAAAAAAACAATAAAATTAGAGAAGTTTTTATTTTTACCCAGCATTAGTGTTTTGATTGTTTTTTTACCAAACAATCTAATATTTGGACAAGAATATCCTTAACGGTTTTTGAAACAAAAATAATTCATTTTTTAAAAATACTTAAAAAAAAATATTATTAGAGGCAGACCTCCAAGCGAGACCTTTAATGGAGCGCCGACGTCCAAGCAAGACCTCCAATGGAGGGAAGAAGAAGAACCACCAAGCGAGACCTCCAATGGATGGATCGGAAGAAGAAGAAGAATAGCTGACCTCCAAGCAAGACCTCCAATGGAGGGAAGAAGAAGAACCACCAAGCAAGACTTCCAATGGAGGGAAAAGAAGAAGGGCAGACCTCCAAGCAAGACCTCCAATGGAGGGATGAAGAAGAACCACTAAGCAAGACTTCCAATGGAGGGAAGAAGAAGAAGGGCAGACCTCCAAGCAAGACCTCCAATGGAGGGATGAAGAAGAACCACCAAGCGAGACCTCCAATGGAGGGAATAAGAAGAAGAAGAGTCGACCTCCAAGCAAGACCTCCAATGAAGGGGGGAAGAAGAAGAAGTCAGTGTGTTTAATCTACGTGTGTAGAAAATATCTGTGTTTAATCAATGTGTATTTAATTCCTAATGTGTTTAATTTATGCCTGTTTAATTCCAAAAAAAAATGAAGAAGAAGACGAAGGAGAAGAAGAATAAGAAGAAGAAATCTGTGTGTTTAATCTATGCATATTTAATTCCTAGCATGTTTAATTTATGTGTTTTCAATTCTTAGCGTCATTAGTCTATGTATGTTTAATTCCAAAAAAATGAAGAAGAAGACGAAGGAGAAGAAAAAGAAAGAATTTTTTTTTCCAATGGTGTGTTTAATCTAGTTGTTTTTTTTGGATTAAACACGCTAGGGTTCTAGCATGTTTAAATCTATATGTGTTTAATTTCTAACGTGTTTAATTTAGGTGTGTTTAATTCCTAGCGTGTTTAATTTATGTGTTTGATTCTTCATGTGTTTAATTTATGTGTGTTTAATTCTCAGTGTGTTTAATCTAGCGTGTTTAATCTCCTTCATCTTTACAGAGTTTTTTTTCTCTTCTTCCAAGCTTTTTTTTTTAATATTTAGCTAGTTACCTCCGTTGGGGGTCTAGGCGACCTCCATTGGAGGTCGTGCAGACCTCAGACCTCAGACCTCTAATAGAGGTCACACAAATGGAGGTTTGTGTAACCTTCAATAATTATTTTTTATAAAAATAATTATTTTTAAAGAAAATTAGTTTTAAAAAATAAAAATAAATAGAAAAAGCAAAGGTAATTTCGTCTCTTTACTGGATTAGTCGATAAAAACAATAAAAACACTAATTCTAGATAATAATAGAAACCCCTTCATTATTTGGTTGGAAAGTACTATTTCCTCATAAAAGTATTTAAATTGCCCAATTTAGAAAGTGCCTGTTCTTATGTATATTTTCGGCTATTCCTCATTATATAACTACAGCATTTAATACACATTGCATTATTGTTCATCACAAATATTTAAATTACACAAATTAAACTTGCAACTGCACAGACAACTACTGGCAAACCAAAATGTAATATTCGCAAAGTTTGATTTGAAATTTTATATAGACTATAATCGTTTCGTTAAAAGGCGTGTGGTATTTGTCAATGACAAAGAAGCAAATTAAATTTGTCATTATATGCTTACGTAGAAGACCATCATTTCAACCGTGAAAGGACGTTGATGATAAAATCAAAGAATAGCTGCTAGCTTAATTTGTTTAGCTAGTCGCCATTAATTGTCAGGTAGCTAGCAAGAGAACGGTTGATTTTAGCCATCGCAAATTGTATATCAAGCATTTATGAGATGATTAAAACTTTAGAACTGACAAATTAATATTTGGAGTTGAAAAAAATAATAATAATTGAGCTCTTAATTACTATATTGATGATTTTATATATAGATTTTTTTTTATATAAGGTTGTTGGGGATCGAAATCAACCTCATCCCAACAATTTATTAAATAAAAAAGAAATATAGCAAAAAAGAACAGAAAATAAAAGAAGAAAACAGATCAACAGAACCTAAAATAAGGTCTGCTACAAAAATCATTGAAAATAAAAGAGTTGCAAAAATTCGGAGCGGTCCACCACCATGTAGGAGAGACGATACTAGGGCTCCTAGAAGCTGAACTATCAGCAACTTGGTTACCTTCCCGATAAATATGAGTGACAGCATAATTCATTTGAGAGATTAAGCTCAAACATCTATCTCAAACGGGGCGCCAGCACCAAGGAACCTTACGGGATCTAGAACGAAGGGTATCCACTACAAAAGTCGAATCACTCTCTAACCATAACCGCCACCAGCCAAAAGTCCAAGCACAATCAATAGTGTGAACGGCAGCTGCCAATTCAGCCTCAAAAGCAAAACAGACACCAAGAGGAATAGCAAAACAGCCTTTAACGAAACCCCTGTATGTGCAAAAAAACCCTGCACAACCAGCAAGACCAGGACTACAAAAAAGCAGCCTCGTCTGTATTAACCTTAAGACAGCCCGGCGGGGGAGGGCGCCAATTAACCTCTAAAATGCGAGGGGCCTTGGAAGGACGACCAGAGACATAGGGTCGGTGAAGAGTCTGAAGCTCAGCCACTGAATTTTTCATAGTACCAGACTGAAGGGAGTCTGCCTCGCGAACAGAACGCCAAATCAAGGAAAGAGCATCGGCACAAAACAGGCTTGCCACCCTCAAAGGTAACTTGGTTCCTCAGAAACCACACCACCCAAAAAACCGTGATGATAGAAACCCGCCAGAGAGCCTTCAGTTGAGTGCTAAAAACAACCCTCATTGCCTCCTGTCAAAGGTCTAAACAAGTGTTATCCAACTTAAGTTTACAGCCAAAAGTAGAGGATACAGCATCCCACAACCCACGAACAAAAAGACAGTCAAGAAACAGGTGCTTTAAGTCTTCCTCTGCAGCACAGCAAAACCGACAACGAGAGGGAGAAATATAACCTCTAGCACGTAACGCAATGTTCGTAGGAATTTTACCATGAAACAAACGCCAAATGAGGACAGAGCGAGAAGGAGGAATAAAAGACGCCCAAATCTGCTTACCCCAAAAGATAGAACTCCTAACCTCAGAAAGAGAATCATAAGCATATTTACAAGAAACAACACCATCCAAGGAACAAGTCCAAACTAAAGAGTCTGGATCAGTACTTACCACCACTTTTTCAATCTCAGAAGCAACATCCGGGTGAGAGGCTCAAAATGACTCAGGAATATCCCAACCCGTAGAATCTGAGTAAATATCACCAACAACAGAATCCAACGGAGGTTGTAACGAAGACCTATCATCAAGCAAGTCAATCAACGGATCTCCCAACCAATTATCCGTCCAAAAACGAACTTTAGAATGGCGACCAACCAACCACCTAGACTCAGACATCAGAGGAGTATAATGCAATTTTAGACCTGGCCAAACAGAAGAAACAACATACCACGTTCTAGGTCTGTGATCCTGGGTGAAAAAGCGAGCTCGATTTACGACCACCACTATCCTTAGTCCTGCCGCAAGATTTCCAAGCAACTTGGATAGATTTACCACCATCGATCGAACCAGTCCAAAAAAAATTCCGAATAGCAGCATTTAAATCTTTCAAAAGAGATGAAGGCCAACGGTAAACTTGAAAAGAATGCAGAAAGGAACCCATAACCACTGAATCAATAAGACATATCCTACCTGCCATTGAAAGACAGAAACCCTTCCACGATTCCAATTTACTTTGAATTTTATCAGCCCAAGGGATCAGCCATCGACGTTTAGGCTCACCAATGAAAATAGGGACCCCTAAATAAGTCATTGAAACACCACCCTTACGCATTCTAGACATTGAGAGAAAGTTAGTAATTCTAGACCCAGAGATGCCTTTGCCAAAGAATATGGAAGATTTTTCCCAATTAACTCGTTGACCCGAGAGAGAGAGAGAGCCATAAAGTGCAAAAGCATCCAAAATCACCTGCAAATTATGAGGAGAGGCATCGACAAAAGAGGATAACGTCATCAGCATAGAAAAAATGCGAAGGGGCACGCATCCCGATCGGAGAAGAGATAGAAGTCAAAGAGCCCGAGTTTACTAGATGCGTGAGGTATCTGCTCAAAAAATCGTCCGCCAAACAAAAGAGAAGGGGGGAGAGGATGATTTTATATATAGATTAATTATTCTTAAAATTCATTGATCCACAGGATTTTGCTATTTTAATTTACTGCATATATGTGTGCATATAAAATATAAATTAAGTTCATCAATTTTTGTTAATAGCCAAAATTGGCTAAGGACCAAAGGAAAATTTTCCACCTCCTAAACCTGGTTCCATACCCATGAGTTTCACCAGGAGACCTCAATATCCAGAGCCAAGCTACGATACCACCTCTGGCACAAGGGCGGGCTCCAGAAACATCCGGGATAGAGCCCGGACCTGAGAGCTTCCACCAAGAAACCTCTCTATCCAGGGCCGAACTGTGATACCACCCCAGGAACAAGGGCGGGCTCCGAAAACATCCGGGATAGAGCCCGGAATGATCAGATTTAGCCCGCATCACCAAAACTAGAAGCTCCCCGAAGTCAAGGTCATCTCGCAAATGCTCAAGAAACTCGTCTGTACCTCGATTGAACAGAAGAATGTCCCTAGAAGGCCGCTAGGTCAGTCAAGGCCACACCTAGCTTCGAAAAAGTCAAGGGAAGCCAGATCTGGCTCCAAGCTGGATGAAACTTCTCGGACATCAAGGTCGAAATACTAATCAACCTCCCTGATTGATACACCACACCATATCGTCATATCCCACGACCTCTATAAGGATCATACCTGGAAACGTTACCTACATGCAGAGCAAGTAATAAATAAGGATCATACCTGGAAACGTTATCTACATGCAGAACAAGTAATAAAATCTAAAAAGGAAACAAACTAATCTCCACCACGATACTCTCAATTCGAGCGTAAATCCAAAAGTCAATGATATTAACGCAAGAAATCCCGCCCGATAAGGAAGAGACTGAGACAATCACTGAGACAATCAAGGGAGAATCAGTCTGTTGACCTACAAACCATGTATAAATAGAAAAGAAAAGAAATGAAAAGAGGAGACTACTATTAGACAGGTATACGACTAACAATCGACCATTTCCTAGAGAGATTTGAGAGAAAAGAGAGAAGAATCTTTGTATTCGTATACCATGCATGTTAAATAAAAACATTCTTGCTTACTTGTCACTTTATAAATCACTGTTACATATATAAAGAATTTTGGCCACCACCTACGTGGTAGTGGTCTTGAGGGTGTTAACTGAGATTTCTCATCCCGAGCAAAATTTCCGTTAACAATTTTATTTTTTTTCAAGAAAAAAGTTATCTTGTTAAAATTATTTGATTTTGTAATATATTATTAGACGTTTTAAAATTTTGAGAGTTTGGACTAAATTGGTTATGCATTTCTCTTTCATATACTTTTTTTTTTCCGGATTATGGTTGCAGCGGTTGATTTTGTCAAATATTGACAGATTTCTGACTTGATTGGCAGGGACGAAGACGATAGAATGAGTGGGGATCACTTTCCCCTAAAGTTTTACAATTTTACAAATTTTACTTTATTTCAAATTTTTGTAACATTTTTAATTTTCAGAATTTTCTGCTTTTAATCACATTTCATTTTTCATTTTTCTAGTTTTTCCATAAACGAGCCATTTAATATTTAAGTAATGCAAGACGTTCCAAACCTCTTTACTAAATTCTGTTCAAAATGATGTGGTACCTAAGGTGTCAGCATCTTATGAATCATGAGATTATGCGGTAACTGATGTAATGTTGACACATCACCTGCCACATCATTTGAAACATCATTTGAGAAAAAATAAATTGGGTTGTCTAGCCTTAATCTTAATATTTTTCTCTCAAATCACATAATAAATATATTTGATTTTATATATCAGAAATTTTCAAGTCGGTACGTACTGATATAACTTCATCAGTGAGTTGTATGTTAACCATTAGATTTACATATTTTGACTCAAAGTGTATGCACTTGTCAAAACTTCTCCTTAATCAGTGGTCCACATGCAACACACAGATATAAGTTATATCAGTGCACATAGAGAAGAAAAGGATTATCTATATATAGTATCTTTTTTATATGTATCTTAAACATAAATGAAAATTAAATAATAAAATATATGTTTTATTTTAACTAATATTATTTTTTTCATTCAAATAATATAACGTTCTTCCCTTCCAATCATACTTGTCCCACCCTAATCCCATGTCATACTTTTGATATGTCATTTATTTTTAAATAATCAATACGTTATAATTTATATAGTTAGAACTTGTCAACCAAATATAAACATGTATTTATGTTAACTATTAAGACATTTTATCAATCAACCTTTTATAATTTTTAAACCTTAAAATAGTTTTTGGATGTTAGAAAAATACTTGGAGTACAATTTAAATTTTAATTAGTTTTTTAAATCTTAAACACTATTATTAAATCATGCATTAAGGGTCATAAAGTTTTTCTATATTATTTTTAGAGTATTTTTAGAGTAATTTTATACATTCCAATTCTATATATTAACTTGTACTCCAGCCTAATGTGTCAATTGAAAAATTGATACAAATTAACAATATTATTTTTATTAATTTTTCTTTAACATACCCTCAAATGTATTTGGTTTCTCTCCCCACCTTAAGAGTCATCACCTTTATTCTACAAAAATTAAATTGTTAAGGCATTAGGTTTTAAAAACGGGTTTATCTACTATACATAATTTATATAATTATATGATTAGTTGTTAGACATTGGATTTCAATATAAGAATTTATAAAAATTAAAGATTTAAAAATTAAGAACGAAATAACAACCTTTTTCATGACCACCCTGAAACTATTCAGATTAGTAAAAATCCTTCAAAAATATGCAATAACCCATTACAACTCCAGGCTTATAATGTTGACAAATTATTAATGCATTTATTCATACTTCATTTTTTTTAAATAAATAAATAAAGGCTTACTTTGAAGCTAATCATATTTAATTTAAAGATAGGCACAAATGCACAATAAAGTATGCAAGCTTATACTATTCAACTTTGCACGAAAGCATAAATTTAAAACATTAAAATTATTTCTACTCATTACTAAAGTGTTGTACTTCACGATCAATATTATAAATTTAGTGTTTAATTTTAGCGTTTAATTTTAATGTGGATACAAATATACGTTTAATTTTAACATCGATACGAATATTTTCACAGAATGCCGGAGTCTGGTATGACTAAGATAACTTAATATGTGTGTGAAATTTTGGCTCAACCCAAAGTATACTTTTGTTGTCCAACTTTTCTCACTCTTGACTCTTAGTTTTCCTTATTAATGGACGCCATCAGTTTAAGTAATAATTAATTGGATTAAGACATCCCTACCATATTATTGATCAGTTAGGCCAAGTCTTGCTCCGTGTGGCTACTTAGTGCACAAGGGAGCTTAATTCGGTGCAAGAATATCAACAGTATACTTAGTCAAGGAATTATGAAAGGAAGAAGGCAAAATATAAAGGGTTCAGCTACTACACAGTTTTAGAATAGTTACTGAGTTATTATCGGTTATTGGATTTTAATTCAATGGTCTACTTAGTTTAAAGATTTAAAATTTTTAAGAAATAAAAATTAACAGATAATTACAGTTCCAATATTATAGTTAAATCCAAATATTATATATATATATGGAAAAACAATATTTTTAAACCGTTTCCAAGACTTATTAGGTATGTTTACAATTTTCGAGATTTATTGGAAAAAAATAAAAAAATTTCAAATTTTTTTGTTTATTTTCTTCATCGAGACCTCCGTTGGAGGTCAATTTCGACCTTCAATGGAGGTCGAACAGACATGGAGGTCGAACAGACCTCTATTAATGGAGGACCTCCATTGTTCCATCTCCATTGATGGAGGACCTCCATTGATCTTCCATCAATAAAGGTTTTTGAGTTCAATTTTTTTTTGTTCATTTTCTTCATCGAGACCTCCGTTGGAGGTCAATTTCGACCTTCAATGGAGGTCGACCTCCATTGATCTTCCATCAATAAAGGTTTTTGAAAAAGAAAAAGAAAAACTAAAATTGGCAAAAACGTAATAAAAGAAGGATATAAGAATATTTTAGTCTATTGGTGTCATTTAAACTTAACTTATTAAACTATTGATACTCTTAAAATTCAACATAAAAAGAGTGTTATTTCTCCATATTTCAAATATAAATATATATATATATATGGGTGGTTCTCTGGTAAAGATGTCCTGAAATTATATGTTAAGGACGTCCAACCACAGCCCTGATCGGATAAGTGTGTGTGTGTGTGTGTGTGTATATATATATATATATATATATATATATATATATATATACTTTGACAAGTGTATGCAGCCAAGTCAAAGCATTTAAATCCAATGACTCACATGCAAGGAACTGATATATCTTATATCAATTCGAACTGACAAATATATATGGTCATTTTCTCCTCAGTGTGTACTGAAATAAAATTCATGAGTGTATTGTATGTGTGTCATAGATTATGGATAAGCACTGACAAGTGTATATAGACTGGGTCAAAGTAATTGAATCTAATGGTTCACATGCAACATACTGATATAAATTTATCAGTGCGCACTGAGTAGAAAATTTTCATATATATATATATATATATATATTAGTTTTTCTCTCCTCATGACCGAACTGAATTTTTATAATTATGACGAGACTTGTGAGTCATTGATTAAGTTTAAGAAGACTTTGACTAAGTTAAAGTATGTGAATCTAATGATTGATATTTGTGGACATGATATAAATAAAATTAGTTGTGGACATGGAAAAGTTTTGACAAGTGTATACACTTTGAGTCAAAGTATGTAAATCTTATGGTCCACATGCAACGCACTTATAAAGTTATATCAGTACGTACTGACTTGAAAATTTCCGTATATATATATATATAAAAGGATAAACAATATCTTTAATTCGGTGCCTCCTAATTTGACTTCCTACACATATAATTATAGAAATCTTAGCTGGAAACTATCTCCTTGAGAGATTCACTCTTTTAAAATCCCATTGCCATTTTAGCTTAGTAGAATAGATAATTAACGGACCCTCTTAAAATTTAATATCGATGTTTGTTTTATTTTTTTTAATTTGGGGTAAATCTTGACCAAATAAATTAACTAATATTCAATATATATGTTTTATTTTATATATTATGGGATCGTTCAAATGAGAACCTAAAATGTAAAGCAAACCTCTTAGCTTAATCACAATGTAACTAGAATTTGAACACGAAACCTCCAATCATATATACCTTAAAAATATAATATTCTACTGTTTAATGTAGTTTGGTGGTAATTAAAAGGTGCTTATTCAATTAAATAATATTTCAGATTCGAACTGCGGTACCGAATATGATATATATATAAAAAGAAAATATAATTCTTATAAGAGCTTAATTAAAAAACCAAAATAGCTTCTAATTAGATTATACGGTATTCAGTTAGATTCCTCCTATTTTTTATGTCAAATCCAATAGTACTATTGATATTGTTTTCTTTAATATTTCTTCTTACTATAAACATTAAAATAACGTATAATCAATTAATTAGTTTTTTTTAGTACCGTAAGAACTATTATAATAGAACTGTTGGGATCTGTCAAGATTAAACAATATATGTGCAGACTGGATACTTGATATCTACTCCCATAATAGGAGATAACTACTCATATAACCGGAGAAGAAAACTTTCCGCACATGTTTATAAAATATGTATGGTGAGATTCGAATATCTCACCACTTATGTAAAAGGGAGTGCATGACCGACTCTGCTAAGAACGATTCGAACCCCTCATCAATTAATTAGTTGAGTTCACTTTACCATACTTTGGATATATAACATGATAGTGAGTTGCGTGTATTGTTGGATAGTGACAAGTAAATAAATATTCGAACTGATATAAGATATATCAGTTCCTTACATGTGAGCCATTAGATTTAAAATATGTTTTGACAAGTGCATGCATCCAAGTCAAAGCATTTAAATCCAATGACCCACATGTAAGGAACTTATATCAGTTTAAACTGAGAATAGAAAAATTATATATATATATATATATATATATATAGTTACCAATTTACCAATCATCATCACCACGCACAGAAGCCCACCAATATGTTAAAAGCAAATAGTGATTTTTGTTGTATTATTCTCCAACAGGATTTGAAACACTTAAAAAGATCACCTCCAGGGAAAATGCATGGTAGGTTCACAAGATTAATTTAATTGATAATATTATATATTCGCAAAAATAATCCATATTCCTTGAAGAGATCAAGACAAGATACGCTCAACATATCTGAAAAATTCCATATAATTGAGCACATTTAGAGGAAAAGTAAACGAAGAATTTTCTAGCCAGCCAATGTTTTGCACACTAGCTAGTACTCCAGCTCATGAGCTTTACTCAACTTAATTTCCCTATATAAAGGGCTCATGCATATTCTCACTTGTACAACCAAAATTATTAGTAAATCAACTTGTAAGCAAAAAATGTCTCAGTTTTCAGTTGTTTTGTTGATTGGTTTGATGATGTGTGTGGCTTGTAGTGCTCAGTTGAGCCCTACATTCTATGCTACCTCATGCCCTAATGTGTCGAGCATTGTGCTTGGTGTGGTCCAGGAGGCTCGCCAAAGTGATGCTCGGCTAGGTGCCAAAATCATCCGTGCTCACTTCCATGATTGCTTTGTCGATGTAATTAATTAATTATCTCATCCTCATCTTTCTCTTGTCTTGTGTTGTAGTAGATCGAGTCACATGCACCATATATGTATTCATTTGAAATCTTTTTTTTTCTTTTTTATAGGGGTGTGATGGGTCGGTTTTGCTAGACGACGATGCCGCAAATGGCATACGGACTGAACGAACTGCTCTTCCCAACCTATCTTTAGATGTTTCAGTAGTTGCTGGCATCAAAACTGCACTAGAGAGTGTTTGTCCTGGTGTTGTCTCCTGTGCTGATATCTTGGCTCTTGCTTCTCAAATTTTGGTTACTTTGGTATTTTTCCTTCCTTTTTTAGTATCACCATTTGAAAACTTATTGAATGGTAATTAAATTTATTGTCGATCAGTACAATCCAATACACTAGTTAAACGTTTTTAACTGTTAGACGACGGGATCGAAATTCGAAGCCACGTTAATGGTAGAATTTTAAATTCATTTTTGTTTTTTTTGGAAATGAAAATGAAATGGATGAACATGTTGGTTTTGCAGGATGGAGGTCCAACCTGGCAAGTGCCACTCGGAAGAAGAGACAGCAGAACTGCAAATGTAGCGGGAGCCACTGCCAATATTCCACTTGCTAATGATGGTTTCACCGAGATTCAACGAAAGTTCACTGTTCAAGGACTTGATTCCACTGACTTAGTCGCTTTATCAGGTAATTTTTTATTTAATTCCTATTTAAATCATATATATAAAATTGCATGCATACAATGAATTTAATTTCCTAATAAATATGCGGACCCAAAAGGCTTAATTAGTAATTAAAATAATATACATATATGTTTTGTATTACTTATTTGATAATACAAAGTTCTGTTGACGCTGAAGCAATAGGCATATTGAACAGATTTTCTTTTAGAGATTGTTGAACAGTTCTAAAATAATAATAATAAAAAAGAGTGGAAGGATATTATTAGAAGTTAATAATTATCATGTTTGGGATCACACATGTTTTTCATACCTGGATCCTGACTGTGAGATATTACAAAGTCATATTCTGGACTGAAAACGTCTTTTATGGACTCGACTATTATATAGTTGATCGTGTACAGTAACAGAATCCTTGTATTTCTAACAGGTGCACACACCTTTGGAAAAGCTCAGTGTCTGACATTCCGTAACCGGCTGTACAATTTTGATGGCAACGGGAACCCTGATCCAACCTTGGATCCAACATTGTTGCAATCCCTTCGGCAGAGTTGCCCTCAAGACACTGGTGATAGCAACTTAAGTGATCTTGATCCCACCACTCCTAACGGATTCGACAACAACTACTTCACAAATCTCCAGAACAACCGCAGCCTGCTGCAGTCTGATCAAGAATTGTTCTCGACACCTGGTGCTGATACTGTCGCCATCGTTAACCGGTTTGCTGGTAGCCAGACTCAGTTCTTTGATACTTTTGGTGATTCCATGATCAAGATGGGAAACATTAGTCCATTGACAGGAACCAATGGTGAGATCAGGACCACTTGCAACAGGATCAATTAATTAATTCCATGCGGGATGTTTAAGTGTTTATATAATTGGCTCATAAGAGCGAGTGTTGCTATCAATTTTCCTTTTAGTGGCCATGAAATGTAATAAGAGCAAATGCAAGGTTTTGCCAATTTAATACAAGTGCAAGTATGATCAATTAAATGAAATATGGCTTAGTTAAATTCTCTCTCTCTCTCTCTCTCTCTATATATATATATATATATATATTTGCATGTTTCTTGATCAATTTTATTGATTCTTTATACCTAATGGTTTTTCAAAAGTCCCATACATATAAAACCTGTAAATATCATCATAAGCAGAAATAATTCTAAAAAGAATTTTGAATATATCACAGAAAAAAGAATTTTGAATAGAATCTCATATCTTAATATTGATATATATATATATATATATATATATATTATTTATATATATTCATTTACTCCTCAATACGTACTGATATAAAATACATCAGTGTATTGCATATGGATCATAGATTATGGATAAACACTAACAAGTACATACAGACTGAATCAAAACAATTAAATCTAATGATCCACATGCTAGGCACTAATATATGTTTATTAACGGCCGGAAAAAAAAGTTTCATATATATATATATATATATATATATATATATATTAAATTTATTGGTTATTTGATTAGACCTCAAGTGGCATGCTCACATTCACTTCACTAAGATTATGGTGGTCCCCCTTTCTTGAAACCTCAAATTATAATAGATTTTTTTTTGAAAAAAAATTTAACAAGAGTTTTTTTTTATATACATAAATAACCATTTTTAAAATAGTTTATTGATTCTTAGCCATAAGTGTCTCGGCTTTTCTTTTCTAACCATTTAAGTATTGCATTAACACCTCAAACACTATGTCTAACCTTTAGAGCAAATACAAAGTCTATTATTAATTTTTTTTTACAGCAAACATAGATTACTGTAAAAAAAAATTTAATTTAATACCAACACCATAATCACAGAGAACCAATCAACATCACCATTCCAGTACCTCATAAAAAAAAGTTGATACATGTGTATTGATTTGATAAATAGGAACCATTTAAAAAAAATTCTCTATAGCAAAATTGCAACAGCTACCATTTGAAATGGCAACTTGGCAGTTCAATGGAAGGTAAGCTGACACAGTAGTAATAATTCCTATGACCCTCGACCTCTCCTTCCTCTCTTTCAAGAGGGCTATGAATATCTCTGATGTGAATTTTTACTACCCATAAATGAGGTAGATTAAATCCAAGAATTAATACTTGCAAGTGCACAAGGTTATTGCAATATAGCCTAGGCAAGAACAAGATCGAACCCGCGAAGACTGAAATAATTCTTAAAGTTGTGAGTTTTAACTTAACTCGAGACACTTTACAAATTAAACCCAAAACTAAAATTGTACCCGGTCCATCTAGAAAATATCCAACTGTTTTTCTGAATATCCAATACTTGGATTTTACCCCATTTTTAAGATTTATTTATTTTTTACGGTGAAAAAAAGCTCAACTTCGTTAATTTAATTTCCTATGCATTTCAAAGAATTAGGACCTAGAATACTACTTCACTTTGGAAGCGTTTGGCACACAGGATTGTACAAGATTGGACTATTTCCAATCTTGGTCCAATATTTGGTAGGTTCACTTAATTAGATAACCAATCCAAAGGACCTGCCAGAATGAGATTAAAATAACCCACCAAACATTATATTAAATATTAATTTTTATTTAAAATTACAATATTAAATAAATCATAGATTTAAAAACAATATAAAACTATAGTTTTATTTAAAATTAATTTGGAATATTTTTAATTTAATAATATATGAATGAAAATATTATTTTATTTAAAAAACTATTATTCAATTTTCACCTGATTATAAATGATTGAGATTATTTCAATCATAGTTTTCCACAACGAGATTGGAGAATTTAAACTAGTTTAGTCACCATAATCTCACATATATTTTTCATTAATAAATAAATTATAAAATTGAGAAATATTTAAATTTATTAAAAAATAATATACATTTATTATTTAAAAGTATTTTTGGATAATACTACTTTAATATTATTATATTTAGTCCAATCTCAGGTATCACCAAACGAAATATAATATTAATTCAGTCAAGTCTCATGTTTCACCAAACACAACATAATATTAATTTTGTATAGTACAATCTCATCTAATCTCAATCTCATCTCAATCCTATCCAATCTCATAAATAGTTCACTCTAATCGTGTGCACCTAATGGTACCTTTAGATCCATATATGTTTTCTTTTTTAGCAACCGTGGTCCATTACTTTTCAATTTTCATAAATATATCAAATAGGCCCTTTGTTAATCAACTGTTACTTCGTTAGTTCGACTTAATGGTTCTAATGGCTATGTTTTTGTCAAAAAAGAAAATGCCACTTGTCAATAAAATTTAAAGAATTAAAAAAAAATTATTTATATCACAAATAAAATTGTTATAAAATTATAAATTATAAATTAAAAAAGAAAGAAAAAAAAAAGTTTTACGGGTGGACGCCTCCACCGGAAAAGCTAGAGAAGAGATCGCAACCTTCTCCATGTGATTTCGTAGGGAGGAGTTTGCTAATTTCTGATGGAGGTTGTAGCCTCCACTTGTGTTTTTTTTTTTTTTTAATTCTGTTACAATTTTTTTAACAATTTTTGCTCTTAATTTTTGAATTCTTTTAAATTTTGTTTGAATTTAAATTTTAAGTGAAGAATCATATATTTTTTTTTTGTAAAGTGTTATTTTAATATTTTAATGTTATTTTAAGAGTTTTTATACATTTATAAAAAAATTAAAAAAGAATTTGTTATATTTATATGATATTATTTATTTTTTAATGTATTTTATAATTAATGTTTTTTGAAGTATATTGTTTGTATAAAAATAAGTTTTATAACGCATACCAATATTGGACAATCAAAATAGATAAAGTTATCAAATTGTAAAAGGTTAGAGAGTAAAAATGTCATTTTCATTCAATATTTTAATATAAATGGCAAAATGATCGATTTGTATTTTCAGTCACGTTTGACCGTTAAAATTAAGGTTAGATGGATCAATTTGATATATTTACAAAAAATAAGGAACCATGGATGCTAAAAAAGCAAACACATTTAAAAAATTGATATTTCGGAAAAAGTTATAGACTGCCTTCATAATTTTCTTATTGTGTTAAATAAAATATGTAATGGAAAGACATAAGATAATGAAAATTATAGACGTTATTTTTCCCATCAATTCAAAAATAAAATGGGCATGTTTGTGGTATGCAATAATCCAAAACCATTAAAATTTATTAAATTACAAAAATATGAATGAAGAATTTACATAGTCTTATTAATTTTACAATGCTAAAAATACCAAGTTACTTATATTGAATGAAAAAACTATGATATGAATCATAGATTCATAGGTGCAAAAATACATTAACTTTGCAAAACTTTTTTGATAAGGCTTTCATCAATAAGTTCATTAATGGAATTATTTGTAATAATAATAATAATAATAATAATAATAATAATAGTAAGGGTCAAGCTAAATCAATTTAAATTTGTTATTTAAAATTTTAATTTCAACATCTCAACCACTAATGTGTTCTTAATCCAATAGTTGAGATTTGAATGCATTTATAACTCTTGGATTATAAACACTTAGGTGATTGAGATGTTAAAGTTAAAATTTTAAATCAAAATTTTTAGTTGTTTTAGTCTGATCCTAATAGTAGTAGTAATAATAATAATAATAATATAATACAATATAGGTAAAAACAACAATGACAACTATCTATAGTAAAGATAAACGGTGGCCGCTAATCATGCAAAAAAAAAAAATAATAATAATAAACGGTGACAACTAATCTGTATATGAATTTGTCTTTTAAGTAAAAACATAAATATATTGGAGTGAAGTAGAATCTGCTAAGTGAATGATTGAATCCTTCCAAACAATGATAAGAAATGTATTTTGTCGGTCAAATTAGGAGGCTCATAACAGAATCTTATTCAGTGTTGAAAATCTATATCCTTTTCATATCTACATTAAAAAATCAAAATAAAAATTTCAAAAAAATAAAAATTTGAAATCAAACCAAGACTAAATCAAGCCAAAATTAAATTGTGTGTGTTTTTATTTTGTCATCCATATCGATTTTCAACAGTATTTCTAGAACTGGGTCCTGCAGAACCTGGATCTCCTCCTGTTTTGAGTTGTACCTTATTTTTTTTTTTTTACACATTCTCATGGTACTTCAACATTCACATTTTTTTTTATCGTTCTCTACTAATTATAATGCTATTTTATCTAAATTTGGTGTCCAAATGATGTGGCATCACTATAATCCAATCTTTTAAAGTGTATTAGATTTGCACGATTTAAATAATTGGATTATAGTGATACTACATCATTTTGATATCAGATTTTAACACCAGATTTGGACATCAAATTTGAAAAATTAATTTAGATAAAATAATATTACTCTTTATATTTTAACAAAAGCAGCTATAAGTGCAGAACAAACAAAATCAACATTAATATTCTCATACACAAATTTAGTATGCAACTGCATTGACTAGCATACAACTTGTCGTTCAAGTGTGAAATTTACATAGTTTAATTTGACTTTTGTAGGAAAATAATATGTTTTAGATCTAGTTTATGGTTTCTAGGGTTAGATCGGGGAAGATGATGAACATTAAATAAGTTAGTAAAAGTCTCTGAGCATGTTATAAAAGTATCATAACAATAAAGTCCAAACAAATGTCTCGGAGAGTGTTAGAAAAGTCTTAGAGAGTGTTACAAAAGTCTCGGATCAATAAAGCTTTTGAAACACTCTCCAAGACTTTTACCCAAGACTTTTGTAACATTCTTCGAGACTTGAACCGAGACTTTAACACTCACCGAGCCTTTTATCCGAGCCTTTTGTAACACTCTCTATGAATTTTATCCGAGACTTTTAGATAATTTTTCCAAGACATTTTATTTTATGGCCCGAGACTTTTGTAACACTCTCTGGTACTTATATCCAAGACTTTAGTATCATTTTCTATAAGCTTTATTTTTCAAGACTTTGATAACATGTTCCGAGACTTATTAAATACTTTCCGAGACTTTTCTATTTTCTTCGAGACTTGCTCAAAAAAATTTCAGACCTCTATTTTTAATTATGTATGCATATTGGTTGTGAATTGCAGATGGTGAATGTGAGGAACAACTTAAAAATTCCCAAGAGTCGAGGGTTCTTGGACAGCATAAAAATTACCCACCACAACCACTTTGGACTTCTCACAGTAAATGATGACGCAATTATCGGATTACCGGAAGATGCAATCCAAGAGCGGGAGAGATTTTATGGCTATTTTTTTGGCCATTTTCTACGCATGCAGTGTCAAATGATTTTTTTCGGTGGTGTTGTGCATCATTTGCTAGTGCTTGGGTTACACTATGACTGATCCATCGATGAGATGAGATTCACGTTGAGTAACAAGTGCATCTATTTTTCGAGGGTGGAGTTTTGTTTGATAACTGGGCTGAAGTTTGGAGCCATCCCCGACACAGATGTATATGATGTGGTGGAGAATGTCATACACCAAAGGTACTTTAGTGGTCGAGATTTGGTTAGTTTTAGCAAACTTGAAGTTCAGATTCAACAAGGTCAATGGAACCAACCATTCGATACAGTGAAGCTATGTTTGCTGTTGATGGTGAACTGTGTATTGATCGGATTGGATGAGAGGTATTCCGTCCTTATGTGGCAATTGCGCCTTGTTGAGGACTTGGTTGCATTCAATGCGTTCCCGTGGGGTTCGCATATGTACAAGACCTTTATTTTCGGGTTCAAAAAGGCACTTCACAAAAAGAAGAATAGATACAACATTTACGGTTTTGCATACGCACTATTGATGAGCCTTTCAAACTTGATGACTACCAGTAATTTATTTACTAAATTTATTTGCTCCAACTAACCAATTATATTTATATTGGATATGTTGTAGGTTTGTGCTTATGAAGCTATCCCAACCGTTGCCACGCAATTCGCCACTCGTAGGGAAGAGTCATTTCCACGTATTCTAAAGTGGGAGTTGACGGGGCGACCAATTGTAGATAAATTGGGAAAGATTTTCACCGCAAAGGTAATTATCTATTGGAATTTGTTGAGTATGATTTCGAGGACAAGTTTATAATGTCATTTAAAAAAAAAAAATTCAGATGTTTGCAGAAGCTGAATTGACCTTTACGGAAGCGGAGAGGGGTAAAGGGATACACGAGGGGATAAACGAGGGAGGTTGTTTGTACCCTGATCCTGATTCAGCGGAGATGTTTGATTCTCCTGGCTTGAGCAGTTACCCTACAGCTGTCAGGTCCACCCGTGTCCCATTAGTAACAGACACGGAAATTGTGCGACCTTCTGAGACGGTGGCTACTGATACACCTTTTGTTGGTGTTGAGGCTTCCTATACAAGGCATGCTCTTGAAGGCATCATAGGTCATACAAAGACACGAGAGGTATATAAATTGTTATTGGCTGAGGCCAATTTTAGAAAATATTTGTTTACTATAACTCTGACGTGTTATTTTCTCCTTCAAGCAGTACCTGACCATTTTGAGCGTAGATTTAAGGAAGTTATGGATGCCGTAGAGCAGTTACGGGAGGTGATCAGAATTAGTGAGAGGAAGTTACTAGAGGAGGTCAGAACTAGTGGGAGGAAGTTACTAGATGAGATCCAAACCAGTGAGAGGAATAGACAAGAACAACATGAGCAGTTGGTTCGAATGATGCAGACACTACATGGGCCAGCTCCTTTTGCTCCTCCAGCATCAGAGATGCATGATCTGTTACCTCCCCCATCTCCTCCAGTTGCTCTATCTATATCCATGCATAAGACTTCAACTCCAGGCATTGTTGTTCCTCTAGCTACCTCAATTGTCACTCGAGTATCTACTGATACTTCATCGCCTATTGTAGCCTCAGAGACTACACCATTGTCCCAGGGGCTATCATTAGCATCCCCCGATTTGCCGATTGAACTATTAGGATTATGCTCAATAGTAAGAGTGTAATAATGTATTTGACAATCTTTTCATATTAATAAAGTGATTTATAGTTTAACAAATCTTATAGCATTTATAGTTTAATTATTATAATTGTCAAAAGTAAATAATCACAAGGTCAAAAGACTGTGAGAAAAGAAAAATTGTTCGTACATCTGGATATGTATGAGGTAAACACAATTCTTTAGTTAGTCTTGAATAATATTCACAACTTAAGATAAAAGTTGTGCGCCTTTATCTTGTTAAAGTTGTAGATTCTTTTGCTAGCATTGGAGTAGGATCAAATGTGTTATGATGAGTCTAAAATCATCAAAGTGTGGTGTCTTTGGGCAAAAGAATCTAGTGCACTGGGTGCATTGAATAGGATCATAGTGAAATACTTTATCCAGAACCGTCAATGGATAAAAGTTTTCACTTGAAGACAATCGGAGAGTCTATCTCAATCCTGAGATACATGATGGACTTATGGTTGCAACTGTTATCATTTGAGCTATCAATGAGTACGATTATATAGCATAGTCTATCCTCGATAGTTTGGTGGTATTCATTTGTTAATCGATAGAGGACTTCATTTATAGATATGGACATCGTTGCTCCATTTATTAAATGAGAGTAGAATATCATCATATGGATGTTTTGAGGTATTGGATATTAAATCTTAACGTTAAGTTTTCAATAGTGTCTATTGAAATATGGCTTCTGGACAAGTCGAAATATCCAAGTTCAAAATGTGGTCATATGGGTAAATATGGTAACTTGGAGAGCTATATGCAGTCTATGAGCTCTTAGCGATTACTGATATTCTTCACGGGGATACACTATCTCCAATAAGATTGTCTAGGGTAAGAATGAGCAATAATAACTTATTTTATCTTTATTTAAGAGTTCAATTTTAGTTATTTAGTGGAATGAACTAAAATTAATAGATCGAACATAAGTGAATCATTTGTTGATTGTGATTAGGTTATGTCTATTGGAGCTTAAATTTAGATAGCTCGCCAAGATCCCCAATTCACACGAACTTGCATGGATCACTTGATATATTCTACCGGACCAATTTATGGGTCCATCTAGAATTGTATTAAGGCATGTGGACTTGTTTCTTTTAATAAGAATGGGTCTAGTTCACATGTGGACTTTTTATTAAGGTCCAATGGATTTAATAAAATAGGAAAAACAATATTGGCTCTTATATATTGGCTTGGGCGGCAGGGGACTATTTATTAATCTTATATATTGTTTTTATTTATTATTTTATTAAATGGAAATTAATTAATTAATTAATTAATTAATTATTTAATTAAAAGTCAAAAAAAATTTCCTAGTAGGAGATGGTCTCCTAGAGTCATATTATTGTTGGTAACATGATAAGTATCAAATACTATATTTGATAAGTAGATAAATAATAGGAATTTATTTATCTAGTCAAATTAGGAAGTATTTGATTTCTATTAGGAAGTTTTTGATTTAGTCACAATTTAATTATATTCAATAATTGGTTATTGAATAAATACACTATTTAAGTTGGATTAGGAGTCTTGATGTGGAAAAGAAATCTTTTTTGAAAAAGGATTCTTTGTCACCAAGTAAATCCACCTAGAGATAGGATTCTTGACCACCAAGTAAATCCTCTTTAGGAAATGATTTGTATACCTATATATATTATTATTAAATTCGGAATTAATGATATAGAAAGAAAAAAAAAAGTTTTTTTTTGAGAGAGAATTTTTTATTCTCTTGCTTTTGAAAAAAAAAACTTCCAACTCAAGAAAGGGGTGTATTGAATTCGGCCAAAGAGAAGAGAAAAGGGGAACGTTTTTGTTTTCGATAGTACACTAGTATCCTTTACATCAAAAAGGATTTTGTGTACAAAATCGAATCGGGTTCACGCGAGTTTCAATCAAATAGATTGATAATTCACAAGTGACCGAACGTTCTTGGGTTTTCTCTTGGAGGATTATTGTGACTAACAAAGAAGAAGATTTCATTTGTTTCCATCCTCAGGTTTACAATTCAAAGAAAGGGAGCCCACACTCCTAGGTGATTCAAGTTCGTGTTTGGATCGGAAGATCTTGTGGATTCAATTCGAAGCAAGCGGATTCAAATCGACACAATATCAATCGTCACGTGAAAAAGGTACGATACTTTTATTATATGTTAATTAATCAAGGGTTAAGGTTCTTTCTTTTAAAGGAAATATTTTGAAATATACAAACCAAGTTTTTCACTTCCGCCGCGTGTTTTTCCCTACAAGAACGACCATTGCAGGCACACAAATGGGGTCGGCAAATAACTAGCCCCTACACTGACCCATGTAGGCCGAAAAAGGCTAAGACTGTAGCCCACAAATTTCACCCTGCTAATTCAGTTGATCCGGATCAACTGGACGAGTACAAGAGGTTCAAGAACGACACAACGACAATGTATAACATACTACTTTTTAGTAATATTTTCCTAGATTTTTAATAACTACTTCTTAATTTTAATGTGTATTCTTCTTTAATGATATAGGTGCGATGTGGATGTGGATACAAAGGTTGGAGTCTCTTGGTTTGAACTTTTAGAAACCAACCATATGGAGTCGGAAGACACGATATGTATTTATACATTGGCACATTTATTTATTTTTTAGAATGTATTTTATAATACTCTCCGAGACTTTTGTTGAACTCTCCAAGACTTTTCCAATACTATGCGAGACTTTTATAATACTTTCCAAGACTTTTATCCGAGACTTTGGTAAGCGTTATTGTCCGAGACTTTTTATAAACTATTCCGAGACTTTTGTTGAACTCTCCAAGACTTTTGTAATACTATTCGAGACTTTTATATTACTCTCTGAGACTTGTGTTGAACTGTCCGAGACTTTAGTAAGCTTTATTTTCTGAGACTTTTTATAAACCTTTCCAAGACTTTTGAAATACTCTCCGAGAATTTTGTTGAACTCTCTGAGACTTTTGTAATACTATCCGAGACTTTTATAATACTTTCCGAGACTTTTGTTGAACTCTCTGAGACTTTTATCCGAGACTTTAGTAAGCGTTATTTTCCGAGACTTTTTATAACCTGTTTTGAGACTTTTGAAATACTCTCCTTTTTTCAGCATATGGATGCATATTTTCAAATTGTACGGAAGCGCCAACTTGCTTTTCTTGAGGTCTACAGTTAGAGTATAGAGATCATTGATACACAATTCTATGTAAGTTTTTTTTGGTTTATGAGACGTAGACATTCTTGCATGTTGAATACATTCTAATGTTTATATGGTTAATTCTAAACAGACATATATGTATATCTAGCTTGTGAATATGTTCGGTGATGTCGAGACACCACAATCACTATGGCCCATGCTGACTCACACTTGGGCCGAGGGCGCTCTTATTTGGGCCCGCGGACACAGAAATCCAGGATGTCGACCATGGCACGAGGTTATCACGGTGAGTGTATTGGAAATGAAATTGGATATTCGATTTTATATTTCAACGTATCTAAAATTACTTTATATTTCATTGTAGCTTTTGGTGCCGTGCAATGTCGGAGGGTGTCATTGGATTATGGCCAAGATTGATCTCGTTGAACGGTCGATCCACCGTTACAATCCATTTCAGTAGGAGGTTCCATTTAGCCATAGGAACAAACAAGTTGCCTGCTTACGGTGGTTTTTACAATTGATGTTGTCACATGTCGGATTTTATATGAACATAACGAGTGACTAAAAGACGTGTAAGGTGGAATCCGATCAGATACATATGACAATAATACCGAAATTAGATGTGCCTCAACAATCAAAATGGTAAGTTAAAAGTGAAAATGTTGACGATGTAGAAATCACATTGTTGATTTAATTGAAATCATATTTCTCGTGCTTTTTTAATAGGGGTAACTGTGGTCCCCATACACTATTGTTGATCGAGCACACACTAGTAGGAAAGAAGAAGTTCGAGTGGAAATATTTTCAGATGGAAGGAAGAAGCTTGAAGATGACCATTGAAGTTTTTTCATAACTCCAAGGCTTATTGAACACTTTTTTGTAATATGTTATTTTATGTACATATTATTGTAGAGGCCTTTTGTATTGGATTGTTGTCATCACACATGGTGGAAAAGCAATTGTTGGCTTCTATTTTGACTATTAGTGGCAATTTTATTGTTGCCCTTTTGTGATTGGCTGCCAAGCCTTACAATATGAAAATACTACTCAAGCGTGTGTCCAACAACCTAGAGGGGGAGGTGAATGGGTTGTTAATATATTATTTACAAATTTTTCGATTAGTCAATATAACACAATTAATCCAAACAATCAAACATTAAATATCAAGTATAAAGTGCATAAATATAAAGAACACTTGATTTTTACGTGGAAACCACGGGTTATCCTTCTAGACACACATGATCACCGAAATTCACTATATGAGTAAAAAGTTACACCCTCAAGTGATACTCGGACTCTCA
Source organism: Dipteronia sinensis (assembly GCA_033220585.1). Classification (NCBI taxonomy): domain Eukaryota; kingdom Viridiplantae; phylum Streptophyta; class Magnoliopsida; order Sapindales; family Sapindaceae; genus Dipteronia; species Dipteronia sinensis. The sequence continues at coordinate 41,375,027 of CM065641.1, forward strand.
CTCTCGACAACCTCAAGCTATGGACACTACCACTCGCCACTTTTGGTTCAATCCCTAATAATATCCCCCGATCCACTACTCTTGGTGTGAGCACCTCCTACTCTACCCCTCGGGCCTTTTACAGTGGCACTTGACCAATGCTTGCCAACCACACATTGGTTGCAAGACTTGAATGCTTGGGCAACTTCACCCCGAAGCCACAAGACTTTAACTCAATGAAGAGTATAAAAGCCTAAGTGTATATATGACATATACTCAATGCAATAATCTGCAAGACTAAACACAAAATGCTTAACTAGATGCTATAATGCAATTAAACAACCTAGTTATCAAACAATGCCTATATTCCCAAAATTAAGAACCCAATTAGATGCAAAGAGATTCTAGCAACCTAATTGTCAAATAAGTCCAACCAACACAAGTTGTCACAATAAATAACAAGGGCAATAAATATGCAATCAACAAATGCAATCAATAAGGCATATATATCAAGGTCTAGATGCAAGGCATAAAGACTTAGCTGGAAGGGCAAAATGGTCCTAAATTCTAGCTATCACAAACAAACCCCAAACTTGTCATAACTTCAAATGATATACAATAAACATGAAGATTTGCTAACCTAAGCAATAAATGACATGACTTGATAAGCTAGAACAATAAATGAGTAAGGATGTTAGTTCTACTTACCAAGTGAAGACATTAATGAAGACCCATGCTTTAATGATGCTTGAAATGCAAGATGAAGATGGGTTTTGGGGTTTGAAGAGTCAAAGAACAAAGCTTGAAGCTTTCTCTCTTCTAGGGGAGCTCTTTCTCTCACTATATTCTGGTTTTTCAGCTCTTGGGACGAAGTGAGGAAGAAAGAAACATATATAAAGAGGCCCGAAATGAAACTACGTCGTTTTGGCAAATTAGGCACATAAAAGGCTCAGTGCACGGGTAACTGCACGGGTAAGAGACCCGTGCACTACCCGTGCAGTTGCACCAACCCGTAGTACTCATTATTAGTGCACAGGTAACTGCACGGGTAAGGGACCCGTGCACTACCCGTGCAGTTGCACAAACCCGTAGCACTCATTATCAGTGCACGGGTAACTGGACAGGGTAAGGACCCGTGCACAACCCATGCAATAGAGAGGCCTGAGATACAAGGGGCTCAAAACATGACCAAATGACATCCAAACCTTTCGAATAATATATCGTTGGAAAGGTATGGAAGTCTACTTTCTACTCCAATTAATAACACAAGATTTGGATAACTATAGAAAGATTTATGGTCAAAAGTGTGACCAAAGGTCAGATTGGGACAACAACAAGAATGCCCAAACTCATGGAAAAGACCATATGACCAAAGACCAAAACAAGAGAAGAAAAAGGACCTTCTGAAATGGTCACTCAATGCGCTATAACAAGCACACCATTATGCAAGCACGGACATAACAAACAACCACACTTAAATCTAGAAATGAAGTGCAAGTGTGAAGTGTGAAACAGATGCACACATATACACAATAAAGAACACAAATGCAAGATGAACAAAGTATGAATGAAGTGTGTGTGTGCACCTAAACTCTTCAAGAGACAAAGTCAAGTTAGTATACCTTTTGCTCTTGAAGTCATGGAGATACTTGGAAGCTTGCCGACACGGACCGAAGCTACCCATAACACAATCATCGCCAATGTGATATGGTTTGTTATGAAATAAGCCAATCATAAAATCGAGGTCCTTACAATCTCCCCCTTTGGCTATTTCATGACAAAACAACCACTCACAAATAATTCCTCACAAAATATAAAGAAATCTAGCTATTGACAATGAGAGTCCATTCTACGTTACAAAAAGAGAGACCTAATATTCGAAGTCTTCAAGGTCTTCAATCTCTTCGTAGATCATCATACCTACACACAATAGCAAGAAAGCACTTTCCAAGAACAAGTGCAAGTGAGGTGAACAAATATAAAAAGCAATTGCACTCAATAAAGCAATATAAAGAAATGCATTTGCAATGCTCCCCCTAAACTGGTTACTCTCTCTCAAGACTTCTCCCTCAATGCTCCCCTTATATCTCTCAAGACTTCTCCCCCTTTTTGTCATGAGATAGGCAAAGAAGCTCCCCCTATCGGGTTGCTTTAGCAAAGAGATCTATTCGTACAAATACATTGCATAATCATATACACAAACTTTATGCAACTTAAGTAATTGAGAGAGGTTCAAGGAGTTTTATTTAAAGAAAATGTGTGAAATTGTTGTAGGGAAAAATCGATATAAAATGCAGCGGAAGAAACGAAAAATAGATTTCGTATGGTTTTAAAATTTTTCTCAAAGTTGAACCTTAACCTTTTAATTAATTAAACTCAAATATATACGGTTAGAGTCAAATACCTCTTGACGCGTGATTCGATTGACTTACGTCGATTGGTAATCCGCAAAATCTTTTCCGATGCCCGTGAACAGTACCCGCGTGAACAATGATTATGAACAGTACCTACGTGAACAGTGATCGTGAACAGTACCCGTGTGAACAGTGATCGTGAACAGTACTCCGCCGTGAACAGTGATCGTGAACAGTACCGCGAGATCTTCCATATCCGAACACGTACGTGAATCACCTAGGAGCGTGGTCTCCGTTTTTATTTGAATTGCAAACCTGAGAATGGATGAACAAAGTTTTCTTTTTCTTTTTTCAGTCACAAAACAATCAAAAGAAGACAAAAATTATTCCGGTCACTTTTGAGTTCTCAATCTAATGATCGAAACTCGCGTGAACCTAATTCGATGTTGTACACACAAGCTTATCGATGAACAAGCAATCAGTGTACTATCAAAGAATAATCTTTTCTCTCTTTTATGTTTAGTAGAATAAAAATTATCCTTTTCTATGAATTGAGAAGAAGAAGAAAAATTGAATCATTCAATCAACTATATTGGCCGAATTCTATATGTGGTATTATATAGGTGGCCGAAATTTTGCTTCCTCTTCTATTTAGGATTGCCGAAATCTTCCTCTAAATGGACTAGGGTTGCCGCAAATCACATACCAAAAAGTGTTTGTGTTGCACCCTAATTTCCATCAACCTTTAGACTTCAAAACCTAATCCAACTCATAGATATTTTTATTCTTTTATTGACTAAATAAAAAGACTTCTTATTTGATTAAATAAATAAAATTAATTATTTATTTTCTTATCAAACAAGTCTTTTACTTTTAATATACTACTACCAATAGTATAACTTTAGGAAATATATTTCCTGATCAGAAAAAGATTTGTTTCTTAATTAAACAATTAATTAATAAATTAACTAATTCTTATTAAATTAAAACAATGAAACAGAATAATATATTAGGTTAATATATACACCTTGCCGCCCCACTTATATAAATGGGCCATATATTAGTTTCTTATTTCATTTAATCCATTGGACTTTAAATAAAAGCCCACATGTGAACCAGACCCATTCTTACTAAAAGAAACAAGCCCACATGTCTCCATTTAATATATTAATATAATAGTGCAGCCCATTAATTAAATAATAGACATATTATATTCTTGATATATGAAAACCAATTCTAGATGGACCCTTAAATCGGCCCGGTAGAATATATCAAGTGATCCATGCAAATACGTGTGGATTGGGGATCTTGGCGGACTATCTAAATTTAAGCTTCAATAGACACAACCTAATCACAATCAACAAATGATTCACTTAGGTCCAATCTATTAATTTTAACTCATTCCACTAAAGAGCTAAAATTGAACTCTTAAATAAAGATAGAATAAGGAGATGTTTCTCATTCTTACCCTAGACAATCTTATAGGAGATGGTGTATCCTCATGAATAATATCAGTAATCGCCAAGAGCTCATAGACCGCCTATAGCTCTCCAAGTTACCATATTTCCTCATATGACCACATTTCGAACTTAGATACTTTGACTTGTCCAGAAGCCATGTTTTCAATAATCATTATTGAAAACTCAACGTTGAGATTTAGTATCCAATACCTCAAAACATCCATATGATGATATTATACTCTCATTTAATAAATGGAGCCACGATGTCCATATCTATAAATGAAGTCCTCTATCGATTAACAAATGTATACCACCAAACTATCGAGGATAGACTATGCTATATAATCGTACTCATTGATAGCTCTAATGATAACACTTGCAACCATAAGTCCATCATTTATCTCAGGATTAAGATAGACTCTCCGATTGTCCTCTTTAATGAAAAGACTTATATCTAGTGACGGTTCTAGATAAAGTATTTAATTGTGATCCAGTTCAATGCACCTAGTGCACTAGATTCTTTTACTCGAAAACCTTTCGATGATTTTAGACTCATCATATTCATTTGATTCCACTCAAATGCTAGTAAAAGAATTCTACAACTTTAACAAGATAGAGGTGCCCAACCTTTAACTTAAGTTGTGAACGTTATTCAAGACTAACTAAAGAATTGTGTCTACCTCATACATATCCGGATGTATGAACAATTCTTCATGTCTCATAGTCTTTTGACCTTATGATTATTTACCTTGACAATTATAATTATAAATGCTATAAGTAATTGTAAGAATCAGAATTCACTTTATTAATATGAGAAGATTGTCAATTACAATATTACACTCTTGCCATTGAGCATAATCCTAACAATTGTTGCTTTGCATGCAAGTCACATATAGCATTCAAGTTCAAGCAATGGTATTTGGCAAAGCAAACATCAAATGGGTTTCCAAAAGAATTCAAACCAATTTGTACCCTTTTGTCATAAGCAAACAAGATATAGTTTTTCAAAAGATATTTTCAAGTAAGAGCAACTATGTCAAACTTTATAAGCAAAACAAGACATGAGCGACTATTGTGCCCTTTTAGATTTTTCCGGGTGAGACACCCGTATGATAATAGCCTTGTTCAACTAATAAAGAGAGAGAGAAGACTAAATTGGATATGAAATCCTTATTGATTGAATGGATACTAGATCCTTATTGAGTTTAGTCTTTTCATTTGGTTTCACACAAATTTTGCATATATGCAATCAAAAACATTTCATGCATATCATTTAAAGCATGTCATAAAAATTTATTATGTCATGGAGATAAATTATAGGTCATTCAAATGTACTTTCCCAATCACATCTCCTAGTCCAAAAATGCATTGTTGAACTAAAATATGACATGGATTGCAAGTAAAGGAACGGTGCACACTTATTAAAAAAAATACCATATAAGCATATATGTGCAACCAAGAATCTCAAGCAATTATCAAAGGAGCATAAAATTAATCAACTTTTTGCATATATTAAATCATGAAAGTTTGCTCTCTTTGCTTGAGCTCCCCATATGGGGTCAAATCCAACCAAGTCATTTGGAGACATGAGCTCCTATAGACCTACCAAGTCCAACGGACCTAGTTGCATCTACGGGAATCACATGGGCACTAAGGCAAACGAGTTCATTCTTTCTAACCCACCTAGGTTCCACTTTAACATTTTTAGTGGTCATAGACATGTTTCTAGGTTCCCTAGGTTTATGCAAACTTGCCCTATTTTTCAATTGTTTTTCTTTCATGCTCTCTAATCTACACCTCTTAATGTATTCAAAACAATTTGGTCTTAAGTGACCAATCATACCACAAAAATGACATGTAGGTATAAAAGAAGAGTTTATACCATTACATTGAGATCTCATCGAGGCATTGCCATGTTGATGAGGTTGTCTTTAATGGTGCATCGGTTTGCTTCTCCTTAGAGCTTAAGCCGATTGGTTGCACCTTTGTGGTCTAGATTGTTGAGGTGGTTTAGCCGGTTGATCATGCCTTCTTGGTTGGTCATGTTTCTTGTGATCACCTCCTTTTTTCATAGTTGACTTGTTGGAGGAGGTGATTGTCTTCTCAAGGATTTGTCCTTTCTTCTTGAATTTCCTAGGCTTTGATTGAGTTGCCAAGGCTTGTGTGGACTTCCTATGAGTTGAAGGTTGATTGGATATGGCCTTGATCTTGCCTTGAGCTTGAGGTTGTTTGACCTTGGCTTTCTTTAATTCTTCAAGGCACCTCATCTTTCTTTTCTTGACAATCTTCAAGGAGTTTTCTTTGATGGCAAGCTCTTCTTTCATGGCCTTCATCCGTTAATGGCAATCTTCAATCTCCTTCTCATATTCAGACATATCAATCATATCCAACTTCAAGGAGTCATTCAACTTGGTCCTTAGTTGAAGATTTTCTTCCTTTAACTTCTTATTTCTTCATTTTTCTCCTTCAAGGACCATCGAAAACTTTCAATGAAGTTTTCATAACATAAACCTTCATCACTCAAGTTCTTGGAGCTTGAACTTTCTTTATCGAAGCTTCGACCACTTGTGCTCTCGTAGCAATCATCATTCAAGCTAGCTTCTTCATTGTTGACTTTGAGTGATGGGTGTCTTGTGGCCCCCTTTAAGTTGTCATCATGTAAAGCGGGGAAAGCTATGTGATTCCTTTCACATCTTTCAGAACCCGAAGAGCTTTCTTCACTTTTACTACAAGAGTATGCCTTTGATTTTCCTCTTAGACTCTTGCTCTTCGAATTACCACAATCCGTGGAGATGTCCCCATAGCCGCCATAATCATAACATTGAAGCTTTATCTTCAAGGTACCCAAATTCTTATCTTCTTCATTCACGGCACCTTCGTGGGTGATTCTTAGAATCTCCCAAGCTTCTCGAACATCTGGAGTGGTTAGGATGCATTTGGCTTGATTATCATCCACTGCGCAAGATAAGGCATGGATTCCCTTTGAGTTCCATTCTATAGCCTCAAGTTCGTCATTTGTCCACTTGGACTTGGGCTTAGGCATATAAGCCCCATTCTCTAACTTCTCAGTGGGAAGTGAGTATCCCTCTTCCACACACATCCACAAATGCTTATCGAGGTCCATCAAAAAGACTTCTATCCTCACTTTCCAAGATGAATAGTTATTCTTGGTGAGCAATGGTAGTTCAGAGATCAAAGCACCCTCTAACATCTCAATGCCACTCATAGTGTTTAATGAATGAGATGAATGCAAATGAATGCAATGCACAAAATGAAAACAAATGCAAGACACACAATCAAGAGCAAGGATCACCTAAGTATGTCTAGGAACCCACTATGATACCAATTGAAAATACTACTCAAGCGTGTGTCTAACAACCTAGAGGGGGGGGGGGGGGGGGGTGAATGGGTTGTTAATCGATTATTTACCAATTTTTTGATTAGTCAATATTAACACAATTAACCCAAACAATCAAACATTAAAAATCAAGTATAAAGTGCAGAAATAAAAAAGAACACTTGATTTTTACGTGGAAACCCTTTAACAAAAAAAAACCACGGGCTATCCTTCTAGCCACACATGATCAACGAAAATCCACTATATGAGTAAAAAGTTACACCCTCAAGTGATATTCGGACTCTCACTCTCGACAACCTCAAGTCTATGGACACTACCACTCGCCACTTTTGGTTCAATCCCTAGTGATATCCCACGATCCACTACTCTTAGTGTGAGCACCTCCTACTCTACCCCTCGGACCTTTTACATTGGCACTTGACCAATTCTTGCCAACCACACATTGGTTGCAAGACTTGAATGCTTGTGCAACTTCACCCTGAAGCCACAAGAATTTGACTCAACGAAGAGTATAAAAGCCTAAGTGTATATATGACATATACTCAATGCAATAATGTGCAAGACCAAACACAAAATGCATAACTAGATGCTATAATGTAATTAAACAACCTAGTGATCAAACAATGTCTATATTCCCAAAATTAAGAACTCAATTAGATGCAAAGAGATTCTAGCAACCGAATTGTCAAATAAGTCTAACCAACACAAGTTGTCACGATAAATAACAAGGGCAATAAATATGCAATCAACAAATGCAATCAATTAGGCATATATATCAAGGTCTAGATGCAAGGCATAAAGACTTAGCTGGAAGGGTAAAATGGTCATAAATTCTAGCTATCACAAACAAACCCCAAACTTGTCATAACTTCAAATGATATACAATAAACATGAAGATTTGCTAACCTAAGCAATAAATGGCATGTCTTGATAAGCTAGAACTACAAATGAGCAAGGATGTTAGTTCTACTTACCAAGTGAAGACATTAATGAAGACCCATGCTTTAATGATGCTTGAAATGCGAGATAAAGATGGGTTTTGGGGTTTGAAGAGTCAAAGAACAAAGCTTGAAGCTTTCTCTCTCTAGGGGAGCTCTTTCTCTCACTATATTCTGGTTTTTCAGCTCTTGGGACGAAGTGAGGAAGAAAGAAACATATATAAAAAGGCCCAAAATGAAACTATGTCATTTTGGCAAATTAGGCACATAAAAGGCTCAGTGCACGGGTAACTGCACGGGTAAGAGACCCGTGCACTACCCGTGTAGTTGCACCAACCCGTAGCACTTATCATTAGTGCACGGGTAACTGCACGGGTAAGGAACCCGTGCACTACCCGTGCAGTTGCACAAACCCGTAGCAGTCATCATCAGTGCACGGCTAACTGCACGGGTAAGGACCCGTGCACAAACCGTGCAATAGAGAGGCACGAGATACAAGGGGCTCAAAACATGACCAAACGACATCCAAACCTTTCGAATAATATATCGTTGGAAATGTATGGAAGTCTACTTTCTACTCCAATTAGCAAAACAAGATTTGGATAACTGTAGAAAGATTTATGGTCAAAAGAGTGACCAAAGGTCAGATTGGGACAACAACAAGAGTGCCCAAACTCATGGAAAAGACCATGTGACCAAAGACCAAAACAAGAGAAGAAAAATGACCTTCTCAAATGGTCACTCAATGCGCTAAAACAAGCACACCATCATGCAAGCGCGTACACAACACACAACCACACTTAAATCTAGAAATGAAGTGCAAGTGTGAAGTTTGAAACAGATGCACACATATACATAATAAAGAACACAAATGCAAGATGAACAAAGCATGCATGAAGTGTGTGTGTGAACCTAAACTCTTCAATAGACAAAGTCAAGTGAGTATTCATTTTGCACTTGAAGTCATGGAGATGCTTGGAAGCTTGCCGACAAGGACCTAAGCAACCCATTACACAATCATCCCCAATGTGGTGTGTTTTGTCATGATATAAGCTAATCATAAAATCAAGGTCCTTACACAATAAAAAGGCATATATATTATTATTACAACTTACAAAGGACTTAGTGGCATCTATTAATAGATCTACAAGACTATCAGAGTATATTTTGAGACTTTTATAAACTGCTCCGAGACATTTATAATACTCTCCAAGACTTTTGTTGAACTCTCCAAGACTTTATTCTAGACTTTAGTCTGTGTTATTTTCTGAGACTTTTTATAAACTGTTCTGAGACTTTTGAAATACTCTCCGAGACTTTAGTTAGCGTTATTTTCTGAGACTTTTAATAAACTATTTCGAGACTATTAAAATACTCTATGAGACCAACATGTGGCATTAATTTAATCAATACTATGTCAAAGCAACCTACAAGTGGCATTATTAAAAGTCTCAAAAGCCTCCCAAAGGTTTCCGAGACTTACTGGAACAATCCCAAACTCTCTGTTTTCAATTCAACCTATATACATGCATTAATTTAATCATCATGAAATAATATGTCAATTTCCAAGTATAGGAACAAATAAAGTTACAACAGTTTTAGTAAGTTACAAGATTAAAGACTGTAAGTTCATCATATTTTGATTGGCTTATTTCGTTGACAAACCACATTGGGGATTATTCTTTGTAAGGGTAAATTAGGCCTCTTAGGTGTGATCAAGCTTCAAGCACATCATCTCTCTCAAGAGCACTTCAAAGGTATCTCACTTGTTTAACTTTCTTTGAAGAGATCTAGTTGCACACATTCACTTGCATGCATTATGTTCTTATCTTCATGTAATTGAATGATGCTTTGTATGCCACTTTTCACACTCCACACTTGCACTTTTTGCACATCACTTAGTGTGTTGAGTTTGCCCCGAAAAAGAGAATTTCTTCTTTTAGCGCGGCCTAGACCGCTTGGCAAGACATGCTTGCACCGCGGCATATAGAGCGGTATACCTCAGTAGGGTCATGCTTCCTGTACCGCATCCTGTACACTTGCACGCATAGCGATCTAAGTCGCGGTGTTGTCCAGTAGGCCTCTGTTGCCCATACCGCGGCCTGTGCACCTGCATGCACAGCGCCCTACACCGCGTTGTTGTCCAGACGGTGCACTGCTGTGTGTACTGCGGTCTTGACACGTGCCTGCGACGCGGTCCATCAAGCGGTATTGACGGGTTTCTGTGCCCTAAGTTCAAAAAGACACAGTTTTGACTAGGGCTCCCTTATATATATTCTCTCTTCTTCCTTGCTCGTTTTTGGGAGTTCAAGAAGCCATTTTGAGAGGCCAAGCTTCCCTTAGAGAGAGAAACTCCCAAGAACTCATCTTTACTCAACCAAACACAAATCCATATGCATCTAACATCTTACAAGCATTATCTCATCATGGATTTTTCTTGCTTTCATTGACTAGGTAACTTGAACATGCCCTAAATCTCATTGTATTTATTTATGTTCTTGTTTGCCTAGGGTTATCTCTTTTATATGATTTTATTGCATATCTTTATGTTTATTGGCATTTATAACATGATTGAGTTGTTGTTTTTTGGTTGAGAGCTTTTTTCATTGATAGCTAGCATTTAGGACGATTTTACCCTTCTAGCTAAATCTTCATGCATTTGCATTTAGATATTGATATCTAGGATTTGCATTCATTGACATCTTTAAATCCTTAGATAAGCATTTAGTGTTGCCTAGCATTAATTGCATGCTTGAATATCTTTTACATATTCACATAGGTTGTTTAACCTCTTCATTGATTGTTAAGCTTTGTGACTAAGTGGGTTAGTGCACAAGCTTGTGGTCTAGAATCACTATTAAAGGCCCGTTGGGTAGAGTGAAAGGGTTAGTGACCAAGTAGGTGTGACTTGAGGTCAACCTAGGTTATAAACTTTCATTCAAATAGTGGATTTGAGGACCGTATGTGGCTAGAAGGATAGTCCGTGAGTTTTTCCCAGTTGGAGGGTTTCTCACGTAAATCAATCCTTGTGTTTTTATTGTTTTCCGCATATTTATATTGGATTGATTGATTGCTAATATGGGGTAGGTCTTTTAAAATTGATTAAGTCGAAAAGTTGGTAATAAATCAACTAAAACCTATTCACCCCCCCCCCCCCTTTAGGTTGTATTAGACACACTCTGTGTATTTTCAAAGACTTCATTCGTTCTAGATTTCTGGGTCAATGGATTTCTGTCTCCTTGTTCGGGCATGTTTGTTTGTTGTGCCCGACTTGGTGGCACACGCCACACTTACGATGATATTGGTCAGAGATAGGTTAGCTACTACTGCCTAGAACTGCATGAGGGTTAGTACACCACCTACTATTGTGTCCAGTTCCTCCACATCTTTTACACTTCTGTGTGGATGTCCTTTCCGATATGGAGGGAAATCGATTCTCTTGCGGGCGACCATGACCAGCTTGTTCTTTGATCTTTTTAGATTGTGGAGGTAATACTATACGCTGTCTTATGTCTTCGAGAACTACCTAAGAATTTGGATGTCCCACCGGTATGATAAGCACTGAATATGCGTCCAGAAGTGTTTCCCTCTTGTAGTAGTCTACACATAGGGAAGTGTAATCCAAGTTTTACTCGCTGAAATAATGAAACAAAACATGTTAAATATTTCATAATAGAATATCAGAAACTTAAAAATATTTCACAGAATCCAACTTACCTAGCAGTTGTAAATGCATGATAACATAGTAGCTAATCCATTTGGAATTTCTTACATGTGCAAGTCTTTTGCAACATGTTAACCATCCACTGATCTCTTTTCACTTTAACCAAGAATATGTTCCAATCAACAAGAGTTACGGTAATGTAACTACATTTCTCAATACATTTTGAGATCACCAATTGTACAGCGTCAGTTAGTTGGTGACGCATGGACTGTGCGGCTCGATGTCGGTCGCAATACCAAAGTTGCAACATATCCCTTATGAACTCAGCTAAAGTCATCATTGACAGTTTCCGTGCTAATCTCAAGCATGAGTTAAGGCACCCAGTAACATTAGTTGTGATCAACCTAAACCTTTGTTTAGGACAATGGACACGGAAACCATTTTTCTGGCTAGGCATTGACGACATAATCGAATGCATTCTGGTGCAGGTTACATAACTCCTCCATGTGCCGATTATATTTCAATTCATGATATGATTGTGTTGTTGCAAACATTATATGTGCTACATCCTTTCTAAGGAAACGTTTCTTTATATTTTCAAAAAAGTGCCAAGCACATATAGTATGAGTTGCATATGGGAAGACACTAGCTATCCCGGCTTCTATGCTTGCATGTCGATAGAAAATGTAACCCTTCAAGCAATCCAAAAACCACTCCCAAAAAGCGTTGTTTTTTGAATCCCCGTAACCAAAATCTGTTGGATATGCTTGTTCATTGCCATCTTCTGATGTTGCTACAAACATTGTACCGGCGCATCTCCCTTTTAGAAAGCAATCATCGACAACAATCACATGATGCAAACACCGTCAGAAACCTCTAATTGAAGCCCCAATTGAAGCCTCCAATGCCATGAAGAAATACAAAAATTTATTATCCTCTATGCACTGTAATTCTGTGATTGTGCCAAGATTTTTTGTTCCAGAACATAACCAAAAGATGGCAGTAGTTGGAACGTTTCTTTATGCGGTCCATAGGTTAATGTCAATGCATAATACAAGGCTTGATAAGCCTTACTATAAGTAACTTGGATGCCATATATTGTTTTCATATCCATAATTATATTTTTAGGTCGCATTAAACGACCATCATGTTGTTGAAGTCTAAAGGCTATTACTTCACCAATTATGACCGCACTAGCCTTTCGGTGGCGCCGGTGGACCTTCCTCAAAGGACAACTTTGAAACTTCTTACTTGATAGTATGTGCCTTCATCTCTCCTCACCGCTTTTAATTCACATACCGTTGTTAATCTTGCATACCAAATGTAGAACCGACTTGTTAGACCTTTTCACTTTCCATTCAAAGTTCTCCCTCATTACATAAAGACCTACTAACCTTTTTAAATCCATTTTTTGTGTGGAAAAAATAGACCTTTGGAAATCATGGTTTTAGGTTGACATGATCCCATAGTGTTGTTCACTTGACGAAACGAATAAGTTTTGGATCCGGAAATAATCCAAGTTGACAGATTATTGAAAACTGAGAGATTAAGATTTTCCCGGACATCGAATGTCCCCGACATATCCGGTGTACTACCACAGGGACAGTCACCTTGTACATGCCTTCCTTGAGTTTGAAGTTGTATAGGTTCTTCAACAACGTTTTCACGGTCACCAACATGATCATAATTAGGCTTTATTTTCTTCTCTACATTCGGCTATACAATCACCTCAAATTGACGCCCAAAGTAATTGTCAAAATGAGGTTCAATGTCACCTGCTTGGAAGCGGGGCACTGCAAATGTTTTCTGCACCTTGGGGATTTCCATCATTATACTTCTCACTCCGTTGTGTGAACATTCGGTTACTATTACTGACGGATGCATAATATAGTAGATTTCCATGAAGAAGGTGTAGGGAAAAATTGCTTAAAACCGCAGCGGAAGGCGAAAAAATAATTTTCGTATAGTTTAAAATTTTTCTAAAGATTTGAACCTTAACCCTTTAATTAATTAAACTCAAATATATGGTTAGAGTTAAATCGACCGATTAACTTACGTCGATGGTAATCCGCAAGATCTTCAATCCTAGCACGTACGTGAATCACCTAGGAGCGTGGTCTCCCTTTTTCTTTGAATTGCTTACCTTATAATGGATGTATGGAATTTCTGATCTTGATCTTCAATAGTAAAACACCAAGAGCCTAAAAAAATAGTTCCGGTCACTTTTGAATTCACAATCAATATGATTGAAACTCGCGTAACCCTAAATCGAAAGTGTGCACAAAACCTTTTGATGTTAAAGGCTTGTAAGTGCACTATCGAATGAGAACTTATTTTCTTTTTCTCTCTTGGCTGAGAATCTATGTGTATAGAGTAGGATTTTTTATTTTTTAAACAAACAAAAATCTCTCTCTATTTTGCTTCTTCTTGGCCGAAAATTTATAACCTTATATTTATAGGTTGGCCGAATTTTCTCCTTCACCAAGTAGGGTTGGCCGAATTCATTGAATAAGAAATCTAGGGTTGGTTAATTTCCTTGAAAAGGAATTATCCTTTTCCCTAATTCCTATCAATTCAAGAATCCTAACCCTTGTAGGACTAGTGGTGGTCGAATTCTTTGTATATTAAGGAGTGTATGTGGACTTAATCCTTACCACATTAAGACTCCTATCACTTAAAAGAATTCCAACCCTAATCCAACACATAGTATTTAATTTACTGATCAGGAAAAGATTTTGATTTAAACTATTAATTAATTAAATAATTAATTAATTCCATTTAATCAAAACAATAAAATAAAATAATATCTTGGGCTATTTTATTTAGCCTTGCCGCCCACACCATGTATATATAGGCCCAATATTATTTTTCTTATTTTATTTAATCCATTAGACTTTAAATAAAAGCCCACATGTGAACCAGACTTATTCTTACTAAAAGAAACAAGCCTACATGTTTTCTTTTAATATATTAATATAATAGTGCAGCCCATTAAATAAATAATAGACATATTATATTCTTAATATATTAAATGCAATTCTAGATGGACCCATAAATTGGTCCGGTAGAATATATCAAGTGATCCATGCAAGTACGTGTGGATTGTGGATCTTGGCGGGCTATCTAAATTTAAGCTTCAATAGACATAACATAATCATAATCAACAAATGATTCACTTAGGTCCGATCTATTAATTTTAACTCATTCCACTAAAGAGATAAAATTGAACTCTTAAATAAAGATAGAATATGGAGATGTTTCTCATTCATACCCTAGAAAATCTTATAGGAGATGGTGTATCCTCGTGAATAATATCAGTAATCGCCAAGAGCTCATAGACTGCCTATAGCTCTCCAAGTTACCATATTTCCTCATATGACCACATTTTGAACTTGGATATTTTGACTTGTCCAGAAGCCATGTCTTCAATAATCAATATTGAAAACTCAACGTTGAGATTTAGTATCCAATACCTCAAAACATCCATATGATGATATTATACTCTCATTTAATAAATGGAGCCACGATGTCCATATCTATAAATGAAGTCCTCTATCGATTAACAAATGAATACCACCAAACTATCGAGGATAGACTATGCTATATAATCGTACTCATTGATAGCTCAAATGATAACACTTGCAACCATAAGTCCATCATTTATCTAAGGATTTAGATAGACTCTCCGATTGTCCTGATAATGAAAAGACTTATATCTAGTGACGGTTCTAGATAAAGTATTTTATTGTGATCCAGTTCAATGCACCCAGTGTACTAGATTGTTTTACTCGAAAACCTTTCAATGATTTTAGACTCATCATAACTCATTTGATCCCACTAAAATGCTAGTAAAAGAATTCTACAACTTTATCAAGATAGAGGTGCCCAACCTTTAACTTAAGTTGTGAACGTTATTTAGGACTAACTAAAGAATTGTGTCCACCTCATACATATCCAGGATGTACAAATAATTCTTCATATCTCATAGTCTTTTGACCTTATGATTATTTACCTTGACAATTATAATTATAAATGCTATAAGATTTTGCAGAATCAGAAATCACTTTATTTATATGAAAAGATTGTCAATTACAATATTACACTCTTGCTATTGAGCATAATCCTACAATCTCCCACTTGCGCTATAGCAAATGTGTCATATCTCTCATTCCCATGTTCTCTACATGCCCATCAAAACTCTTCTGAGGTAGAGCCTTTGTGAAGGGATCTGCTAGATTTTCTGCCGACGCGATTTTAGTAATCGTCACGTCTCCCGTATGAACAATCTCCCTTAAAAGATGATACTTTCTTTCAATGTGTTTTCCTCTCTTATGACTTCTTGGTTCTTTCGAATTAGCCACTGCTCCACTGTTGTCACAGTAGATAGTGATCTGCTTATTCGTACTAGGAACTACTTCTAAGTCAATCAAGAATTGGCGAAGCCAAACAGCCTCCTCGGCAGCTTCGCATGCAGCTACATACTCTGCTTCCATGGTGGAGTCGGCAATACAAGATTTCTTGATACTCCACCAAATGACTGCTCCTCCTCCAAGAGTAAACACAGATCCTGATGTGGATTTTCTAGAGTCAGAATCTGATTGGAAATCAGAATCTGTATACCCAACGGGGATTAAATCCCCTCTAGAGTATACAAGCATATTATCTTTCGTTCTCCTAAGATACTTAAAAATATTCTTGACTGTCGTCCAGTGATCAGGACCAGGTTTCGATTGAAACCTCCTAACTATGCCAACAGCAAAACAAATATCTGGTCTAGTACAGAGCATTGCATACATGAGACTTCTAACTGCCTAGGCATATGGAATTCTACTCATGAATTGCTCTTCATGCTCATTCTTAGGAACTTGTTCCTTAGAAATTTTGATTCCATGCCTAAAAGGTAACATACCTTTCTTGGAATCTTGCATGGAAAACCTAGACAAGATTTTGTCTATGTATGAAGCTTGGGATAGTGCAATCGTTTTATTCTTTCTATCCCTTATTACTTGGATACCTAGAATAAAACTTGCTTCTCCTAAGTCCTTCATATCAAATTGTTTTGCTAACCATTCTTTTACTGATGTCAATACTCCCACATCGTTTCCAATGAGTAATATATCATCTACGTAAAGAATAAGGAAAACCAACTTGTCACCTTTGATCCTTTTGTATACACAAGGATCTTCAAGGTTCTGTAAAAATCCAAAACCTTTTACAGCATGGTCGAACCTCATGTTCCAGGATCTGGATGCTTGCTTTAATCCATAAATTGATTTCTGCAACTTGCATACCTTTTCCATTTGGCCCTTTTCATTGAATCCTTATGGTTGCATCATATAGATGCTTTCGTCAAGACTTCCATTAAGGAAAGCTGTCTTGACGTCCATTTGCCAAATCTCTAAATCTAAAGATGCTGTAATGGATAAGAGTATCCTAATGGATTTAAGCATGGCCACATGAGAGAAGGTTTCCTCGTAATCGATACCTTCTTTCTGTGTGTAACCTTTAGCTACCAATCTAGCTTTAAAAGTTTCCACATTTCCATCCATACCTCTTTTCCTCTTGTATACCCACTTGCATCCAATGGGTTTTATCCCTTTAGGTAAGTCTACAAGGGACCAGACTTTGTTATCGAACATGGATTCAATCTCAGATTGCATTGCCTTTTGCCAATGGTGACAATCAACATCCTCCTATTGCTTCCTTGTACGTGTAGGGATCATCGTCGTCAGGGAGATTCTCAATAGATTCTCCTAGACCGATGTATCTTTCAGGTTGGGTTCTAACCCTCCCATTACGACGAGGAATGGTAGGTTATTGATTTTGTGTTGGAGTGGAAATTACAATTGGGTTAGGTTGTGAAACCTCTTGTGGAATTGTATCTCCTGACATATCATTCAGGACAATTCTACTTTTGGGAACAAAATCATTCATATAGTCATTTTCCAGAAATGTAGCATTTGTTGAGACAAACAGTTTTAGATCTGAAGGACTACAGAAATAATATCCTTTAGTTCCTTTTGGATACCCCACAAATATCCATGTTTCCGAACGTGACTCCATCTTTTATGTCTTTCCTTTTAACACATGTGCAGAACAACCAAATATCCTTATGTGTTGTAAACTAGGCTTTCGCCCAGTCCACAACTCATATGGTTTTCCAGGAATCGACTTCGATGGTACCACGTTTAGAATATATATTGCAGTTTGTAGAGCATATCCCTAAAAAGAAATAGGAAGTGTTGAATAACTCAACATAGACCTAACCATGTTCAAAAGAGTTCTATTTCTCCTTTCTGCTACCCCATTTTGTTGAGGTGTACCTGGTGCAGAAAACTGAGAAACTATCTTATTATCAATAAGATATTGCTGAAACTCACCAGATAGATATTCTCCACCACGATCAGATCTCAAGATTTTTATGCGTTTCTCAAGCTGATTTTCTACTTCAGCTTTGAATGCTTTGAACATGTCAAAAGCATCCGACTTATGTCTCATGAGATACACATAACCAAATCTTGAGTAATCATCTGTGAAGGTGATGAAGTACTCATATCCACCTTTAGCTTGAATGCTCATAGGACCACATACATCAATGTGTATTAGTCCTAAACATTCAGTGGCTCTTGCACCTTTGGTATTGAATGGCCTTTTGGTCATTTTACCTTCCAAACAAGATTCACAAGTTGGTAGATCATCAACCTTTAAGTCACTTAAAGGTCTGTCACATACCAATCTTTTAATCCTATTAAGGTTAATGTGACCTAGGCGTAAATGCCAAAGGTAGGTTTCATCTTTTGATCATTTTACTCTTTTATGATTAGGTTCCGTTATTTGTGTCTAACGAGTGAGAGATATTTCTATGCAAAAAGAATAGACCGTTTTCCAATGTACCTTTGCAAACAATTTTGTCATTCTTACTAATAATAAAAACTTTATTAAAAGTAACAGAATATCGAAATTTATTTAAACAAGAAATTGAAATTAAATTCCTCTTGAATTGATGGTACATAATAAACGTCTATTAAATCTAAATGCCTACTAGAATCTATAATAACTCTAATATCTCCCCTGCACTTGCAGACACTAACGATCCGTTGCCCAAGCACAAATTGATTTCGTTCTTATTCAGCCTTCTCCTTTCTTGGAACCCCTGTAAGGAATAACAAACATGATTAGTGGCTCCAGAGTCTATGATCCAAGAATCTGTAGAATCTGCCAGAAAACATGTTTCATGATAATTAATATTACCTTCTTCCTTCTTGTTCTGGGACTTTGGGCAATTTCTTTCCAATGTCTCTTTTCACCACAAAGGAAGCATTTCCCTTTGATCTTGGTTACTTTCTTGGTAGGCCCAAGTTGCTTTTTCTTCTGTTGTTTCTTGACCTTCTGACGGGTCTTAACAGTAGCAACTTTACCAACCATATGAATCTCTTGAATTTTGCTTTTCATAAGGATCTTTTCAACGCTTTAAACATCTTGCATCAGGCCCTGCAAGGTGTATTCCTTTTTGTTTAAGGTGTAGTCCTAACTTGAACTGATCAAAGGAATCTGATAGTGAGTTGACAACCATGTCAATTTTGGTCTCACCATCTATCTCAGTGCCATTTAATTCTGCAATATTTAGATGTGCTATGATTTTCATCATGTGATCTTTCACAACCTGTCCAGGTTTCATCCTAAGATTCATAAAAGCAGTCACTGCCTCTCTCTTAGTCGTCCTAGACCTCATAGCAAACATCTCTTCCAGAGACATCATAATATCAGCAGCATACCCCATTCCTTCATGCTGCTGTTGCAACACGTCGGAGATAGTAGCCATAATGTAACATTTGGCCATATCATCTGAGGTCTTCCACTGCTCATACTCATCTCTTTGCAAAATACTTGATTCATTATTAGGAGCAGGTGGTTTAGGAGTAGTTAGAACAAACTTATGTTTTTCACTTTGCAGCAACAACCCAATTTTCCTTTTCCATGTGACATAATTATCTCCAGTTAAAGTGTTATCTTTCAGGATGTTCATAAGTGATGGGGTCATGATTTCTGAATAAAAAAGCATATATAAGTAAATAATCATGATAAAGCACTTTCGAATATTTATCTAGAATTAATTAAATAACTCAATCGTGAAAAATTCAACGGTGATCCAACACCCATAAATGTTACGCCTCCTTCGGGAGTTCGCACCATTTACTAGTTGGACTAGGTCCCACATAATTGTTAACATAACAACCAACGTTTTAAATTTTAGCCTTGCAATTTTATTAACAAGAACTCTCGGGAGGATATTAATAAAATTACATTGAGTGTGTTACCAAGATATCGACCCTCAATTTTCTCTCACGAAAATCCCTCCTTTGGGAGTAGATCTCGTTTGAGTCAATCGTCTAGTCTATCCTTGTAAGGAAGTATTTTGCTAAATTCCATTTATGGATGCCCCTCGGGGGGATTACCAATAAATAATAAAGCTCAACTAACCTTGGAGGCCATAGGTGTTCTAACACACCTTCTCCCACTCAATTATTTAAGGCGTGTGATTAAATTCCAAAGAATGATTTTACCAAGTTATCTAGATGCCAATTAGATACCTAAATCATTCAATGCATGTTCATACCAAAAGAGATATATGAGTGGCACTCCTATTCTATATGACATGTTATCATACAATAACAAATATTGTAATATTTATACATAAAAATAAATAGCCACAATTTTGGTCCATCCTAGAAAAGCATGTAAATTACAATTGTACAGAATACAAAAAACTCCTTTCTTGGCGAACAAGACTTCAAGCGACCATCTCGCGCACGTAACTCGCGCCCCCGAAGATCACCAAGCAGCCCATGCGCACGCCTAGCCCATGCAAGGGCATGAGCTGCCGCATGGCCAGCCCATGCATGGGTTGCGCGCGCTGCTGCACCGCAACAAGCGCAGCTGCACGCTTGGTTGCGTGCGCGCTTGTTGTCTCGGTGCGAGCGGGTGCCAAACTCGGTTCCGGATGCTCCAATTTCTTCAAATCTTCGAGTCTTTGAATCTTGAATATATTACAACTTATTTTATACAATAAAATACTGCAGAATTTTTTTTATTTAAACTACTGCAGTATTTTTTAATACAATAAAAAACTGCACTAAATTTTAATATAATAAAAAACTGCAGTATTTTTACAATAAAATTAATAAGAACTTAGCAACTATCAAGAAGGAATTATGGCGATAATAGACCACCCTTCTTGTTACAATTCCGAAACAAAAAATACATTGAAATTCTAGGACCAAAATCGAGCAATAACAATTCACTTTATAACAACATATATAAATCCATACATTCCACATGTAATTATATATGCGAATACCTAGAGTGCCATCTCTTTCTAAAACATGCATAATCACAATAAAAAGAAATAGATTCATGTATATATACGTTAATTAATTAAAGGGTACAACCAGGCTCTGATACCAATTGTAGGGAAAAATTGCTTAAAACCGCAGTGGATGGCGAAAAAATAATTTTCGTATAGTTTAAAATTTTTCTAAAGATTTGAACCTTAACCCTTTAATTAATGAAACTCAAATATACGGTTAGAGTTAAATACCTCTTGTCACATGATCCGATTGACTTACGTCGATGGTAATCCGCAAGATCTTCAATCCTAGCACGTACGTGAATCACCTAGGAGCGTGGTCTCCCTTTTTCTTTGAATTGCTTACCTTAGAATGGATGTATGGAATTTCTGATCTTGATCTTCAATAGTAAAACACCAAGAGCCTAAAAAAATAGTTCCGGTCACTTTTGAATTCACAATCAATATGATTGAAACTCGCGTAACCCTAAATCGAAAGTGTGCACAAAACCTTTTGATGTTAAAGGCTTGTAAGTGCACTATCGAATGAGAACTTATTTTCTTTTTCTCTCTTGGCTGAAAGTCTATGTGTATAGAGTAGGATTTTTTATTTTTAAAACAAACAAAAATCTCTCTCTATTTTGCTTCTTCTTGGCCGAAAATTCATAACCTTATATTTATAGGTTGGCCGAATTTTCTTCTTCACCAAGTAGGGTTGGCCGAATTCATTGAATAGGAAATCTAGGGTTGGTTAATTTCCTTGAAAAGGAATTATCCTTTTCCCTAATTCCTATCAATTCAAGAATCCTAACCCTTGTAGGACTAGTGGTGGCCGAATTCTTTGTATAATAAGGAGTGTATGTGGACTTAATCCTTACCACATTAAGACTCTTATCACTTAAAAGAATTCAAACCCTAATCCAACACATAGTATTTAATTTACTGATCAGGAAAAGATTTTGATTTAAACTATTAATTAATTAAATAATTAATTAATTCCATTTAATCAAAACAATAAAATAAAATAATATCTTGGGCTATTTTATTTAGCCTTGCCGCCCACACCATGTATATATAGGCCCAATATTATTTTTCTTATTTTATTTAATCCATTAGACTTTAAATAAAAGCCCACATGTGAACCAGACTTATTCTTACTAAAAGAAACAAGCCTACATGTCTCCTTTTAATATATTAATATAATAGTGCAGCCCATTAAATAAATAATAGACATATTATATTCTTAATATATTAAATGCAATTCTAGATGGACCCATAAATTGGTCCGGTAGAATATATCAAGTGATCCATGCAAGTACGTGTGGATTGTGGATCTTGGCGGGCTATCTAAATTTAAGCTTCAATAGACATAACATAATCATAATCAACAAATGATTCACTTAGGTCCGATCTATTAATTTTAACTCATTCCACTAAAGAGCTAAAATTGAACTCTTAAATAAAGATAGAATAAGGAGATGTTTCTCATTCATACCCTATACAATCTTATAGGAGATGGTGTATCCTCGTGAATAATATCAGTAATCGCCAAGAGCTCATAGACAGCCTATAGCTCTCCAAGTTACCATATTTCCTCATATGACCACATTTTGAACTTGGATATTTTGACTTGTCCAGAAGCCATGTCTTCAATAATCAATTATTGAAAACTCAACGTTGAGATTTAGTATCCAATACCTCAAAACATCCATATGATGATATTATACTCTCATTTAATAAATGGAGCCACGATGTCCATATCTATAAATGAAGTCCTCTATCGATTAACAAATGAATACCACCAAACTATCGAGGATAGACTATGCTATAAAATCGTACTCATTGATAATTCAAATGATAACACTTGCAACCATAAGTCCATCATTTATCTCAGGATTAAGATCGACTCTCCGATTGTCCTAATAATGAAAAGACTTATATCTAGTGACGGTTCTAGATAAAGTATTTCATTGTGATCCTGTTCAATGCACCCAGTGCACTAGATTGTTTTACTCGAAAACCTTTCGATGATTTTAGACTCATCATAACTCATTTGATCCCACTCAAATGCTAGTAAAAGAATTCTACAACTTTATCAAGATAGAGGTGCCCAACCTTTAACTTAAGTTGTGAACGTTATTCAAGACTAACTAAAGAATTGTGTCTACCTCATACATATCCGGATGTACAAACAATTCTTCATATCTCATAGTCTTTTGACCTTATGATTATTTACCTTGACAATTATAATTATAAATGCTATAAGATTTTGCAGAATCAGAAATCACTTTATTTATATGAAAAGATTGTTAATTACAATATTACACTCTTGCTATTGAGCATAATCCTAACAGAAGGATGTCATCAACCATCACACCTCCATATCTCATTTCAATTAGGTGAACTCATACCTGAGGAATCACAGTATATTCCCCTAGCATAAACTAAACATCATCGTCGTTTCTTATAAATGTGTGACATATAGTGCCAGGAACAATTGATATTGAATGTAGATCAATATTGTATTTGTTTGGATCATATTTCACAATGGACTGAACGGGCACCAACAACTCTTCAAAAGTCATATTCTTGGACACGTATATTCTCTGATTATCATAGCCAACAAACCTCTAGTTTCCGTCTACTAATTGCTCCCATCGACCATTATAGGATATAACTATTCTAACTCGATCCATTTTCATGTACAAAAATATATTAACAAAATAAAGTTGGTATCATAAAACATAATAACATTGTGGATTATACAATAAAAATGAATAAAAAAGTTGGTATCATGCAATAAGTCTCGAAAAATTGTTAATAAGTCTCAGCATACAGTTCATAGGTCTCGAAGGATTAAACTAAAGTCTCTGACACCCCAAAAAGTCTCGGAGGATGATCAAACAAAAGTCGAGGAAATTGTTTTTGAAAAGTCTCGGAAATGTCTCCAAAAGTCTTGAAACATGTTAATAATAGTCTTAGAAACTAATAGCTGATTCAAAAGTCTCAGATACTTTCATAACATGTTCCGAGACTTTTGGAGACATTTTGGACACTTTCACCTGAGACTTTTGAAATACCTGCCGAGACTTTCTTCCGAGACTTTCTTCCAAGACTTTTGAATCAACTATTAGTTTTTGAGACTTTTATTAACATGTACCGAGACTTTTGGAGATATTTCCAAGTTTTTTGTAAAACAATTTCTAAGACTTTTGAATTTTCCAGACTATGCAACTAAACCTAACTACCTCAACAACTTTAACAATGGAAGATTCAAAACCAAAACATGACAAGAAATGAAATTACCTTGGCTTGATTTGTAGACAAACGAAGAGAATAAAAAGACAGCAACATCGATTTGTTCACGGCGACGGCAATTTGGAGAAGGAGATGAACTTCGAACGAGTTGGAGTCTTAGAGATGTAGTTAGATCCGATTTCAGTCTTTACAGAGCTTTTAAAATAGAGAGAGAAAATTATGTTTTAGACAACATAAAAGTAAGAGAAAGTTAAAGTCAGAGATATAATAAAAAATCTGTAAAGTAAGGGTATTTTTGGAAGTCACTTACTTTGGTGCCTTTAAAATATAAATTATTAAAGTGGTGATAGTCTTGAAACACCAACTAAAAAAAGTGACAAAACCCCCTATTTCCTCACCACAATGGTCGGTTCATAACTATCAATAATCATTATTTTAATATTCAAAAATTCACCTTGAGCAAATTCACTCAATATACATGCATAATATATGGCTGAGTAACACTCAGTGTTCTAGAAATTGGCCTAGGCAGGCCGACTAGGCCCTAAACGGTGCAGGCCTCCGCGAGTAGGGGTTATTCGGCCTTCCTAGGCATTTAGATCCGACTAATCGGCAGCCAGTTGGCCTAGACGTTTTTCTTAAAAAAAAAAGACCTTGACCCAAAGCAGAGCCTCGTCGTCGCCTCGCCACTGCAGCCCCAGCCGCTGTCATCGACATCGTCCAGTCATCCCCACCAATCGCTCCGGCAGCCATTTAGGGTGAGTTTTATTAGTTTAGAGAACAGAAAAAAATAATAATACGCAAAAATCAAAGCTGAAAATAAAAAAGAGGATTAATAAGAAAAAGAAGAAGAAGGTGAAGTCATGATTCGTGTAGATGAGTTGTAGGGAGGTGGTGTTTGAAGAGAGAGGGTTGGATTTGAGAAGAAGACACAATAAATATAAAAAATTAAAACTCAAAACCCAAATATGAAAAGTGAAAGACCAAGAGAAAAATTAATATAAAAAATTAAAAACAAAAGTTAGATGTCAAGCTGTCAACCATAAAGTAATGGGTAAATATCATTTTCATCCCTATGGTTTACCATATTATCCATTTCGGTCCTCGCTGTTTCGGTATTGGCTCGTTTAGTCCTTCTGTTACATTTTCCATTAAAAACAAACCATCTGATAAGTTCAGAGGGCAAAATGACTGTTATGCCCCTTAAAATGATCAGAGACTTGCAAGGACAATTTTGCCCTCACCTATCCATATGGTTATCATCACCATATAATATTTAATAAAATTTTAAAACAATCAAAATGAAAAATAAATAAATATAATTAAATGAAATAATTAAAACAATCTCTCTCTCTCTCTCTCTCTCTCTCTCTCTCCGAAACATCACCAGATTCACCATTCATCATCATCAACACCACCTAACCCAGAACTTCCATCATCATCAACAAACTTAGGGTTTGAATAATTGAATGTTTGTTTTATTTTTTAATTTAATTAATTAATAAAACAAACATTCAATTACTCAAACCCTAACACATTCATCTTTTTCTCTCCCTCATTCTCAAACCACCGAAACACAACACCAAACTATCATAGCTTCATCATTAATCTCCCAATCAGAAACCCTATTCACCTCATCATGAACAACATATATCCATCATCTTTCATATCAAACACCATTGCCAAACCCTAGCCATCAAAACCCACTGCCATAAACATCATCTATTCATCTCCCACATTAACAACATTGCCAAACCCTAGCCACCCAAACCGCCAATGTCACCCAAAACACCACCACTCTAATCCGCCACTCAAACCCACACAAACCACCATTGGCGGCCGAATCAATCCACACCAACCAATCGATCTTCACCCAAACCGATTGATCTGTACGAGGTCGTGGGATGCTCGATCTACACCAGATCGTGAAGAGATGAGATTCGGTTCACAAACACCCAGATCTGGTGCGATTCGGTTCATAAAGATATTCGAGAAGGAGATGAGATCAAGATCGAGATCTGGATTCGCGTGAGAGAGAGAGAGAGATTTCTGGTTTGAGTGGTGGTAGGTGTTTCACCTGTGTGGATTCGCGTGAGAGAGAGAGAGAGATAGGAAGATGGGTTCGGTTGATTCCAGATGAAAATGGGTTCAGGTTGATGCCAGATGAAGATTCGCGGGAGAGAGAGATAGGAAGATGGTTTTTCCGGGTTGATTCCAGACGAAGATTTGCGTGAGAGAGAGAGATAGGAAGATGGTTTTTCTGGGTTTGATTTTGGTGTTGGGAGGTGGAGGGTTTGGTGGGATTGGTTTCCGTGGTGGTGGTGGTTGTGTTTTTTCTGGATTTTCTGGGTTTCTGGGTTGATGCTGGTGGTTTGGTGGCTGGATTTTGGTGGTGGGGTGGGGCCCTTGGGCTACCGATTTGATTTCGTGGTGAGAGGTGTAGAGTTATGATGATGGTGGTTTTGTGATGATGTTGATGGTGGTGATTTAAGTAAAAATTCTGGTTTTAATTCTTGGTTGATGTTGATGATAGCTGGGTGTAATTAACTAATTCTTTTTAAATTTAACTAATTATAAATTTAATTAGTTTTATTTATTTTTTCATTTTTCATTTAATTAATTTCAAAACTACCATTTTGCCCTTTCATAAGATAGGCTTCTAGAAACTCTGACGTTGAATTACCGTCTTACCCTCGGTGACTTGACGGAATTATGAGAAACCCTAACGGAATTGGACGGTAGAGACCAAAATATGGATTAATTGAAAACGTTTGGACTTGTTTGGCCAGTACTGAAACAACGAGGACCGAAATGGATAATATGGTAAACCATAGGGACTAAAATGATATTTACCCTAAAGTAATATTGGTGAGATGATGGGTCTGTTAGTCTATGCACCACCAAAACCAAAAAACTAATATATAAAAGATATAAAAAAATAAAACAAAATCACATAACAATCGGAAGACTGGAAGAGAAAAAAAATATTTTTTCCACCTAGTTGCCGCCTAGGCACCGTCTAGGCGGTCTAGGCGTTAGGAGTCGGTCCATCGTAGGGCTGACGCCTAACATATACTAGAACATTGGTAACACTTAAGCCATCCCTGATTTGAACATATATACTCAAAATATGAATCGTAGGTCTCATTTTCACATATCTCACATTTAGCTTTGAAACTCACTCTGAAGTGAATCGCTTCAAGATTTATTAGCAAGCAATACCACAATAAAAATAAGATTTTGATGTTCTCAAGAATAATTATATGCACCATAATTAAAATCATTAGTATATTAATTCGTTCTTGGCATGCCAACTCTCATAATGGTATCATTTTACATTTCATCATTCTATTTCAAACCATTAGATTATGATTACCCGACTGACTATAAGCCTTATAAACTGAGCAAAATATAAAGTATGTGGGAGATCAATTTATGTCTAGTTCATGCTCTATCAAAAATAAGCATGTATATTATCAACAACAACATACATTAGAGTATAATGCATTTTCTATTGAATTGAGATTTTCTGCTGCTGATCTTTTTTCTGTAATACCCATTATGTCGTTTGGAATGTGGTCCATCAAAAATATTTATACTTTAAAAATCAACCTCGCAAGGGCACGAGTCAAAAGACATGTATAACAATAAACTAGTATATCGTGCAAGCAAGGGTATCGTCCATAGGAAGGTATCATCCGTCGACCGTCTCTCGTTTTAGTATTTATTAAAAGCAATGTAAATGAGAAAGCAGAAGTGGTGAGAGTGGTGTGTGTGATGTGTAAGCATGTGGAGTGTGTTGTTTGTAGGAAAGAAAGCATGGACATGATATGAAAAATAACCTAAGAAAACTAAGGATAGAAATGTAACCAGGTGTTTACCTATTAATCTACTCATAACTAAATTAATCTACCGATAAAGGCAAACACCCTAAGTAACAAAAATAAAGATGGCCATGAGAGATGCAAGATAATGTAAAAACAAGGTACTCATGACCACAAAAACAATCATGCCTCCTAGAATAACTAACCGTATCATCAATCTTTATAAGGACAATCTACTTTTAAGTGGCCGGGATGGCTTGGATTGGTGTGCTCACAATCCACCCATTTCACTCTAATCGGGATGTATCGGATTGGTGTGCTCACGATACATCCCTTTCACTCTAGCATAGATAGATTTAGGTGGCCGGGATGGCTTGGATTGTTATGCTCGCAATCCACCGCTACCACTTTAGCCTGGATGAATCGGATTGGTGTGCTAACGACATATCCCTTCCATTCAAGATAGCTTGCTTTATTCACCGTAGTATGGGTATCTCAACTTGGATTGAGAGTTGGTGTACATACTCAAACCAATGAGATATTTAATCCAATTTAAAAACATCTAATCAATTTAACATCAAAACAATGAATTAAGAATTGGTGTGCCTACTAAATCCAAAGAGATATCAAATACGTAAAGAACAATGAATGAAACTAAAGAGATAAAATTAAATGCAAGTCAATCAAATAAATGACACTAGTGTTAGGTTTACATATTTTCCTAATGGGGATACACATCAAAGATGAAAATAACAAAAGAAGAGTAAAAGAGAAAGCCCTGTTAGGATTATGCTCAATAGCAAGAGTGTAATATTGTAATTGACAATCTTTTCATATTAATAAAGTGTTTTCTGATTCTTACAAATACTTATAGCATTTATTATTATAATTGTCAAGGTAAATAATCATAAGGTCAAAAGACTACGAGAAATAAAGAATTGTTCATACATCTGGATATGTGTGAGGTAGACACAATTCTTTAGTTAGTCTTTAATAACGTTCACAACTTAAGTTAAAGGTTGGGCACCTCTATCTTGATAAAGTTGTAGAATTCTTTTATCAGCATTTGAATGGGATCAAATGAGTTATGATGAGTCTAAAATCATCGAAAGGTTTTCGAGTAAAAGAATCTAGTGCACTGGGTGCATTGAACAGGATCACAATGAAATACTTTATCTAGAACCGTCACTAGATATAAGTCTTTTCATTATTAGGACAATCGGAGATTCGATCTTAATCCTGAGATAAATGATGGACTTATGGTTGCAAGTGTTATCATTTGAGTTATCAATGAGTACGATTTTATAGCATAGTCTATCCTCGATAGTTTGGTGGTATTCATTTGTTAATCGATATAGGACTTCATTTATAGATATGGACATCGTGGCTCCATTTATTAAATGAGAGTATAATATCATCATATGGATATTTTGAGGTATTGGATATTAAATCTCAACGTTGAGTTTTCAATAATGATTATTGAAGACATGGCTTCTGGACAAGTCAAAATATCCAAGTTCAAAATGTGGTCATATAAGGAAATATGGTAACTTGGAGAGCTATAGGCGGTCTATGAGCTCTTGGCGATTACTGATATTATTCACGAGGATACACCATCTCCTATAAGATTGTCTAGGGTATGAATGAGAAACATCTCCTTATTCTATCTTTATTTAAGAGTTCAATTTTAGCTCTTTAGTGGAATGAGTTAAAATTAATAGATCGGACCTAAGTGAATCATTTGTTGATTGTGATTAGGTTATGTCTATTGAAGCTTAAATTTAGATAGCCCGCCAAGATCCACAATCCACACGTACTTGCATGGATCACGTGATATATTCTACCGGACCAATTTATGGGTCCATCTAGAATTGCATTTAATATATTAAGAATATAATATGTCTATTATTTATTTAATGGGCTGCTCTATTATATTAATATATTAAAAGGAGACATGTGGGCTTGTTTCTTTTAGTAAGAATAAGTCTGGTTCACATGTGGGCTTTTATTTAAAGTCTAATGGATTAAATAAAATAAGAAAAATAATATTAGGCCCATGTATGTATGGTGTGGGCGGCAAGGCTAATAAAATAGCCCAAGATATTATTTTATTGTTTTGATTAAATGGAAATTAATTAATTATTTAAATAATTAATAGTTTAAATCAAAATCTTTTCCTGATTAGTAAATAAAATACTATGTGTTGGATTAGGGTTAGAATTCTTTTAAGTGATAGGAGTCCTAATGTGGTAAGGATTAAGTCCACATACACTCCATACCACACAAAGAATTCGGCCACCCTAGTCCTATAAGGGTTAGGATTCTTAAATTGATAGGAATTAGGGAAAAGCACAATTCCTTTTCAAGTAAGGAAATTGGCCAACCCTAGATTTCCTACACAAAGAATTCGGCCAACCCTATTTTGAGAAGGAGAAATTTCGGTCACCTTATAAATATAAGGTGATAAATTTCGGCCACCAAGAAGCTTGAGTGAGAGAGATTTTTGTTTGCTTTGAAAAATAAAAATCTTACTCAATACACATAGAATTTCGGCAAAGAGAGAAAAAGAAAAATAAGTTCTCATTCGATAGTGCACTTGCAAGCCTTTAACATCAAAAGGTTTTGTGCACACTTTCGATTTAGGGTTACGCGAGTTCCAATCATATCGATTGTGAATTCAAAAGTGACCGGAACTATTTTTCTAGGCTCTTGGTGTTTTGGGATTGAAGATCAGGATCAGAAGTTCCATACATCCATTCTCAGGTAAGCAATTCAAAGAAAAAAGGGAAACCACGCTCCTAGGTGATTCACGTACATGCTAGGATTGAAGATCTTGCGGATTACCATCGACGAAAGTCAATCGGATCACGTGACAAGAGGTATTTAACTCTAACCGTATATTTGTGTTTAATTAATTAAAGGGTTAAGGTTCAAATCTTTAGAAAAATTATAAACTATACGAAAATCTACTTTTCGCCTTCCGTTGCGGTTTTAGTTAATTTTTCCCTACAATTGGTATCAAAGCCCTGGTTGTACCCTTTAATTAATTAACGTATATATACGTGAATCTATTTCTTTTTATTGTGATTATGCATGTTTTAGAAAGAGACGGCACTCTAGGTATTCGCATATATAATTACATGTCGAAGGTATGGATTTATATATGTTGTTATAAAGTGAATTGTTATTGCTCAATTTTGGTCCTAGATTTTCTATGTAATTTTTTTTTCGGAATTGTGACAAGAAGGGTGGCCTATTATCGTCACAAGTTCCTTCTTGATAGTTGCTTAATTTTTTTGTTGTTGTATAAAATAGTGCAGTTTTTTTTTTAATGTATTAAAAATACTGCAGTTTTTTTTAGTGCAGTTTTTTATTTGTAAAAAAAATAAATAAATATTACTGCAGTATTTTATTGTATAAAATAAGCTGTAATATATTCAAGATTCGAAGACTCAAAAATTTGAAGAAATTGGAGCATCCGTAACCCGTCTTGGCACCCGTGCGCACCGAGACAACAAGCGCGCACGCAACCAAGCGTGCAGTTGCGCTTGTTGCGGTTCAGTAGCGCTCGACCCATGCATAGGCTGGCCGTGCGGCAGCTCATGCCCTTGCATGGGCTAGGCATGCGCATGGGCTGCTGTGGTGATCTATGGGTGCACAAGTTTCGTGCACGAGATGGTCGCTTGAAGTCTTGTCCGCCAAGAAAGGAGTTTTTGTATTCCGTACAATTGTAATTTACATGCTTTTCTAGGACGGACCAAAATTGTGGCTATTTATTTTTTATGTATAAATATTATACTATTTGTTATTGTATGATAACATGTCATATAGAATAGGAGTGCCACTCATATATCTCTTTTGGTATGAACATGCATTGAATGATTTAGGTATCTAATTGACATCTAGATAACTTGGTAAAATCATTCTTTGGAATTTAATCACATGCCTTAAATAATTGAGTGGGAGAAGGTGTGTTAGAACGCCTATGGCCTCCAAGGTTAGTTGAGTTTTATTATTTTTGGTAATCCCCCCAAGGGGCGTCCATAAATGGAATTTAACAAAATACTTCCTTACAAGGATAGACTAGACAATTGACTTAAACGAAATCTACTCCCTAAGGAGGGATTCTCGTGAGAGAAAATTGAGGGTCGATATCTTGGTGACACACTCAATGTAATTTTATTAATATCCTCCTAAGAGTTCTTGTTAATAAAATTGCAAGGCTAAAATTGAAAACGCTGGTTGTTATGTTAACAATTAGGTGGGACCTAGTCCAACTAGTAAATAGTACGAACTCCCAAAGGAGGCGTAAGATTTATGGGTGTTGGATCACCGTTGAATTTTTACGATTGAATTATTTATTTAATTCAAGATAAATATTTAAAAGTGCTTTATCATGATTATTTACTTATATATGTTTTTGTTTTAATCAGAAATCATGACCCCATCACTTATGAACATCCTGAAAGATAACACCTTAACTAGAGATAATTATGTCACATGGAAAAGGAAAATTGGGTTGTTGCTGCAAAGTGAAAAACATAAATTTGTTCTAACTACTCCTAAACCACCCCTTCCTAATAATGAATCTAGTGTGATGCAAAGAGATGAGTATGAGCAGTGGAAGACTTCTGATGATATGGCAAAATGTTATATTATGGCCACTATCTCCGACGTGTTGCAACAGCAACATGCAGGAATGAAGTCCGCTGTTGATATAATGATGTCTCTAGAGGAAATGTTTGCTATGAGGTCTAGGACGACTAAGAGAGAGGTAGTGACTGCTTTTATGAATCTTAGCATGAAACCTGGACAATCTGTGAAAGATCACATGATGAAAGTCATAGCACATCTCAATATTGCTGAACTAAATAGTGCTGAGATTGATGGTGAGACCAAAATTGATATGGTAGTTAACTCACTATCAGATTCCTTTGATCAGTTCAAGTTGGACTACACCTTGAACAAAAAGGAATACACCTTGCAGGGCCTGATGCAAGATGTTCAAAGCGTTGAAAAGATCCTTGTGAAAAACAAAGGTCAAGAGATTCATTTGGTTGGTAAAGTTGCTACTGTTAAGACCCGTAAGAAGGTCAAGAAACAACAGAAGAAAAAGCAACTTGGGCCTACCCAGAAGGAAACCAAGAAAGTAACCAAGATCAAAGGGAAATGCTTCCTTTGTGGTGAAAAGGGATATTGGAAAAGAGATTGCCCAAAGTCCCAGAATAAGAAGGAAGAAGGTAATATTAATTATCTTGAAACATGTTTTCTGGCAGATTCTACTGATTCTTGGATCATAGACTCTGGAGCCACTAATCATGTTTGTTATTCCTTGCAGGGGTTCCAAGAAAGGAGAAGGCTGAATGAAGATGAAGTCAATCTGCGCTTGGGCAACGGAACGTTAGTGTCTGCAAGTGCAGTGGGAGATATTAGAATTATTTTAGATTCTAGTATGCCTTTAGATTTAATAGACGTTTATTATGTACCTCAATTCAAGAGGAATTTAATTTCAGTTTCTTGTTTAAATAAATTTGGATATTTGGTTACTTTTAATAAAGCTTTTATTATTAGTAAGAATGACAAAATTGTTTGCAAAGGTACATTGGAAAACGGTCTATTCTTTTTGCATAGAAATATCTCTCACTCATTAGACACAGAAATAACGGAACCTAATCATAAAAGAGTAAAATTATCAAAAGATAAAACCTACCTTTTGCATTTACGCCTAGGTCACATTAACCGTAATAGGATTAAAAGATTGGTATGTGACGGACCTTTAAGTGACTTAAAGGTTGATGATCTAGCAACTTGTGAATCTTTTTTGGAAGGTAAAATGACCAAAAGGCCGTTCAATACCAAATGTGCAAGAACCACTGAATGTTTAGGACTAATACACACTGATGTATGTGGTCCTATGAGCATTCAAGGTAGAGGTGGTGTAGGGCAAAATCGATATAAAACGCAGCGGAAGAAATGAAAAATAGATTTCGTATGGTTTTAAAATTTTTCTCAAAGTTGAACCTTAACCTTTTAATTAATTAAACTCAAATATATACGGTTAGAGTTAAATACCTCTT
Organism: Dipteronia sinensis; assembly: GCA_033220585.1. Lineage (NCBI taxonomy): Eukaryota > Viridiplantae > Streptophyta > Magnoliopsida > Sapindales > Sapindaceae > Dipteronia > Dipteronia sinensis. The sequence continues at coordinate 41,409,285 of CM065641.1, forward strand.
GACGCGTGATCCGATTGACTTACGTCGATTGGTAATCCGCAAAATCTTTTTCGATGCCCGTAAACAGTACCCGCGTGAACAGTACTCGCGTGAACAGTGATCATGAATAGTACCGCGTGAACAGTGATCGTGAACAGTACCGCGAGATCTTCCAATCCGAACACGTACGTGAATCACCTAGGAGCGTGGTCTCCCTTTTTCTTTAAATTGCAAACCTGAGAATGGATGAACAAAGTTTTCTTTTTCTTTTGTTAGTCACAAAACAATTAAAAGAAGACAAAAATTATTCTGGTCACTTTTGAGTTCTCAATCTAATGATCGAAACTCGCGTGAACCTAATTCGATGTTGTACACACAAGCTTATTGATGAACAAGCAATCAGTGTACTATCAAAGAATAATCTCTTCTCTCTTTTATGTTTAGTAGAATAAAAATTATCCTTTTCTATGAATTGAGAAGAAGAAGAAAAATTGAATCATTCAATCAACCATTGTGGCCGAATTCTATATGTAGTATTATATAGGTGGCCGAAATTTTGCTTCCTCTTCTATTTATGATTGCCGAAATTTTCCTCTAATTGGACTAGGGTTGCCGCAAATCACATACCAAAAAGAGTTTGTGTTGCACCCTAATTTCCATCAACCTTTAGACTTCAAAACTTAATCCAACTCATAGATATTTTTATTCTTTTATTGACTAAATAAAAAGACTTCTTATTTGATTAAATAAATAAAATTAATTATTTATTTTCTTATCAAACAAGTCTTTTACTTTTAATATACTACTACCAATAGTATAATTTTATGAAATATATTTCCTGATCAGAAAAAGATTTGTTTCTTAATTAAACAATTAATTAATAAATTAACTAATTCTTATTTAATTAAAACAATGAAACAAAATAATATATTAGGTTAATATATACACCTTGCCGCCCCACTTATATAAATGGGCCATATATTATTTTCTTATTTCAATTAATCCATTGGACTTTAAATAAAATCCCACATGTGAACCAGATCCATTCTTACAAAAAGAAACAAGCCCACATATCTCCTTTTAATATATTAATATAATAGTGCAGCCCATTAATTAAATAATAGACATATTATATTCTTGATATATTAAAAACAATTCTAGATGGACCCTTAAATCGGCCCGGTAGAATATATCAAGTGATCCATGCAAATACGTGTGGATTGGGGATCTTGGCGGGCTATCTAAATTTAAGCTTCAATAGACACAACCTAATCACAATCAACAAATGATTCACTTAGGTCCAATCTATTAATTTTAACTCATTCCACTAAAGAGCTAAAATTGAACTCTTAAATAAAGATAGAATAAGGATATGTTTCTCATTCATACCCTAGACAATCTTATAGGAGATGGTGTATCCTCGTGAATAATATCAGTAATCGCCAAGAGCTCATAGACCGCCTATAGCTCTCCAAGTTACCATATTTCCTCATATGACCACATTTCGAACTTGGATACTTTGACTTGTCCAGAAGCCATGTTTTCAATAATCATTATTGAAAACTCAATGTTGAGATTTAATATCCAATACCTCAAAACATCCATATGATGATATTACACTCTCATTTAATAAATGGAGCCATGATGTCCATATCTATAAATGAAGTCCTCAATCGATTAACAAATGTATACCACCAAACTATCGAGGATAGACTATGCTATATAATCGTACTCATTGATAGCTCTAATGATAAAACTTGCAACCATAAGTCCATCATTTATTTCAGGATTAAGATAGACTCTCCGATTGTCCTCTTTAATGAAAAGACTTATATCTAGTGAGGGTTCTAGATAAAGTATTTCATTGTGATCCAGTTCAATGCACCTAGTGCACTAGATTCTTTTACTCGAAAACCTTTCGATGATTTTAGACTCATCATATTCATTTGATCCCACTCAAATGCTAGTAAAAGAATTCTACAACTTTAACAAGATAGAGGTGCCCAACCTTTAACTTAAGTTGTGAACGTTATTCAAGACTAACTGTAGAATTGTGTCTACCTCATACATATCCGGATGTATGAACAATTCTTCATGTCTCATAGTCTTTTGACCTTATGATTATTTACCTTGACAATTATAATAATAAATGCTATAGGTAATTGTAAGAATCAGAATTCACTTTATTAATATGAGAAGATTGTCAATTACAATATTACACTCTTGCCATTGAGCATAATCCTAACAATCTCCCACTTGCTCTATAGCAAGTGTGTCATATCTCTCATTCCCATGTTCTCTAGATGTCCATCAAAGCCCTTCTGAGGTAGAGCCTTTGTGAAAGGATCCGCTAGATTTTCTGCTGACGCGATTTTGGTGATCGTCACGTCTCCCCTATGAACAATTTCCCTCAAAAGGTGATATTTCTTCAATGTGTTTACCTCTCTTATGACTTCTTAGGTTCTTTCGAATTAGCCACTGCACCACTGTTGTCACAGTGTATAGTGATCTGCTTATTCACACTAGGAACCACTTCTAAGTCAATCAAGAATTGGCTGAGCCAAACAGCCTCTTTGGCAGGTTCGCATGCAGCAACATACTCAGCTTCCATGGTGGAATCAGCAATACAAGATTGCTTGATACTCCTCCATATGACTGCTCCTCCTCCAATGGTAAACACAGATCCTGATGTGGATTTTCTGTAGTCAGAATCAGACTGGAAATCAGAATCTGTATACCCAACGCGAATTAAATCCCCTCCAGAGTATACAAGCATATAATCTCTAGTTCTCTTGAGATACTTGAAAATATGCTTGACTGCCGTCCAATGATCAGGACCAGGTTTCGATTGAAACCTGCTAACTATGCCAACAGCAAAACAAATATCTGGTCTAGTACAGAGCATTGCATGCATGAGACTTCCAACTGCCGAGTCATATGGAACTCTACTCATGAATTGCTTTTCATGCACATTCTTAGGTGCTTGACCCTTAGAAAGTTTGATTTCATGTATAAAAGGTAACATACCTTTCTTGGAATCTTGCATGGTGAATCTAGACAAGATTTTATCAATGTATGAAGCTTGGGATAATGCAAACGTTCTATTCTTTCTATCCCTTATTACTTGGATACCAAGAATATAACTTGCTTCTCCTAAGTCCTTCATATCAAATTGTTTTGCTAACCATTCTTTCACTGATGTCAATACACCTACATCGTTTCCAATGAGTAGTATATCATCAACATAAAGAATGAGGAAAACCAACTTGTCACCTTTGATCCTCTTGTATACACAAGGTTCGTCAGGGTTTTGAATATATCCAAAACCCTTTACAGCTTGATCGAACCTTATGTTCCAGGATCTGGATGCTTACTTTAGTCCATATATGGACTTTTGCAACTTGCATACTCTTTCTTCTTGGCCTTTTTCAATGAATCCCTCTAGTTGCATCATAGAGATGCTCTCGTCAAGACTTCCATTAAGGAAAGCTATCTTGACGTCCATTTGCCAAATCTCTAGGTCTAGAGATGCTGCAATGGATAAGAGTATCCTAATGGATTTAAGCATGGCCACAGGTGAGAAGGTTTCCTTGTAATCGATACCTTCTTTCTGTGTATAACCTTTAGCTACTAGTCTAGCTTTAAAGGTTTCCACCTTACCATCCATACCTCTTTTCCTCTTGTATACCCACTTGCACCCAATGGGTTTTATCCCTTTAGGCAAGTCTACAAGGGACCAGACTTTGTTATTGAACATCGATTCAATCTCGGATTGCATTGCCTTTTTGCCAATGACGACAATCAACATCCTCCATAGCTTCCTTGTACGTGTAGGGATTATCGTAGTCTGGGAGATTCTCAACAGATTCTCCTAGACCGATATATCTTTCGGGTTGTGTTCTAACCCTCCCACTACGACGAGGAATGGTAGGTTGTTGATCTTGTGTCAGAGTGGAACTTATAATTGGGCTGGGTTGTGAAACCTCTTGTGGAATTGTATCTCCTGACATCTTATTCAGGACAATTCTACTTTTGGGCACAAAATTATTCATATAGTCCTTTTCTAGAAATGAAGCATTTGTTGAAACAAATACTTTTAGATCAGAAGGACTATAGAAATAATATCCTTTAGTTCCTTTTGGATACCCCACAAATATACATGTTTCCGAATGGGATTCCATCTTTTCTGTCTTTCCTTTCAACACATTTGCAGGACAACCAAATATCCTCATGTGTTGTAAACTAGGCTTTCGCTCAGTCCACAATTCATGTGGGGTTTTAGGGACAGATTTAGATGGTACATCGTTTAGAATATATATTGCTGTTTGTAGAGCATATCCCCAAAAAGAAATAGGAAGTGTTGAATAACTCAACATTGATTTAACCATCTCTAAAAGAGTCCTATTTCTCCTTTCTGCTACCCCATTTTGTTGAGGTGTACCTGGTGCAGAAAGATGAGAAACTATCCCATTATCAATAAGATATTGCTGAAACTCTCCAGATAGATATTCTCCACCACGATCAGATCTCAAGATTTTTATATGTTTCTCAAGCTGATTTTCTACTTCAGATTTGAATGCTTTGAACATATCAAATGCATCCGACTTATGTCTCATGAGATACACGTAACCAAATCTTGAGTAATCATCTGTGAAGGTGATGAAGTACTCATATCCACCTCTAGCTTGAATGCTCATAGGACCACATACATCAGTGTGTACTAGTCCTAAACATTCAGTGGCTCTTGCACCTTTGGTATTGAACGGCCTTTTGGTCATTTTACCTTCCAAACAAGATTCACAAGTTGATAGATCATCAACCTTTAAGTCACTTAAAGGTTCGTCACATACCAATCTTTTAATCCTATTAAGGTTAATGTGACCTAGGCGTAAATGCCAAAGATAGGTTTCATCTTTTGATAATTTTACTCTTTTATGATTAGGTTCCGTTATTTCTGTGTCTAACGAGTGAGAGATATTTCTATGCAAAAGGAATAAACCGTTTTCCAATGTACCTTTGCAAACAACTTTGTCATTCTTACTAATAATAAAAGTTTTATTAAAAGTAACCGAATATCCAAACTTATTTAAACAAGAAACTGAAATTAAATTCCTCTTGAATTGAGGTACATAATAAACGTCTATTAAATCTAAATGCCTACTAGAATCTAAAATAACTCTAATATCTCCCACTGCACTTGCAGACACTAACGTTCCATTGCCCAAACGCAAATTGACTTCATCTTCATTCAACCTTCTCTTTTCCCAAAACCCCTGCAAGGAATAACAAACATGATTAGTGGCTCCAGAGTCTATGATCCAAGAATCAGTAGAATCTGCCAGAAAACATATTTCTAGATAATTGACATTACCTTCTTCCTTTTTTTTCCTGGACTTTGGGCAATCTATTTTCCAATGTCCCTTTTTTACCACAAAGGAAGCATTTCCCTTTGATCTTGGTTACTTTCTTGGTAGGCCCAAGTTTCTTTTTCTTCTGTTGTTTCTTGACCTTCTTACGGGTCTTAACAGTAGCAACTTTACCAACAAAATGAATCTCTTGACCTTTGTTTTTCACAAGGATCTTTTCAGCGCTTTGAACATCTTGCATCAGGCCCTGCAAGGTGTATTCCTTTTTGTTCAAGGTGTAGTCCAACTTGAACTGATCAAAGGAATCTGACAGTGAGTTAACTACCATATCAATTTTGGTCTCACCATCAATCTCAGCACCATTTAGTTCAGCAATATTGAGATGTGCTATGACTTTCATCATGTGATCTTTCACAGATTGTCCAGGTTTCATCCTAAGATTCATAAAAGCAGTCACTGCCCCTCTCTTAGACGTCCTAGACCTCATAGCAAACATTTCCTCTAGAGACATCATTATATCAGCAGCGGACTCCATTCCTTCATGTTGATGTTGCAACACGTCGGAGATAGTGGCCATAATGTATTATTTTGCCATATCATCAGAAGTCTTCCACTGCTCATACTCATCTCTTTGCATCACATTAGATTCATTATTAGGAAGGGGTGGTTTAGGAGTGGTCAGAACAAACTTATGTTTTTCACTTTGCAGCAACAACCCAATTTTCCTTTTCCATGTTACGTAGTTATCTCCAGTTAAGGTGTTATCTTTCAGGATGTTCATAAGTGATGGGGTCATGATTTCTGATTAAAACAAAAACATATATAAGTAAATAATCATGATAATAGCACTTTTAAAAATTTATCTTGAATTAAAATAAATAATTCAATCATAAAAATTCAACGGTGATCCAACACCCATAAATATTACGCCTCCTTTGGGAGTTCGCACTATTTACTAGTTAGACTAGGTCCCACCTAATTGTTAACATAACAACCAGCGTTTTTAATTTTAGCCTTGTAATTTTTATTAACAAGAACTCTTGGGAGGATATTAATAAAATTACATTGAGTGTGTTACCAAGATATCGACCCTCAATTTTCTCTCACGAAAATCCCTCCTTGAGGAGTAGATTTCGTTTAAGTCAATTGTCTAGTCTATCCTTGTAAGGAAGTATATTGTTAAATTCCATTTATGGACGCCTCTTGGGGGGATTACCAAAAATAATAAAACTCAACTAATCTTGGAGGCCATAGGCGTTCTTGCACACCTTCTCCCACTCAATTATTTAAGGCGTGTGATTAAATTCCAAAGAATGATTTTTACCAAGTTATCTAGATGCCAATTAGATACCTAAATCATTCAATGCATGTTCATACCAAAAGAGATATATGAGTGGCACTCCTATTCTAAAATTTCATGTTATCATACAACAACAAATATTGTAATATTTAAGCAAAAATTAAATAGCAACAATTTTGGCCCATCCTAGAAAAGCAAGTAAATTACAATTGTTAGGAATACAAGATCTTCAGGTGGCCATCAACCATACGCTCATCCCTCGGCCTCCTCCCATGGACGTGCACAGCCCACAACCCCACAAGGGGCTGCCTTGCGCAGTCCGTAAGGCCACACAAGGCTGCCGTGCGCAGCCCACCAAGGATTGGGCTTGCCATGAGCAGCCCAATCCAGTCCTAGGGTGAGCACGGTGCTCATTCTCGGTTCCGGTTGCTTCGTTTTTCTTCGTGTTTTCGAATTTTCAATACCCGAATACATTACATCATTTTACGAATAAATTACTGCAGCAAATTTTTTTTTTATTTTTTTTATTTTACTGCAATAAGATTTACAAAAAAAAATACTGCACCTGATTACAAAAAAAATACTGCACTTATTTGACATATTTTACATACAAAAAAAATAAAACCCTAGCAACTACCAAGAAGGAATTATAGGCGATAATAGACCACCCTTCTTGTTACAAATCCGAAACAAAAATTACATTGAAATTCTAGGACCAAAATCGAGCAATAACAATTCACTTTATAAAACATATATAAATCCATACATTCAACATGTAATTATATATGCGAATACCTAGAGTGCCATATCTTTCTAAAACATGTATAATCACAATAAAAAAGAAATAGATTCACGTATATATACGTTAATTAATTAAAAGGTACAACCAAGGCTCTGATACCAATTGTAGGGAAAAATCGATATAAAACGTAGCGGAAGAAACGAAAAATAGATTTCGTATGGTTTTAAAATTTGTCTCAAAGTTGAACCTTAACCTTTTAATTAATTAAACTCAAATATATACGGTTAGAGTTAAATACCTCTTGACGCTTGATCCGATTGACTTACATCGATTGGTAATCCGCAAAATCTTTTCCGATGCCCGTGAACAGTACCCGCGTGAACAGTACCCTCGTGAACAGTGATCGTGAACAGTACACGAGATCTTCCAATCCGATCACGTACGTGAATCACCTAGGAGCGTGGTCTCCCTTTTTCTTTAAATTGCAAACCTGAGAATGGATGAACAAAGTTTTCTTTTTCTTTTGTTAGTCACAAAACAATCAAAAGAAGACAAAAATTATTCCGGTCACTTTTGAGTTCTCAATCTAATGATCGAAACTCGCGTGAACCTAATTCGATGTTGTACACACAAGCTTAATGATGAACAAGCAATCAGTGTACTATCAAAGAATAATCTCTTCTCTCTTTTATGTTTAGTAGAATAAAAATTATCCTTTTCTATGAATTGAGAAGAAGAAGAAAAATTGAATCATTCAATCAACCATTGTGGCCGAATTCTATATGTGGTATTATATAGGTGGCCGAAATTTTGCTTTTCTATTTAGGATTGCCGAAATCTTCCTCTAAATGGACTAGGGTTGCCGCAAATCACATACCAAAAAGAGTTTGTGTTGCACCCTAATTTCCATCAACCTTTAGACTTCAAAACTTAATCCAACTCATAGATATTTTTATTCTTTTATTGACTAAATAAAAAGACTTCTTATTTGATTAAATAAATAAAATTATTTATTTATTTTCTTATCAAACAAGTCTTTTACTTTTAATATACTACTACCAATAGTATAACATTATGAAATATATTTCCTGATCAGAAAAAGATTTGTTTCTTAATTAAACAATTAATTAATAAATTAACTAATTCTTATTTAATTAAAACAATGAAACAAAATAATATATTAGGTTAATATATACACCTTGCCGCCCCACTTATATAAATGGGTCATATATTATTTTCTTATTTCATTTAATCCATTGGACTTTAAATAAAAGCCCACATGTGAACCAGACCCATTCTTACTAAAAGAAACAAGCCCACATGTCTCCTTTTAATATATTAATATAATAGTGCAGCCCATTAATTAAATAATAGACATATTATATTCTTGATATATTAAAAACAATTCTAGATGGACCCTTAAATTGGCCCGGTAGAATATATCAAGTGATCCATGCAAATACGTGTGGATTGGGGATCTTGGCGGGCTATCTAAATTTAAGCTTCAATAGACACAACCTAATCACAATCAACAAATGATTCACTTAGGTCCAATCTATTAATTTTAACTCATTCCACTAAAGAGCTAAAATTGAACTCTTAAATAAAGATAGAATAAGGAAATGTTTCTCATTCATACCCTTGACAATCTTATAGGAGATGGTGTATCCTCGTGAATAATATCAGTAATCGCCAAGAGCTCATAGACCGCCTATAGCTCTCCAAGTTACCATATGACCACATTTCGAACTTGGATACTTTGACTTGTCCGGAAGCCATGTTTTCAATAATCATTATTGAAAACTCAACGTTGAGATTTAATATCCAATACCTCAAAACATCCATATGATGATATTATACTCTCATTTAATAAATGGAGCCACGATGTCCATATCTATAAATGAAGTCCTCTATCGATTAACAAATGTATACCACCAAACTATCGAGGATAGACTATGCTATATAATCGTACTCATTGATAGCTCTAATGATAACACTTGCAACCATAAGTCCATCATTTATCTCCGGATTAAGATAGACTCTCCGATTGTCCTCTTTAATGAAAAGACTTATATCTAGTGACGGTTCTAGATAAAGTATTTCATTGTGATCCAGTTCAATGCACCTAGTGCACTAGATTCTTTTACTCGAAAACCTTTCGATGATTTTAGACTCATCATATTCATTTGATCCCACTCAAATGCTAGTAGAAGAATTCTACAACTTTAACAAGATAGAGGTGCCCAACATTTAACTTAAGTTGTGAACATTATTCAAGACTAACTAAAGAATTGTGTCTACCTCATACATATCCGGATGTATGAACAGTTCTTCATGTCTCATAGTCTTTTGACCTTATGATTATTTACCTTGACAATTATAATAATAAATGCTATAAGTAATTGTAAGAATCAGAATTCACTTTATTAATATGAGAAGATTGTCAATTACAATATTACACTCTTGTCATTGAGCATAATCCTAACTAGGTGGATATGAGTACTTCATCACCTTCACAGATGATTACTCAAGATTTGGTTATGTGTATCTCATGAGACAAAAGTCGGATGCTTTTGACATGTTCGAAGCATTCAAAGCTGAAGTAGAAAATCAGCTTGAGAAACATATAAAAATCTTGAGATCTGATCGTGGTGGAGAATATCTATCTGGAGAGTTTCAGCAATATCTTATTGATAATAGGATAGTTTCTCAGTTTTCTGCACCAAGTACACCTCCACAAAATGGGGTAGCAGAAAGGAGAAATAGAACTCTTTTAGTGATGGTTAGGTCAATGTTGAGTTATTTAACACTTCCTATTTCTTTTTGGGGATGTGCTCTACAAACAGCAATATACATTCTAAACGATGTACCATCTAAATCTGTCCCTAAAACCCCACATGAATTGTGGACTGGACGAAAACCTAGTTTACAGCACATGAGAATATTTGGTTGTTCTGCACATGTGTTGAAAGGAAAGACAGAAAAGATGGAGTCCCGTTCAGAAACATGTATATTTGTGGGGTATCCAAAACGAACTAAAGGATATTATTTCTATAGTCCTAATGATCTAAAACTATATGAATAATTTTGTGCCCAAAAGTAGAATTGTTCTGAATGAAATGTCAGGAGATACAATTCCACAAGAGGTTTCATAACCTAGCCCAATTGTAAGTTCCACTCCAACACAAAATCAACAACCTACCATTCCTCGTCGTAGTGGAAGGGTTATAACACAACCCTGAAAGATACATCGGTCTAGGAGAATCTGTTGAGAATCTCTTGGACGACGATGATTGATCTTGCCTAAAATATTGTATATTTCGGCCCTCATTCCTATTCTTTTGTCTCGTTCTCGGATGTATTTTCTATATATTTTATGTCTTTCATATCTAATAGGCTCGTTTGTGCTAATTGCAGACAATGGTTGTAATTCGGGTGTTAGAAGCACTTTGCAGTGGTTCGGGTAGAAAAGGGGCAAGAAGGGAAGACAAAGGATCATAAGCAGCACTACAGTGCGGGTCAAGTGCGGGTCAAGTGCGGGTCGCAACCGAACTCCGACCGCACTTCAGACCTGCACTCCAGTCGCACTCATGTCCATAGCCGGGACAGGATGCAAGTGGACAGATAAAGTGCGGGTGCAGTGCGGGTCATCCAACCGCACTTAACCCGCACCAATGCCAAACCAGAGAAGTTTAAGTTGCACCAGACAGTTAGAGTGCGGGTACTGTGCGGGTCAGCAAACCGCACTCTACCCGTACTATCACCAAGAACAGAAGAGCAGAGTTGTACCTGACATTTGAGTGCGGGCACTGTGCGGGTCATCCAACCGCACTCTACCCGCACTATTGCTCAAGACAGAAGGTAGATTTTGCACCTGACAGGGAAGTGCGATTCAAGTGCGAGTAAAGTGCGAGTCAAGTGCGGGTCAAGTGCGGGTCAAGTGCGGGTAATTCAACCGCACTCCACCCGCACTATTGCCCAGATCAGAGAACTGAAGATGAAGAAAACCTTTACAGTGCGGGTACAGTGCGGGTAATTCACCCGCACTCCAGCCGCACTCCGCGCGTGACAGCTTCTTGTTTGAAGCTTAAGTGACCTATTTTCCCATCCTCTATAAATAGAAAAGGATTGGAACGAACCAAAGACCACCATACCTCCTAACACTTGTATCTTTAGCTAGTAACACAACTCCCTCTCATCCAAACCATCTCTACTCAATCAAAGGCAACTAGGAGACTTGGATTCAAGCTTCAAGGAAGGAGATCAATCTTCAAGGGTTATCTCTACTCTCTCTCTTAGTTATTAGTTTGTAATAGAACATGAGTAGCTAAAATACCCCACTATGGGGTTGATGTTATTTGTTTGATGAATATTTTGGGCTTTGTAAATAAACTCTATGTGTTATATTTATTCTATCTCTATATTTCATTCCATTACTTGTATTGATTGCCATTATTGACTTTCTTGGATACACCCTCTTTGCATGTTGATTTGGATTACTTGAGTAGGCAATTAGGTTGTCTAATGCTCCATTGAATGGAAGGATTTCCGGAAATCCGGCTCTATAACCACGCTCTTAATCTAATCTCGAATTAGTGGCTTTCACTATACATCCTAGGTTAGCCACTTGTGAGTGAATTAGAAGCCTCCAATATACACCCTAGGTTGGCTACTTTAGTGATTTTACGAGAACTAACCTTCGAGTAAAATTCGGTTGATAACCTCGAGCCTCATCCAATCCCAAACGGGTGGCCTTCACTATACATCTTAGGTCGGCCACTTGTGAGGGAATTGGAAGCCATCACTATACATCCTAGGATGGCTACATTAGTAATAGGTTGAGCCATAGCTAGATAGATGAGCATTCATGGAACAAGTCCCAATTGAGTAACTAGCCACTGTTGGTTGCTTAAGAGGGATTAATCGCTAGTAGGAGGTTTTCACTATACATCCTAGGTTGACCTCTTGCTAGAGATATATACCAACACTATACACTCTAGGTTGGTTACATTTGTCAAAACGTGCTTAATTGAGAGTCTGTTGCAATTGCCCCAATATTCACTTACGAGTACATCAACTCCGTAGTTCCATCATCATTCATTCTTCACTCCATTATCATCCTATTTCATTTGCTTTCATAGTTTAGTTTATATTGTATTTCCATTCACCATCATTTACTTTTATGCATACTAGTTATATTAATCCTAATCTTATCACTGCTACCCCGATCTCAGTGGACGACACCCTGTGCTTGCCGCTTTGCTTGTATTTATACTTGTGAACACATCGCATAGGTTTTATAAACTGTTTTGACGGATGGTTTTCTGACGGCAAAAGCCTTCTCATCAAATGGCGCCGCTGCCGAGGATCGGTGTGCGTAGTAGTGATTAGATTAGTTTTAATACTATTAGTTTAGTAGTTGTTTTTAGTTTTGTTAGTTTCTTTTTACTACTTTGGTAGTTTTTGTTTTTGTTTGTTACAGGACTTCTATGGATTCCTTTTGGCCAAATTCAGGGTCAAGCTATGAGCCTAACGAGAATACCTACATCTCATCATTCCAGTCAAATTCCGTTGAAGATCAATTACAAAATTTCATGAAGAATCATGTGCGGGAGACTGAGCAGATGATAGCTTCTCAACAAGAAACTCAAGCCTTCATAGAAGAGAAAACCACCCAAATGCTCGAATCCGCCCAGCAGTCCACCCCGGTAAATCTGAGTTGTTTCCAAGTTAAAGCAGCCAAACCGGTGGATTCCTCCAATTTCTCAAAAGAAGACATGTATAAGCTCCGAATAGAATTTGAAGTGGAGCGAAGCAAGAGAATGGACGAGATGGACAGGATGATCAAGATGAACCAGCAGCTTATGAGCGTGAGCACAGAGCTAGTGTTGGAAAGGGGTGTGTTGAAGGAAGAGAATGAAGCACTTCAAGAGAGAGAAGCCTTGGGAATGGAAAAGGCGAGTAATCTCCAAGAGTTGAACCAGAAACTATTATCTGAAGTGAAGATGCTCAGAGTTGAGAATGGTACTCTCAAGAAGACCAATGGCGAAGTCTCCGACAAGAACAAAGAATTAAAAGAACAAATTGAGAGATTTGAAAGCCGAGAAGAGTACCGCATCGAAGGATTTTGAGAACTTAGTGAGGCTATCAAAAGATTTGGAAGATAAGATAGCTCACAAGTCAATGAAGATGCAAATGGAGGTTGACCAACAAGCCAATGCCTTAGAGGATGCAAAGGTAGCACTAAGCAAAAAGGAGGAGGAGGTCAAGACGTTGCAAGTGAAACAAATCAAACGTCTTTAAGACCACGCATCAAAGGGGAGTTCCTTTAACTCTAATGTCTTTTGCTATGCATGTTCTAGGATAGAGCATTTTAAGGCTAAAACCAAGCCAAATCAACATAGGAAAACTAGAGGTCCTAGGAATAGATGGAGTCCACCTAGGGTCAAGCAAATATGGGTAAGGAAAGACCAAGTGCACTTATATAGAAACATGTTAAAGGAAAAGATAATGAAGTCACCTAAATTTATTTGGGTTGTTAAAAATAGGGAATTTCCTAACTTGGTCAAACCACCCTTAGAGAACCCTAGCCTCTCCATGAATGCATCCCATTGAATGATTTTGATGCATGTAGTTAGTTTTATGTTTTAGGTTGTTTAAATTCAATAAATTGTGTTGTTGGGATAGTTTTGTTCGTATGCTATATTTTGTGGATATTTGCACATTGAATTTATTGATTATATTTGTGGATGAAAGAGCTGGAGGCTCTTGTGCAAGTATGAATGCATGTGCTTTATATTGTTTAATTCGGTTTGGGGGTTGTTCATGCCCCATTCTGTCCATTTTGATAAAATGCATGATGTTAAGCTTGACTTGTGCTTCAATGATATATTGCACGAATTGCCTTTATTTTGTGAGCCTTGTTTGAGTCATTTTTATTTTGTTGGGGCATTGATTGTATTTGATTAGTGCCTAGGTTTGTTTGAGTCATGTTAGGTGCGTGCCGCTAGGCCAGATTCTCTTGTCTTCAACATTGAGGACAATGTTGGGTTTTGGTTTGGGGATGTTGATGCCTTTTTGAGTCGTCTTTTGTGTCTTGAGTCATTTTTGTGTCTTATTTTCGAAAAAAGTTGCTGCTTAGCCAGAATTTTGAGCTTATTTAGCTTGGTGAGATATCGGGAGCATAGTATTTGTGACGAATGTGTGTATGCTTTGTGTGCTTATTCAATAACTCTTAGTCACTTTAGGGGTCTCACTTGCACTTCATGGGCTAGTCTCATCTTCTAGTGTCCAAGTTTAAGGAACTCGGTGCTCTAGCGCCTCGTTCTAATAGTGGAGATTTCCCTTGTGAGATCACAAACACAAGCCAAAAGCATGTATATTTGAGGGAAAATGTTTTTCAAATCTGTAAACACTATTCAAACACCATGCATAGTCTCACTACATCAAAAATCATCATTTGTCATTGAACATGCATCATATATGTGGATTGGTTGACCGAAACTTTTATTCCCTTGGTAGATTGATCCTTTGAAGTGATATTAGGCAATGTGTGTTTTAGCCACTCAAAAGAAAGCCTAAATACTTCTTATTCCCGTAATATGTGTGCTCCCAAGCCAATTTTGAAGCCAAACACATATAGACTTTTCCATTCTACACCCACGTTATCCATAACCCAAGCAACCGAAACACTTAGCCAACCCTCTCTTAATTGATCTTGTTGAGGCTTAGGAATGTAGAGTTGTGCTTTAATTTGATAAATGGCATGTACCTAGGCAAGAGTAATGAGTTGTGAAAATGAGCATAGTAAAAAGGCATGAAAAGAAAAGAAAAGAAAAGAAGCAAAAAGTAACAAAAGAAAAATATGCTTCAAATGCCTTATGTAAATTGTAAATGCTACTCAAATGTAACATGAGTAGTTAAATATTGCACGTAGAGTCTAATTGTATGCCTGGACGCCATATTGTATTTGGAAGTGGAGTTGCACGAGAAAGTAAATGCTAAAGTGTAGAATGTATTGCCTTAACTTGGTTGATTAGTGCTTGTGCCTAAATTTCTCATTCTCCTAATCACCATTCACCGTGGCCACGTTACAACCAAATGGAAAGACCTAGTTGATCTCAGGGGACGTCTATTTTGGGAATATTAGTTAATGAATGCTCTTTCCACATTCATGACACATGATTCTTTCATAAGACTCACTCACTGAAAACATCGTTTATTCTACATTAAATGTATGCAGCTAAGTTGATTCAGTTACATAAATTCATTGGCATACATGTTGCATGAGTGTGAACCTAGGTTCTGAGAGGAAAGATGAGAGAAAATCCATGTGAGAACCTAGTGTCGAAGCGAATTATGCTCAAGGTGTGAGAGTGAGTAGTTTCTGAGGCTGAGGGCATTTTAAGTGTCGGATTCGTGTTATGCCAGTTTTCCTTGGGGTGCCTTCGAGTTGTTTAGAACATTTTGCATACGCTCATTCCTCACTCCCATTTGCTTTTGCATATCTCTCTGCTATTTGGTTCTGCAGCAAGTTTTTCTTTGTGTCTAGGAAGTTCTCAGATTGAGTCATTTTTAGTTTTTCTTATTTTGTTTTAGATTATGTTTGCTCGAGGACGAGCAAAGGTTTGGTTTGGGGGTGTTTGATCAGTGCCTAAATTGTTGTATATTTCGGCCCTCATTCCTATTCTTTTGTCTCGTTCTCGGATGTATTTTCTATATATTTTATGTCTTTCATATCTAATAGGCTCGTTTGTGCTAATTGCAGGCAATGGTTGTAATTCGGGTGTTAGAAGCACTTTGCAGTGGTTCCGGCAGAAAAGGGGCAAGAAGGGAAGACAGAGGATCATAAGCAGCACTACAGTGCAGGTCAAGTGCGGGTCAAGTGTGGGTCGCAACCGAACTCCGACCGCACTCCGACGGCACTCCAGCCGCACTCATGTCCATAGCCGGGACAGGATGCAAGTGGACAGATAAAGTGCGGGTGCAGTGCGGGTGCAGTGCGGGTCATCCAACCGCACTTAACCCGTACTAATGCCAAACCAGAGAAGTTGAAGTTGCACCTGACGTTAGAGTGCGGGTACTGTGCGGGTAAGCAAACCGCACTCTACCCGCACTATCACCAAGAACAGAAGAGCAAAGTTGTACCTGACATTAGAGTGCAGGGCACTGTGCGGGTCATCCAACCGCACTCTACCCGTACTATTGCTCAAGACAGAAGATAGATTTTGCACCTGACAGGGAAGTGCGATTCAAGTGCGAGTAAAGTGCGAGTCAAGTGCGGGTCAAGTGCGGGTAATTCAACCGCACTCCACCCACACTATTGCCCAGATCAGAGAACTGAAGATGAAGAAAACCTTTACAGTACGGGTAATTCACCCGTACTCCACCCGCACTCCGCGCACGACAGCTTCTTGTTTGAAGCTTAAGTGACCTATTTTCCCATCCTCTATAAATAGAAAAGGATTGGAACGAACCAAAGACAACCATACCTCCTAACACTTGTATCTTTAGCTAGTAACACATCTCCCTCTCATCCAAACCATCTCTACTCAATCAAAGGCAACTAGGAGACTTGGATTCAAGCTTCAAGGAAGGAGATCAATCTTCAAGGGTTATCTCTACTCTCTCTCTTAGTTATTAGTTTGTAATAGAACATGAGTAGCTAAAATACCCCACTATGGGGTTGATGTTATTTGTTTGATGGATATTTTGGGCTTTGTAAATAAACTCTATGTGTTATATTTATTCTATCTCTATATTTCATTCCATTACTTGTATTGATTGCCATTATTGACTTGCTTGGATACACCCTCTTTGCATGTTGATTTGGATTACTTGAGTAGGCAATTAGGTTGTCTAATGCTCCATTGAATGGAAGGATTTCCGGAAATCCGACTCTATAACCATGCTCCTAATCTAATCTCGAATTAGTGGCTTTCACTATACATCCTAGGTTAGCCACTTGTGAGAGAATTAGAAGCCTCTAATATACACCCTAGGTTGGCTACTTTAGTGATTTTACGAGAACTAACCTTCGAGTAAAATTCGGTTGATAACCTCGAGCCTCATCCAATCCCAAACGGGTGGCCTTCACTATACATCTTAGGTCGGCCACTTGTGAGGGAATTGGAAGCCATCACTATACATCCTAGGATGGCTACATTAGTAATAGGTTGAGCCATAGCTAGATAGATGAGCATTCATGGAACAAGTCCCAATTGAGTAACTAGCCACTGTTGGTTGCTTAAGAGGGATTAATCGCTAGTAAGAGGTTTTCACTATACATCCTAGGTTGACCTCTTGCTAGAGATATATACCAACACTATACACCCTAGGTTGGTTACAGTTGTCAAAACGTGCTTAATTGAGAGTCTGTTGCAATTGCCCCAATATTCACTTACGAGTACATCAACTCCGTAGTTCCATCATCATTCATTCTTCACTCCATTATCATCCTATTTCATTTGCTTTCATAGTTTAGTTTATATTGTATTTCCATTCACCATCATTTACTTTTATGCATACTAGTTATATTAATCCTAATCTTATCACCGCTACCCCGATCTCAGTGGACGACACCCGTGCTTGCCGCTTTGCTTGTATTTATACTTGTGAACGCATCGCATAGGTTTTATAAATTGTTTTGACGGACGGTTTTCTGACGGCAAAAACCTTCTCATCAATGATCCTTACACGTACAAGGAAGCAATGGAGGATGTTGATTGTCGTCATTGGCAAAAGGCAATGCAATCTGAGATTGAATCGATGTTTAATAACAAAGTCTGGTCCCTTGTAGACTTGCCTAAAGGGATAAAACCCATTGGGTGTAAGTGGGTATACAAGAGGAAAAGAGGTATGGATGGTAAGGTGGAAACCTTTAAAGCTAGACTGGTAGCTAAAGGTTATACACAGAAATAAGGTATCGATTACGAGGAAACCTTCTCTCCTGTGGCCATGCTTAAATTCATTAGGATACTCTTATCCATTGCAGCATCTCTAGACCTAGAGATTTGGCAAATGGACGTCAAGACAGCTTTCCTTAATGGAAGTCTTGACGAGAGCATCTACATGATGCAACTAGAAGGATTCATTGAAAATGGCCAAGAGGAAAGAGTATGCAAATTGCAAAAGTCCATATATGGACTGAAGCAAGCATCCAGATCCTGGAACATAAGGTTCGATCAAGCTGTGAAAGGTTTTGGATTTATTCAAAACCCTGACAAACCTTGTATATACAAAAGGATTAAAGGCAACAAGTTGGTTTTCCTCATTCTTTATGTTGATGATATACTACTCATTGGAAACGATGTAGGTGTATTGACACCAGTAAAAGAATGGTTAGCAAAACAATTTGATATGAAGGACTTAGGAGAAGCAAGTTATATCCTTGGTATCCAAGTAATAAGGGATAGAAAGATTAGAACGATTGCATTATCCCAAGCTTCATACATTGATAAAATCTTGTCTAGATTCACCATGCAAGATTCCAAGAAAATTATGTTACCTTTTAGACATGGAATCAAACTTTCTAAGGGTGAAGCACCTAAGAATGTGCATGAAGAGCAATTCATGAGTAGAGTTCCATATGCCTCGGCTAGTTGGAAGTCTCATGTATGCAATGCTCTGTACTAGACCAGATATTTGTTTTGCTGTTGGCATAGTTAGAAGGTTTCAATAGAAACCTGGTCCTGATCATTGGACGGCAGTCAAGCATATTTTCAAGTATCTTAAAAGAACTAGAGATTATATGCTTGTATACTCTGGAGGGGATTTAATTCCCGTTGGGTATACAGATTCTGATTTCCAGTCGGATTCTGACTCCAAAAAATCCACATCAGGATCTATGTTTACCATTGGAGGAGGAGCAGTCATATGGAGGAGTATTAAGCAATCTTGTATTGCTGATTCCACCATGAAAGCTGAGTATGTTGCTGCATGCAAAGCTGCAAAAGAGGCTGTTTGGCTCCGCCAATTCTTGATTGACTTGGAAGTGGTTCCTAATGAGAATAAGCAGATCACTATACATTGTGACAATAGTGGAGCAGTGGCTAATTCGAGAGAACCAAGAAGTCATAAGAGAGGTAAACACATAGGAAGGAAATATCACCTTTTAAGGGAAATTGTTCATAGGGGAGACGTGACGATCACCAAAATCACGTCAGCGGAAAATCTAGCGGATCCTTTCACAAAGGCTCTACCTCAGAAGAGTTTTGATGGGCACCTAGAGAATATGGGAATGAGAGATATGACACGCTTGCTATAGCGCAAGTGGGAGATTGTTAGGATTATGCTCAATAGCAAGAGTGTAATATTGTAATTGACAATCTTTTCATATTAATAAAGTGTTTTCTGATTCTTACAAATACTTATAGCATTTATTATTATAATTGTCAAGGTAAATAATCATAAGGTCAAAAGACTATGAGAAATGAAGAATTGTTCATACATCCGGATATGTGTGAGGTAGACATAATTCTTTAGTTAGTCTTGAATAACGACAAGTTGCTTTGAAAAATAAAAATCTTACTCAATAAACATAGAATTTCTGCCAAGAGAGAAAAAGAAAAATATGTTCTCATTCGATAGTGCACTTGCAAGCCTTTAACATCTAAAGGTTTTGTGCACACTTTCGATTTAGGGTTACGCGAGTTCCAATCATATCGATTGTGAATTCAAAAGTGACCGGAACTATTTTTCTAGGCTCTTGGTGTTTTGGGATTGAAGATCAGGATCAGAAGCTCCATACATCCATTCTCAGGTAAGCAATTCAAAGAAAAAAGGGAGACCACGCTCCTAGGTGATTCACGTACGTGCTAGGATTGAAGATCTTGCGGATTACCATCGACGAAAGTCAATCGGATCACGCGACAAGAGGTATTTAAATCTAACAGTATATTTGTGTTTAATTAATTAAAGGGTTAAGGTTCAAATCTTTAGGAAAATTTTAAACTATACGAAAATCTACTTTTCGCCTTCCGCTGCGGTTTTAGTTAATATTTCCCTACAAGCCCAAGGTGTCATTCTCGGATTTGCAAGATCCAATGGTGTTCCTCCTTCTCATAGACAAGAAAAGATGGCTCTTTCCTCTTGAATTGTCCTTATAGATGGATGGATGATGGTAGAAGGTGGTGGAGGCGAGGCAATCCATATAGGACAACCTCCATGGATGCCTTTGAAAGCTTCTATCTCTCTTGATTTGGTGAAGAAGATGAAGTGTAGAGAGGTTGTGTGATACGGTATTTATGTGGTGAGTTCAAGGGTATTGTGAAGGAAATGGTGTATTTATAGGCTTAGGAGGCTAGGACACGATCCTGGCATGAAAAGACAACAATTCTGCTCTAACAATTGCCTAAAAACCATCCTTGGGCTGTTCCAGGAAGATTTGCAACCCGTAGTTCCGGGGTAAGACCCACGAAATGGACCACTGAAGTCATTCTGGCTCTCAGTTTTTGGGTTGTAGGCCTTTGTGCTGCAGTTACTTAAATGAGCGTTACTCCTTCTAGATGACTCAGAATCGCAATCGGTAAAGATTGATGGAAATAGACTTCCAGGGCTTTCCGAATATATATTGAACTAAACACGGTTCAATCTAATGAGGGAGATATGACCCTCTAAAGTTGGATGTTCAGTAAGAGCTTTTTACAATTTTAGCCTCATTTGCCTCCAAATCTCACGTTTTGCTCATTTTTGCATCCTAAACTTTAGTTTAAGCTTAAACACTATCGGTAGGGAATATAACCTACACAAGCTCAACAAGACACATTATATACACAAACATGCTCGAAAATGAGTACAAAAGATAGGTAGAGGACCTCAAATAGCTACATAAATGTGACGATCAAACACCCCCAAACCTAACATTTGCTCGTCCTTGAGCAACACTAAAAACAAACAAAACAAGAAAACTAGAAACAAACAAAAGCATAAATAAGTAAAACTTAAGTTAGTCCACTTTCTTAAGGAACACGATGACACTTAACATATGCCACAAGCCTTTAGCGACCCTAGAGGAGGAGTTATAGTGTCCTAAGGTTTTATAGCTACGACACCCACAAACGCAACTCTACATGATTAGTTGAGATGCGACTTCAAACGTACCAACATAGACTTCATGTATGCTAGAATCTCTAAAAATATGCAATATAAATCAATACATCACGTCATGCATTTATGCCAATACACAGGATGTTTTCGGTTTACAAAACAACCACCCTCGAATGCCTAAGATAAAATTTGCTTTGACTCTAATTCTCACCGAATTTCAGTCTTATTTTCACTCAGAATCCTAGGCACACTCTCTATCAAACACATGCGATTTGGAAATTATGTAAATGGAATCAAATATATATCGCATATGAATATTTTTGAAATAACACCATGAACGTGGGAAGAGCTTGCATCGACTTACATTCCCAAGCTAGACTTTCTAAAAGATCAACTAGGACTTTCCCTAGGTTGTAATGGGGCCATGGGTGAATTATGATGCATGAAAGAAATGGAATGGGATGCAAAAAGCTAAAGATCATATCAAGGTGTTTACACATTACAATCCTACAATTTGATTAGCTATAATACACATTACACATTACATTACAAGCATCTAGGCTATAAAATTTGAATTGAATATATCGTGCTACTTTGTTACTCTAATTTTGGAGCAACTTTATATTAAGATTTAAGGCTTGAAGTGTTTATTTTCAAAACTTGGTTTTTTTTATTTTTTTTATTTTTATAAACGCCTTTGCCTTTGCACAATTTACACATATTCACCTAAGTATATGCTACTAAACATTTTAGAGCTTTACATGTATTATACTAAACTTTACACATTAACATGATCCATAACGAGGGTAAGGTTGGCGTTTAGGTTATATGGTTATGGTGATGTTGTGGGTGATGAAATGAAAGGTTTAAGTGTTTGGCCTCAAATTTGGCAATGGAAGCACACAATAGGGATATGGAATGTGTTTAGGCTATGTTAGTAGTTATGCACACACATTGCCTAAAATCATTTCTAAAAGTTCATCTATCAAGGGAATACAAATCTTAGTCAAGCATTCCACTTAAAATTATACATGTTCTATGGCAATCGATGCAAAATTGATGTACAATGGGATCACAATTAAGAAAAAAGTTTGAAGAGTATTTAAAGAGTAGAAACAAATTACACCCTCTCAAATGAATAGTAATAGGCACAAAACCTCACAAGGGTAATTCCCACTGTTTTCCTAGGCTAAACAAGCAAAGAGTTCTATCCACCTCAACATCAAAATATTGGCACTATACACGCACATTTAATAGCAATGCCAGAGCTAAAAGCATACAAGGCATGTCTCTATCGACATGAAAAAGGAAACAACACAAAAAAACTAGACATGATTCCAAAAAATTTCAAAATTGACCGATTTTTGTAGAGATTAAAACACACAAGACACAAAACAATGTAAGTGTCCCCTAAACAAAAACTTAACATTGTCCTCAATGTTGGAACAATGAAGAACTTGGACAATGAGTTCAACAGTTTGGAAATCTGACCACAAAACATACTAACAATTATATATAAACAATCACAAACACACACACACACACACACACACATTAAACAAAAGACACAAACTGAAACAAATTATTAAAGACACAATGCGAAAGAACATCTCAACATGAAGGACAAAATTCTAAAAAAAACTGGTGACTTTTGAATTCGACCTATGTCGGCTCTTTAGTGCATATTGTCAAAGATACTTTATAAACCTTGCTCAAATTTTGGCAAAAGAAAATAGACATACAAATGCACACTTTTAATTTGGAAAACATTTCAAAATTCGAATGGAAAGATTGTGGAAATGGATGTCAAATATGGTTCACGTGCAGATTTTGAAAATAGGGCATCGCCAATGACCTTTGGTTGAAGAAATATTCATAACATTTGAACCCCCGCCAAGAATTTTACGTTGTTTATATCTTTGGAACTGTAAAAAAAAATCGAAGAACGCAGCATGAAGAGAATAATTTATTTCCTCACCAAAAGATACAATTTAAATGAAACATTAGGCCTCAAAAATTTCAAAACAGGAAACTTTCGCAAAGGTCAAAGAAAATATGAAAAAGCAAAATGAAAAATGACACAAACAAGGAATACACATCCCCAAAACTAATCTAAACATTGTCTTCAATATTTATATGACTTGAATTGCATGGAAAAATGCAAGCAAGATTTGAGAGATAAGGACAAAACACAAAAAACTAATAGCAAATGAAATAACCTAAGATCTAAGCACAACACATATCCACTCTTAGATCTAAACAAAAATAAAAATCTCAAACAACACAAACATAGCATTATAATCTTCAAAGCACATTGGCAGTTGACGCAGCGGTGTATGGCAAAAATAAGAATGATCACTTTGTCATACCCCGAGGCACACTCAGACGAACCTTAACGTAGCAACCGGTAGTTACCCAAGCATGGACCGCCATGCAGGGGCCATCATTCCCTAATCATCGTTAGAAAATGGTGCTCTTGAATCCTCAAAGAGCATGTCCAATCCACGACAGATAAATGTTCCATGGGAACGATTTTATTAAAATCAATCAAAGGTTTAAAAGTTACAATAATTGGAATTACTAATACTATTTCTAATAAACTAATCCTAATAGGACTCGAATACGATATTCCTAAAAAAGACTAAAATAGGAAAATATCAAAACTAATCAGAATCTTTTAAGATTCATGACTCCTAACTTAACTGGAAAACAAAGATCAAATCTTACCTAAAAGGTAAGTTTGATTTATTTCCAAAACCTAAATTTAATTCCTAATCTAACTAAAACAAATAAACTTGCTAAACAAGAAAAGACCCAAATTAAAGAAATAAGAAAATAAAGAAATAGCCCAAATCTAGTCCGACCCGCTGGTGTCAGATCGCGAGACACGGGCGGCGGTTTTGACCTCGGATGATTCCAGTAACCTCTCTAGTAAAAGGGCGCAGCTTAGGCCGCAGGGCATGAGCAGCAGTTTGGACCGCGGTTCCTTCTTCTTTGTCTTACATCAGCGGTTTCCACCATAACATCAACAACTCTATTCTCAAGCGCAATTAATTACATCAAACACTTCCCAAAGCATTTAAGCACATACTCCAATTGTATCACAAAAAATAAACTATCAACAATCAACTCACTCCAAACATGCTTCGACACACTGTACCCATAAACGTTAAGCTACTCCAAATCTAAGTAGGGTAATATGAAAAGATTGAAACAAGGTAAGGATTCGATTACCAAAGTATTTATTTGGGAAGAAATTTGCAGAGACTCCACCTCTAGTTGTGCTCTAACCTATTTATCACTTAATGCTCTTATGCAGCACTCTCGCATCATTGGTTGTATCAACAAGAGAGGTCGTCGTAGCCCTGCCATTTCGCTTGGTGAGGTTGTTGGAGTACAATCAACATACTCACTATTCTCTTGAGTTGTGTAGTCCTGGCTTTCGAGACTCACTTTGAGACTATTGGTCATAACCAGTCCCGG
This sequence comes from Dipteronia sinensis, assembly GCA_033220585.1. Classification (NCBI taxonomy): domain Eukaryota; kingdom Viridiplantae; phylum Streptophyta; class Magnoliopsida; order Sapindales; family Sapindaceae; genus Dipteronia; species Dipteronia sinensis. Next base: position 41,434,201 of record CM065641.1, read on the forward strand.
TTTGCCAACCTTGACTTGATTGCTTGCCAACCTGAAAATTTTTCTTTTTTTGGCACATTCACAACTCAAACAACATTAAATGCATATGCTTCAAACAAAATAAAATAAAAAACAAACACAATAAAAACACACAAAAGACTCACACCCCCAAACCTAGCCTAAACATTGCTTGTGCATATAATGTAAACATGAGTTCGAGAGGCAGTTATTTCCATAACTCACACAAAAACAACAAACAAAAACACAAATAACGAACAAATAGAAAACTATAAAATATTTACGTTCCTAAATTATTAGCTAAAACTAGAAACAATCAACGAATATGCCACTTCCCCAGCAGCAGCGTGTTGGTTGCAAAATAGCAAAAAAAATTATCAAACCTTGCAAGTGCACAAATCATAAACGATAGCACAATGGGTAAACAAGGGTCATTCCTACAGAGAATTAATTACCTACTAAAATAATGAGTTTATATCTACGACACTCTAGGACTCTAATCTAACTAAAAATATAACAACAAAGACATTTAACGTACACACACGAATGAGGGGTTTGAATTGATTATTAAAACTAAAGAAAATTAAATAAACAACTATCTAAAATGTAACAGAAAATTAAATAGGAATAATATATGGAAAAACACTAGTTAGGACCTCCTATCCACCACTACACAATCATCTAATCCATAGACAATAATAAAGTTAACAAATAATCAAATATGATAAAGATATTCACTATAAGGGGTTGGCATCCCACTCGGGTCGTATAGATTCTCTCTTATTTAGTATGTAGGTTTCATGGCATCTACATAAATAGCATGGACATCTACTAGATTTAATAATAGGAAACCATTAAGAACAAAGAGAACATGAATATCACACAAACCCTAGAATATTACATTTATTCCAAGTAATTCATGAATCAATTTCCCTTAATTGGGTCTTATTTCAATTAATTGTTGCATGCACGAATATGTCTGTATGGCATTCGAACTTTATTCTACAATGTAGATCCTAAAATCAAGCTCCTAAGATGGCCAATCAAAGAAACAAACATAATAGAAAAACAATTCTTATGGACAAATTGACATCATCATATAAGAAAAATAATACTTCATTAAAATGAAACTTGTCTATGGAATTGAAATCATGTTTAGGGCTTCAAGTTAGCCCTAACTAATAAGAAAATTAGCTCGAAATAAAACTAGAAAAATAAATAAAAACATCTAATCTAAAGAAAAGTAGAAGAAGTGAATGTTGATGGAGTCTTCAATCTTCAGTCTTCAACTCTCCACTCTTGTAGAAAACTCTTGGTATTTATAGGTGACTTCACGTTGTAGTTTCCCAATTTGTTTTGTTGTAGGAAACACACTAAGTAGGAAATAAGAATTAAACAAGGAATGACAATCCTTTCTTAACTTGGATTTCCACTTTGGATAATTGACTCTAATTTGAGTTTAGGAAGTTTCCCAAATATGTCTTGATCTTCTAGAGTCTTTTAGGATTTGATTTGGGAAGTTCTAGGACAATTCTGGACCGATTCAGAGTCAAAATCTGCTAAAAATTAGCAACGACCGCTGTGGGACCGCTGCCAAAATATAGAGCACTAAGACAGGGTAAAAATACAGGAGAAGCATCGGTGTAAAAAAGTGTAGTGGTCTGACAGCGTAGGCACAGCAGTACACATTCCGATGTTGGAGTGCTGTGCATACTGCTGCCATAAGATAAAGCACTACAAAATTAACAATTCCCCCATGACACACGCTGTGAAGGTGCTGTGAAAGTGTACAACGTTTGCAATTTGTTGCAAATTGCTTGGTTAATTATGATTTAGCCCATTCTTGCGACAATTACACTTTAATCCCTTCAATCTTTTAAAATCACCTTTTTGTCTTCACATTTATTCCAAGAGCTATCTTCTACACAATCTCAATACACACATTAAAATATCCAATTTCACCCAACACATCACCATTTGACGTGTACTGATTCTGCCGTCTGGAATGCGGTTCGTTAAAAATATTTATACTTTAAAAATCAACCTCGTAAGGGTATGAGTCAAAGACATATATAGCAATAAACTAGTACATCATGCAAGCAAGGGTATCATCCACAAGGAGGTTCCATCTGACTGATTGTCTCTCATTTTAGTGTTTATTAAAAGCAATGTAAATGAGAAAGCAAAAGTGGTGAGAGTGGTGTGTGTGATGTGTAAGCATGTGGAGTGTGTTGTGTGTGTGTGAAAGAAAGCATGGACATGATATGAAAAATAACATGCAAGTCAATCAAATAAATGGCACTAGTGTTAGGCTTACATATTTTCCTAATGAGGATACACATCAAGGAAGAAAATAATAAAAGAAGAGTAAAAGAGAAAACCCAAGGTGTCATTCTCGGATCTCCAAGCTCCATTGACGTTCCGCCTCCTCATAGACAAGAGATGATGGCTCTTTCCTCTTGAATCCTCCTCTAAGATGGATGGATGATGGTAGAAGGTGGTGGAGGCGAGGCAATCCATAAAAGAAAACCTTCATTGATGCCTTTGAAGGCTTTTATCTCTTCTGATTTGGTGAAGAAGATGAAGTGTAGAGAGGTTGTGTGATTGGGTATTTGTGTGGTGAGTTAATAGGTCTTCTGAAGGAAATGGTGTATTTTTAGGCTTGAGAGGCTAGGGCACAATCTGTGCATGAAAGGACAACATTGCCCATTTAAAAATGGCATACAAACCATTCATGTGTTGTTCCTCAAATATTTGCGGCCCTTAATTTGTCGGGAGGACCCACGAAGTGGACCAACAAAGTCATTCTAGCTCTCAGTTCTCGGGTCCTTCGCTGGTCCTAGTAGGTCCATATGTAGTAGTTAGTAAAATGGACATAACTCCATTTAGAAGACTCGAAATCGTAATCCGTAAAAACTGCTGGAAACTAGACTTCCGGGGCTATCCGAATACATGTGGATCGAAATACTGTCAATCTAATAAGGGAGATATGACCCTCTAAAGTTGGATGTTCTATAAAAGCTTTTTACAATTTTAGCTCTTTTTGCCCCCAAATCTCACTTTTTGCTCATTTATGCATCCCATACTTTACTTTAAGCTCAAACACCATCGGTAATGTTAACGGAAATTTTACTCAGGGATGAGAAATCTCTGTTAACGCCCTCGAGACCACTACCACGTAGGTGGTGGCCAAAATTCTATATATATGTGACAGTGGTTTATATAGTGATAAATAAACAAGAACGTTTTTATTTAGCATGCATGGTACACGAATACAAAGATTATTCTCTCTTTTCTCTCAACTCTCTTTGGTGAATGGTCGATTGCTAGTCGTATGCCTGTCGAATAGTAGTCCCCTCTTTTTCATTTCTTTTCTTTTCTATTTATACATGGTTTGTAGGTCAACAGACTTATTCTCCCTTGATTGTCTCAGTGATTGTCTCAGTCTCTTCCTTATCGGACGTGATTTCTTGAGTTAATATCATTTGACTTTTAGATTGATGCCCGAATTGAGAGTATCGTGGCGGAGATCAGTTTGTTTCCTTTTTAGATTTCATTACTTGTTTTGCATGTAGATAACACTTCCAGGTATGATTTAATGCATTCCTCGTATCTTTTCAGTATGATCCTTATAGAAGTCGTGGGACATGACTATATGGTGTGATGCATCAACCAGAGAGGTTGTTTAGTATTTCGACCTTGATGTCTGAGAAGTTTCATCTAGCTTGGAGCCAGATCTGGCTTCTCTTGACTTTTTCGAAGCTAGATATGGCCTCGACTGACCTTTTTGAAGCTAGGTGTGGCTTCGACTGACCTCGCAGCCTTCTAGGGACATTCTTCTGTGTCAATCGAGGTTCCGACGAGTTTCTTGAGCATTTGCGAGATGACCTTGACTTCAGGGAGCTTCTAGTTTTGATGATGCGGGCTAAGTCCGATCATCCCGGGCTCTATCCCAGATGTTTCCGGAGCCCGCCCCTGTTCCTGGGGTGGTATTGCAGTTCGACCCTGGATAGAGAGGTCTCCTGGTGGAAGCTCTCGGGTTCGGGCTTTATCTTAGATGTTTCTAGAGCCTGCCCTTGTGCCTAGGGTGGTATCGTAGCTTGGCTCTGGATATAGAGGTCTTCAGGTGAAACTTTCGGGTATGGAACCAGGTCTGGGAAGTGGAAAATTTCCCTTTGGTCCATAGCCAATTTTGGCTATTAACAGAAGTCCCCTCTGACTTGAACACCAGACGTCGAGCTTGGGGTTGAGGTCAGATTCTCACTTTATTTGGGAAATCTTCCTCTTTTTACCGTTACCGAAATTTTGGGAAATTTCTTCATTTGAGTGACGTATTGTGAAACGACTATTTTATCTTCGAATTAATCTGATCACGTTACGGCAGTCCCCGAGATTTTTTGCCGTTACCAGGATCTTGGGGAGATCTTCCTCTTAACTGCGTAAATGATGTGGCATGAGATGATTAGCCCGCTTCCAAGTTTAATCCGGTTACGTTACTGAGTCGATTTTTTACCGTTACCAAACTAGTATCCTGGTAACTTGAGCTATTGCCCTCCTGCCTATATATATGTCTGTTCTCCTCCTCATCTGCCTCACATTTTCTCGAGCTAAAAGAGCATTTTGTTGAGAAATATTTCCACAGATTTTCCTCCAAGCTTGCTTCTTTCTTCATTCTTAATCTTCTATTCTTTCATCATTCTTCATTTTCTATAATGTCAAAAAACAGTCGTGATTCAAGTGATTCCATATTCGACGGCGATGAGGTCGTCAGTCTTAGTCTGGGGAAGCGGGCTAGGAGGAGTTCTGACGGTGATGATTCCCCGCCCACATCACAACGTCGGAGATCCAGTAGGAATGTATCTATCGGGACTGGGTTCTCCAATCATCCCGACCACCCTTTAGATATTGTTGATGATGATTCTGACAAAGAAACGGCCGGTGGCGCTATGGGGGAGCGTCGGGTCTCAGGTCTTTGTCTCCTTGGGGAGAGGCTCCCTCCCTACGATTTTCGGGTTATCCCAGATTCCACCGTTGACTCGGCTTTGATCAACCACTTGAGGTCAAAGTTTGGCATCCCCAACAGTGTATCCATCTCGGTGCCTCCCAAGAACTTTGAGTTTTTCAACCCCCCTAAAGGCATGCTTTCGATCCATGTGGCCGCTCTTGAGAACGGGGTCAGGCTTCCCCTCCGTCCGACCCTTCGGCGAGCTCTAAACGCCATCCAGCTTGCTCCCCTTCAGTTAACGCCGGGCTTCTAGAGGCATTTGATTGGCTTCCTTGTGTTATGGAGGGAACAATGCCAGATGAGTAAAGTGACAAGGGAGCCAGGTGCAGAGGAGCTGGCATATCTTTTTCAGATTGGGAGCTTGTCTGGGGGTCCTCGGGGTCAATTCTATGCCAAGGCCAAGAATAAGCTCAATTTCATCGTTCCTGGTGCTTCGAAGAAGGATCCCGTATGGAAAGAAGAATGGATCCTGGTGGGGGATAACTGGGGGAGCTCGATTTTCATCGGAGGGCATGAATTCGAGGTTCCTACGGCTTTCAGTGACAAGCCCTCCTGGGACCGGGACTGCCTGCCTGCCGAGTCTGAAGCCGTCTTAAAGGCTATTCTAGCCCGGAATTACCTGAATCCGAAGTTCCCTACCGCTGAAGCTTTTGACCCTCGTAGGGTGAACAAATATCTATGGATTTCAGACGCTATTCCTCGTAAGTATCCTTTTGTCGCTTCTTCTTATTACTTAGCTTGGTTATAACATTTTTTTTATTTGTTTATTCACAGTCTTTGTCGTGGAGCCAGCCACTCGACACGTCTCGCGCTCTCCTCAAGGTGGAGCTTTTCTTCCCTCCTCTGGGGTCGAGCTTGCCCTGGCTTCTTCTGTCTCTCTGGCTGGGTCTAAGATGGCCACTCTGGCCTCGCAGGCTTTCCGGGCTTTGGTAAAGCCCCCCAGGTGGTTGGCCCGGCTGTTTCTGCCCCTTCGGCCATGGCCGCTAAAGTCGCTATCCCTTCAACTCAAACATCTGAGTCAGCTGTGCTTCCAACAACCAAAGCCTCAGAGGTTTCTGGGAAAGATATCGCTCCTGGGAAAGGTGTCGCGAAGGCTTCTTCCAACCGTTCCCGGCCTCAGTCGAGCTCGACAGGGAAGGATGAGGTCCTGGAGCAATTTATAGCGTCCTGTCCGGGTGGCGGGATCTCCAAGATGGCTTCTATACCTGTGGACGTCCTTATAACCAAAGGGTCTGCTATCTTGGCTGAGGTAATTGTATTTCCTTCACGCTTTTTTTTTTTGTTAACTCGTTCAGTTTCTAACTCGGGTTTTATATTTGTAGGCCTTTAAGGTCAATGTCGCGATGGGCCAGCAGGTAGCCCTTCTCCGTGATCGAGCTGCAAAAGCCGAAGCTGAAGCCGAGAAGGCCGGGGAACTGCTTAAGCAGGCTCGGTCTCTAGTGGAAGAGGTGACTTCCAGCCAGGGCAAAATTGAGCTCGAGATGGCTGAGCTTCGCTGCGATCATGAGAGGATGAAGCAATCTTTCGATCAGGAGCCTCTTCAATCTCCCTGGCGGGCTAGGCAGTGGGACTCCTGGAGATCTGAGGCTAAGAAGCTGGACCTTGAGAACCGGTCTCTAATTACTCAGGTGGCCAAGCTGCAAGCTGATGCGGAGACCTCCTTCAGCGATGGGTATTTTTATGCTTCCTTTTAGGCCACGGAAGCTCTTCCTCCTCCTTTTGATTTGCCATCTATTGCGGGCTGGGACAGATAGGAAATAATGCTCAAAGCTACTGAGTTATTTCATCCTGAAGGCGACAAGGTGGTCCCTTCTAGCCCGGCAGGAACTGGGATGCAGCCCACTCAGTCAGATCCCTTCTTCCATCTTCCTTCCTTTATCCCCTTAGGTCCTGGGGAATCGTCCAGCAAAGTGATGTCCTCTCGATCCTAGGAGGACCAATCGGGAGCTGGTGAAGAGGTTAGTAGCCCATCTGATGATCCGGCTTTAATAGAGATGGAGGTCGACAGGAGCCAGATGGGGCCCTTGGCTGCTCTTCTCGACGCGGATATTCCTCCTGAAGTCATGGATGTAATCAATGAAGTTTTGGAGGAAGATCCAGTTGATCATCCGATAGAGCCTCTAAATGGAGGAGCGGTCGGCGAGGATAACCTAGATGGACAGCTACCTGTTGAGGGGGTTGATGCTGAGGATCAGTAGGAAGGAGGAGGGCCAGCTGAGGGGAGCCATGATAGCCCCAAAGCTTGAAGTGGATGACTTGTTTCTGATTGCCCGAAAAAGGGGGTGGGCACCCTGCTTTGCCATTGTCAGTTTTTTATTTTTCCTTCTTTTTTTTGTAGCCCGAATTCGGGGGTTGGGCTCCCCATTTGGATGTAGCCTTATCGGGGGATAAGCTCCCCTTACCCTTAATGATAAATTGACACGCCTTTATTCTGTTTCTGGTCTTGAATGGTATCCAGAATAGCATCAGTAGCATCAATTAAGATTCGTGTAGGCAATTATGATGATTTTGATCCTGCACACGAAAGCAAACATTATATATATGGGGCGATAACCCAACCAGGACATCAGGAATGCTACTTAGCTATTTCCTAGTCTTTGAGATCTGGCGGGCAACTATGCCTTTATACTCAGATCCTTCTTGGGGCTGGTAGCCCGACCAAGGCATCAGGAGGGCTATCGAGCTATTTCCTGGTCTCGAGATCTGGAAGGTAACTATGCTCTTACACTCAGATCCTTCTTGGGGGTGGTAGCCCGACCAAGGCATCAGGAGGGCTATCGAGCTATTTCCTGGGCTCGAGATCTGGAAGGTAACTATGATCTTATACTCAGATCCTTCTTGGGGGTGGTAGCCCGACCAAGGCATCAGGAGGGCTATCGAGCTATTTCCTGGTCTCGAGATCTGGAAGGCAACTATGCTCTTACACTCAGATCCTTCTTGGGGGTGGTAGCCCGACCAAGGCATCAGGAGGGCTATCGAGCTATTTCCTGGTCTCGAGATCTGGAAGGCAACTATGCTCTTACACTCAGATCCTTCTTGGGGGTGGTAGCCCGACCAAGGCATCAGGAGGGCTATCGAGCTTTTTCCTGGTCTCGAGATCTGGAAGGCAACTATACTCTTACACTCAGATACTTCTTGGGGGTGGTAGCCCGACCAAGGCATCAGGAGGGCTATCGAGCTATTTCCTGGTCTCGAGAGGTTTATGTCGAATTCCCATTCAAGTGTATAGTCACTAACGTTGAACATAGTTGGAGACAAAGATGGAAGAGAAAAGGAAAATGACTTTATTGATGATTGAGATGTAGGTCATCTTTATTAGGACCTGTAATGAAAACTAAGTGGGGGTAGTCTGCTTGAGAACTCTTTTCAATGGTAGAATTTCTTCAAATGGTCTGCATTCCAAGTGTGGTTGATGGGTCGTCCGTCCATGTCTTCGAGTTTATAAGCTCCATTGCGAACAACTAGTTTTATCAAATATAGCCATTCCCAATTTGGACTTAAGACTCCATCCGACCTTTTCCGAGTATTCACTGTTACTTTCCTAAGTACCAGATCCTCTTCCTTGAATTTTCGGGCTCTAACCTTTTGGTTGAAGTATCTAGCGATCTTGCTCTGGTAGATCGCTACTTTCTCTGCTACCCGATCTTGCTTTTCTTCTAAACGGTCTAGACTAGCCCGGAGCTTGACTTCGTTACTTTCAGGCTCAAAGTGCTGTACCCTGAACGAGGTCAATTTATGCTCGATGGGGAGGACTACTTCAACCCCGAAGGCCAGGGAGTAAGGCGTTTCTCCAGTAGCTGTTCTTTTGGTAGTCCGGTATGCCCAAAGGACTTCTGGTAGCTCTTCTGCCCATTTACCTTTCCTCTGCTGAAGCTTCTTCTTCAGAAGTTTCTTGATTGTCTTGTTGGTGGATTCCACCAGCCCGTTAGTCTGGGGATGGGCAACTGAAGCGAGCCTGAGGTCAATCCCCAATCCCTTGCAGAAGTCTTTGAATCGGGCGTTGTCGAATTGCTTTCCTAGGTCGGCTACAATGATGAGAGGGGTCCCGAACCTGCATACCACGTTAGTCTTGATGAACTTGGTTGTATTCTTTTCTGATATTCGAGCAAGAGGCCCTGCCTCGACCCATCTTGTGAAGTAGTCAATAGCGACGATAGCATGTTTCATCTGTCCAGGAGCGGTAGGAAGTGGCCCAATTAGGTCGATTCCCCACATGGCAAAGGGGTAAGGTGAGCTGAGGGACGACAGTCTCTCGGGTGGCTGGTGGCTCAAGTTGAGGTTCTCTGACAAGGTTCGCAGGATTGCACAAAACTCTTTGCATCTTGATGGATGGTCGGCCAGTAGTACCCTATACGAAGCACCTGATAGGCTAGAGCTTCCCCACCTATGTGGTTCCCATAGTCCCAAGAATAGACCTCTCTCAATGCCCACTTAGCATCATCAGGATACAAGCACCTAAGTAAGGGGAGGGATCTGCCCCTCCTGTAGAGGTATCCGTCCACCATACAGTATCGAACTGAGAGTCTCTTAACTCTTCGGGCTTGGTCGGACTCTTCAGGAAGCTCTCCTTCAACGAGATAGGTGACAATTGGGTCCATCCAGCAAGGTAGGCGATCCAGGGAACAAATTTCTCCATTTGTGGCTATGCTCGGCTGGGTGGTTACTTGGAGGGGAATTCCCCTTGGTAGGGATTGGCCTCCGTTCGCCGCTATTTTAGCCAGAACATCTGCGCGATGGTTTTGGTGTCGAGGCACCTGATCGATCTTGAGTCCCTTAAATTTGCTTTTCAGCAACCAAGCTAGATTTAAGTAGGCAACCATATTATCTCCCTTTGCCTGGTAGACCCCAGTCACTTGGTTTACAACAAGCAACGAATCGCTATTGACCTGCAGGTAGTCAGCCTTTAGCTCGATGGCTACCTTCATCCAGGCTAGGAGGGCTTCATATTCTGCTTCGTTGTTTGTAGCTTTTAACTCGAATCTGAAACAGTGACAGAATTCAGTCCCCTCCGGATCTATCTAAACTATGCCAGCTCCTCCCCCAGCTCGTCCGGATGTTCCTTCTAAAAAGAGGATCCATGGCTTGCAGCCCTCTGGCCGAATTTCGACCTCGGATATCTTCTCAGGGATCTCGTTTGATACTGAGGGATCAACTGGATCTAGGATCGCTGAGAATTCTGCCACGAAGTCGGCTAAAGCCTGTGCCTTAATCGTAGTCCGGGTTTATACTTTAAGTCAAACTGAGTGAGCTCTAGTGCCCATAAAACTAACCTTCCTAACACATCTGGTCTTTGCAAGAATTGACGGAGGGGTTGGTCTGTCACCACTGCTATTGTGTGAGCTTGAAAATAGGGACAGAGTTTCCTCGCTGAGATCACTAGAGCATAAGCGAGCTTCTCCAGGAGAACGTAGTTCCTTTCTGATTTGGTCAAGGCATAACTCACATAGTATATGGGTCTTTGAAAACCGTCGCTACAATCCTTGGCCAAAGCCCTGCTTACTGTAGTTTCTGATACCGCCAGGTAAATCTGCAGCTTATCTCCGAGAACCGGCTTGACTAACAAAGGGGGCTTGTTAGGTATTCCTTCAAAGCTTGAAATGCCTGCTCGCTTTCCTGGCTCCATTTCATGTTCTTTCCTTGTTTGATGGCCTTGAAGAAAGGGAGGCATTTATCGGTGGAGCGAGAGATAAACCTGTTGAGTGCTGCCACCCGTCCATTCAGAATCTATACTTGCTTGAGCGAGGTCGGGGATTCCAAGTCCAGGATAGCTTTGATTTTTTTCTGGGTTGGCTTCGATACCTCTCTCATGAACCATGAAGCCCAGGAACTTTCCTGCCGTTACCCTAAAAGCACATTTGGAGGGCTTCAAACGCATCTGGTTTTCCCTCAGTATGAGGAAGGTTTTACGAAGGTCTTCTTGATGTCCCTTTGTGGTTGGGGATTTCGTGATCATGTCGTCGATATATACTTCCATCGTCCTTCCTATCTCGGGCTTGAACAATTTGTTAACCAGCCGCTGGTATGTGGCCCCTGCATTCTTCAAACAAAACGGCATCACCTTGTAGCAGTATAAGCCCTGCCCAGTAATGAAACTGGTCTTATCTTGGTCAGCTGGGTGCATTTCAATTTGGTTGTATCCTGAGAATGCGTCCATAAAACTCAAAAGTTTATTTCTGGATGTGGAGTCAACCAGCTGGTCGATCTTTGGCAAAGGAAAACTGTCTTTCGGACAAGCCCGGTTGAGGTCGGTGTAGTCGACACACATACACCATTTTCCATTCACTTTCGTGACCATGACTACGTTGGCGATCCATTTGGGGTAACGTACGTCTCTGACGAACCCCGCTTTGATCAATTTATCAACCTCTTCCTGTATCGCCGCGTTCCTATCAGTGTTGAAATGACGCCTCTTCTGCTTGACGGGCTTGACTGTTGGATCTACTGCTAGCCTGTGGGTGGCCAACGATGCTGGGATTCCAAGCATTTCATTATGATTCCAGGTGAAGATGTTGCTGAATTCCCTGAGAAGATCAATCAGTCCTCTTTTTACTTCCAGATCAAGGGCGGCTCCGACCTTGACGACCTTGGAGGGATCGTCAGTCCTGACAGATATCTCTTATAGTTTATCCACGGGCTGCCCACTGGCCCATTCCTTACCCCTTTCTTCGTCGTAGGGCATGATAGGTTCATCCTTCAGATGCCCAGTATGTTCTGCGGGCTCCTTCTCCTCCTGGATTATCCGGGATGTATCCATATCTTCTTGGATTACTGTCACCGGCACACACTGCTTTGCTAGGGCTGTAGGATTGGCAGATACTGCGTAGCATTTCCTGGCTGCTTGCTGGTCTCCGCGTACCTCTCCTACCTTGGTTCCAACCGGGAATTTCAAAACGTTGTGGTATATGGACAAGACTCCCTTCAGAGAAGACATGAAAGGTCTCCCTAAGATGGCGTTGTAGGCCGATGGGGTGTCCACCACAACAAAGTCGGTCATTACATTCTGTTGGAGCGGGGTGACCCCGATGATTACTGGGAGGATCATTGACCCCACTGGTATGATCGAGTCCCTAGTGAAACCGTAAAGTGGAGTGGTACAGTTGTTGTAGCAATGTTGCTTCAGGTTTAGTTTTTCTAGGGTATCTTTGAAGAGGATATCTACACTGCTTCCTGTATCCACGAGCACACGAAAGACCAGACAGTTGGCGATCTGTATCGTGATGACCATAGGATCATCATGAGGTTGCACAGTGTTGAAGACATCGGCTTCGGTGAACACGATCTGAACTGACTGGGCGGGCTCTGTCGGGCTCTGGTTGACTTCGAAGATCCCCCGGCTCTCTCCAAGGCGGGGAACCTTTCTTGCGTGGTTTTTCCGGGAGTTATTGGAAACGCCGGCCAATGTAGGACCTCCGCTGATAGTGTGTATCACCTTGATCTGTTGCATTAAGTTAGCCTGCTCCCCTTTCCTCTTTTCTGCGTCCTCGCAGATTTCAGCTTGTACCTCCCTTCCAGTTCTGATATTATCTCTTACCTGTTATAAAAATTCAATCAGGCATCCTCCCCTTATCAGGGCCTCAATTTGGTTGCGCAAGTTATAGCACTCCGAAGTGTTGTGGCCCACGTCTTCGTGAAAGTTGCAGAACTTGTACCGATTTCTCCTGTCAGCTGGGGCCTTCATGGGAGCGGGCTTTTGGAGCAACGCTTTATCCCGTATGGCAAGGTAGACCGTTCCCCTGGATGCATTCAATGGGGTATAGTGATCAAACCCTTTTCCCCTTGCATTATTGGAGCCACGGTTCTGGGAGGTGGCGAAGCCCGGGGAGGGGTTCGTTTTGCTGGATATCTTTCTTGCCTATGCGGAGGAGCAGGGGGGCGATAGGTCGACCTGTTGGGAGGTTTATTCTGAGCTCTCTGCACCGGCTCAAATTTGGGGGCTTCTTTTTTCAAACGTTTTGCCGTTCTCATGTCGTCATGTTCTATCTTGACCTTGAGTTGTTCGTCGATCTCGACCTGCTCAAGAGCCCGGTCATAGGCCTCCTGGTAAGTCTCGGGAGGTCTTTTGGCAAAAGAACGGAAAAGCTTTCCTGCCCAGAGGTTTCGTCTGAAGTTGGCGAGGGTTTCTTTTTCAGTGAAAACTCCCATCTTTATGACCTCCTTGTGAAACCGCTCCACGTATGATCGAAGAGTTTCACTCCATTCCTGGATCACATATTGGAGGTATATGGGATCTTTCGGGCGAGGTTTAACTTCCTGGAATTGTGAGCAAAAATCAGTTGACAATTTTGTGAAAGAATCCACGCTACTAACGGGCAGTTTCCTGAACCAGGTTTTCGCATAGTCGGTCAAGGTTGTTGGAAACATTCTGCACATAGCTGCTCTGGTAGTGTTCTGGACCTCCATCTGTTGAACAAAGCTCTCTAAATGGCTTAGAGGATCTTCCGTTCCAGAGAACTTATCTGCTGGCATTTTGAATTTTGGGGGAAGCTCTGCTTCCCGGATCCTCCTAGTGAAGGGAGCGTTCATCTGGCTCACGGGATTCTTTTTGTCCTCCTTACTCTTTCCCTTCCTTATCTGCTGGACCTCTTTTTGTAGCTTTGCTAGCTGATCCCTCAGTCGCTTATTTCCAGGTCTCTTCGAGTTAGCCTCAGATTCCTCACTATCGAACCTTTCTGATGAACTGGCAATTTCTATCCGGTCCTCCTCCTGAACATGATCCATTCTGGAAGTTTTTCTGCTTTCCTCCTCTAGGGCCCGGGTAGTTCTCCTAGATGTAGTTGGATGAGATAGCCCTCATGGCTTCTGGGTAAAAACATCCGCGGCAGACTTAACTAGCCGGGGTTGATATTGTGAAAGTCTTTTAGGAACTGGGGGCATGGGTCCCAGCCTATCCAGGATCGAACGTTGGGGCCCTGATCTATCTCGAGCCGGCTCGGGAGGAGAAGGGCCTAGGCGATCGAAAGCCGGTGATCTAGCTCCGAGCCTGCTCGGCTCTCCCTGATCATTCAGGTTGGTCGGCTGGACTGTGATGCCTTCAGCTAGGAGGCGGACGCGGATGGATTCTACGAAGGCCGCCGCTTGTTGGTCGAGCGCTGCCTGGCTCACTATGGGGTGGCTAGCAGTCTGTGTATTGGTTGTCTGGATCGGAGCTTGACTACTATATCCAGACTTTCTCCCCCTTCCTGGAGCCTTTCTGGTTGGCCTCGCCGGAGATTGCTTCGGGACTCTGTGTTGGCCTTGGGAGGAGCGGAGCCTCATAGTTCCTATAAAACAATGAAAATATAAATACAAACGATTGGTTAGTTGGGTGTAGGATTTTTTCCCACAGACGGTGCCAGAAAATGTTAACGGAAATTTTGCTCGGGATGAGAAATCTCTGTTAACGCCCTCGAGACCACTACCACGTAAGTGGTGGCAAAAATTTTATATATATGTGACAGTGCTTTATATAGTGATAAATAAACAAGAACGTTTTTATTTAGCATGCATGGGACACGAATACAAAGATTATTCTCTCTTTTCTCTCAACTCTCTTTGGTGAATGATCGATTGCTAGTCGTATGCCTGTCGAATAGTAGTCCCCTCTTTTTCATTGATTCTCCCTTGATTGTCTCAGTGATTGTCTCAGTCTCTTCCTTATCGGACTGGATTTCTTGAGTTAATATCATTTGACTTTTAGAATGACGCCCGAATTGAGAGTATCGTGGCGGAGATCAGTTTGTTTCCTTTTTGGATTTCATTACTTGTTCTGCATGTAGATAACGCTTCCAGGTATGATTTAATGCATTCCTCGTATCTTTTCAGTATGATCCTTATAGAAGTCGCGGGACATGACGATATGGTGTGATGCATCAACCAGGGAGGTTGTTTAGTATTTCGACCTTGATGTCTGAGAAGTTTCATCCAGCTTGGAGCCAGATCTGGCTTCTCTAGACTTTTTCGAAGCTAGATATGGCCTCGACTGACCTTTTTGAAGCTAGGTGTGGCTTTGACTGACCTCGCGGCCTTCTAGGGACATTCTTCTGTGTCAATCGAGGTTCCGACGAGTTTCTTGAGCATTTGCGAGATGACCTTGACTTCGGGGAGCTTCTAGTTTTGATGATGCGGGCTAAGTCAGATCATCCCGGGCTCTATCCCGGATGTTTTCGGAGCCCGCCCTTGTTCCTGGGGTGGTATTGCAGTTCGGCCCTAGATAGAGAGGTCTCCTGGTGGAAGCTCTCGGGTCCGGGCTTTATCTTATATGTTTCTAGAGCCCGCCCTCGTGCCTGGGGTGGTATCGTAGCTTGGCTCTGGATATAGAGGTCTTCAGGTGAAACTTTCGGGTATGGAACCAGGTCTGGGAAGTGGAAAATTTCCCTTTGGTCCATAGCCAATTTTGGCTATTAACAGGTAAGGAATATAACCTACACAAGCTCAACAAAACACATTATATACACAAACATGCTCGAAAATGAGTACAAAAGCTAAGTAATGGGGACCTCAAATAGGTATATAAATGTGACGATCAAGAGTATTGATACTCATGGCCCGAGTAAGGACCCAGCACCAAGCATGTGGACCTGTGTTAGATTCAGATCGAATAGGGGAATCATGCCACCTCCTCAGACGGTGGGTCACGATGAACATTTCGTTGGTCTTCCCTCTACCTATACAGAGCATGAACCTGGAAGCACCTGAAGGCCCCATCGGATATACATCTCGACTATTTGTTGTATGAGAGGTATATAAATTGTTATTGCTTGAGGTCAATTTCAGATAAGAATTTGAATTATAACTCTGACACGTGATTTTCTCCTTCAGGCAGTACCAGACCATTGGGAACGTCGATTTGTCAAAGTCATGGACGCCTTAAATGAATTACATGAGGAGGTCCGCAAGAGTGACATGAACAGACATGAGCAACACCAGGAGTTGGTTCGTATGATACGTACACTTCATGGGATGTTGATTGGGATGTTGATTGAGATGTATATAGACGGGCCCTTTGATTTTGAGGCTACATGGGTGGCGACGCAGATGAGAGCTAACAGTCAGCAAGTCTATGATCTGGCTTTAGACACCACTCCCCAGTAAGACACTACAGCTATGCCACATATAGAGACTGTTGTTCAGGACACTATAGCTTTGTCTCATATGGATTCAGTACCTACTCCCCGGTAGGACACTATAACTGTGTCAGATACAATGACTACTTCGCAAGTCCTTACAGCTTCAGATACCTGTCCTCTTGATGTTGCTGCAGCCGTGCCAGATATTGGTGCATAGAATCAGAACGCCCCTACAGCTTCAGATAGTGCTCTGTAGGACCCTACAGCAGTGGCTGATGCTGGAGGACATAGTCAATATGCCTAGCAGCTCCACATAGTGCTCCATAGGACCCTACAGCCATGCTAGATACTATAGGACACAATTAGCACGTCCCTACAGTATCTATAGTATCTACAATTGTGTTTGAGTGGGGTTCAGAAAGCCGAATCCTTGTTGTTTTTGATGCTCTGTAGGCCCTTTCGCTACTGTTATTGCTTCAGACACTACACCCATGTCCCATGGGCTTCAGGCAGTGGGGATCAAGCGGCCCTAGTTTGTTTTTTGACTGACAATTGTCGGCACACAAACGCGGTTGGCAACTAACTAGTCCCTACACTAACCTATGTCGGCGAAAGAGGTCTAAGGCTATGGCCTATAAATTTAAGCCCGATAGATTGGTGGATGAGGAGCAGCCGAAGGATTAACATTTAAGACCTACACAATAGTTATGTATAACATCTTAATTATATTGTTTTCTTATATTTGCATATTGTAAGAACCTCATTTTTATGATTGGATTATTTCATGACAAATCACATTGGGGATGTTTTTGTAACGGGTAACATAGGTTTTCCAAGTGCGGTTTTCTCGAAGATATGCTTCTGGTCATCTCAGGTACTTCAAAAGGTAGTCCACTTGTACTTAACTCTCTTTTAAAGAGATGTAGTTGCACATACTCACTTTCATGCATTATATTCTTGTTTACGTGCAATTGACATTATATGCCATTTATTACACTCCACTCTTGCACATTTTGCACATTACTTAGTGTGTTGAGTTTGCTTGGAAAAGAGAATTTCTTCTCTTAGTGCTTCCTAGACCGCTTGGCAAGCTCTGCTTGCACCGCGGCATATAGAGCAATATACCTCATTAGGGTTATGCTTCTTGTACCGCATCCTGTACACTTGCACACACAGTTGTCCAAGTCACAGTGTAGCACAGTAGGCCTTTGTTGCCTATACTGCTGCCTGTGCATCTGCATGCACAGCGCCCTGAACTGCGGTTTTGTCATGTAGGTGCACTGATGTGTATCGCGGTCTGGACAACCTGCCCGAGCCACGGTACGCAGAGCGGTATTGATGTGATTTTGTTTCCCAAGTTCAAAATGATGTAGTTTTGTCTAGAGCTTCTATATATATGTTCTTTTCTCTTCCATTTCGGTTTTAGAGCTTCAAGAACCTATAGTTGAGAGATAGAACAATCCTTAGAAAGAGAAAGCTTCAAGCTTTGTTTCTTGACTCTCTAAAACCCAAACCAGTCATTCATTCATGAATCAAGCATCATCTAGCCTCATTTAGGATGTGTTCTTGCATGGGTCTTCATCAACATACATGACTTGGTAAGTAGAACACAATCTTCACTCATTCTAGTGTTCTTGCTAAACAAGAAATCTCATTTATAACTTGTTTGCATCTAGATTTAGATATTAATTACAAGTTGAGATATTTGTTGATGTTTGGGTTGTTGTATTGTGATAGCTAATATTTAGGACATATTTGCCCTCTAGCTAATTAGGAGTAATTGATTGCATTCGATAATTGCATTTATTTTCCTTGCCATTTTATGTGACAACATGTTTTGATATGGCTTTGTTTGATGACTAGATTTTAGACTTGCATATCTATATCTAGTTATGTCTTTATGAGCATTCATATAGACATTGATATCTAGGATTTGTACTTAGTTTCATCTTTAATTCCTAGATAAGCATTTAGTGTTGCCTAGCATTATTTGCATTTTGAATATTCATATATTCACTTAGGTTGTTAATCTCTTCTTTGAGAGTTAAGTCTTGTGACTACATGGTGTAGTGCACAAGCAAGTGAAGTCTTGCAACCAAGGTGTGGTTGGCAAGCAAAGTGATTAAGGATTCACTATAAAGGCCCGTTGGGTAGTAGTGGTGTGTTAGTGACCGAGAATGGTGTGACTAGAGGTCAACATAGGTTGTAAACATCATTACAATAGTGGACTTGAGGATAGTGTGTGGCTAGAAGGATAGCCCGTGGTTTTTCCCTTATTGAAGGGTTTCCACATAAAAATCAAGTGATATTTATATTTTCGCACTTTACACTTGATTTTGTATGTTTGTTTATGAGGTGAATTTTTAAAATTGACTAATCAAGAAAAGTTGGTAATTAACTTGATTAAAACCTATTCACCCCCATCTAGGTTAATGGACACACGTTTGTAGTATTTTCACATACCATTACATATTGTTAATAATGTGTTTTCTTCTTTAATGATACAGGCAGGATGTTGATTTAGAAATCCCAGTCGGAGTCCTTTGGTTCCGGAGGTTCCAAACCAACCACATGGACTTGGAAGACACGGTATAGATTTATACGAGAGCAGACTTTGACATTTGTTGTTGGTTCCTTTTGTCAGCACCTGGATGCATATTTGTAAATCTTACGGAAGCGCCAACGTGCTTTCCCTGTGGTGTACAGACAAGATATAAACATCCTTGATCCCCAATTCTATGTAAGTTTTCAATTTTTTTATGAATCCTAATTTCAGTGATGAATACTTCCTTATCCACATAAATGTACTTCTTGAACAGTCATACATGCAGATCTAGTGGCAGAATATTTTCACTGCTGAAGTCGGTCCTCACCCCCAAAGTGTTGGCCTATGTTGACTTACTCCCGGCCTAAAGAAGATCTAACATTGGCACGCAGTAGGTGTCTCAGAGGATGTCGGCCATGGCACGAGGTTGATATGGTAATTGTATTGGAAATGAAATTGGATTTTAGAATTTATATTACCTAGTATATTATCATGTTCTCTGATTTTGTTTGGGGTCACTTGTAGCTGTTGGTGCCGCTTAATGTTGGAGGATATCATTGGATCTGTTAATAACCAAAATTGGCTAAGGACCAAAGGGAAATTTTCCACCTCCCAAACCTTGTTCCATACCCGAGAGTTTCACCAAGAGACCTCTCAATCCAGAGCCGAGCTACTATACCATCCCAGAAACAAGGGCAGGCTCCGGAAACATCCGGGATAGAGCCCGGACCCGAGAGCTTCCACCAGGAGACCTCTCTGTCCAGAGCCGAACTGCGATACCATCCCAGAAACAATGGCAGGCTCCGGAAACATCTGGGATAGAGCCCAGACCTGAGAGCTTCCACCAGGAGACCTCTCTACCCAGAGCCGAACTGCGATACCACCCCAAGAACAAGGACGGGCTCCGGAAACATCCGGGATAAAGCCCGGAACGATCAGATCTAGTCCGCATCACCAAAACTAGAAGCTCCCCGAAGTCGAGGTCATCTTGCAAGTGCTCCAGAGACTCGTCTACACCTCGATTGTCACAGAAGAATGTCCCTAAAAGGCCGCGAGATCAATCGAAGCCACACCTAGCTTCAAAAGGTCAGTCGAGGCCTGCACCTAGCTTCGAAAAGGTCAAGGGAAGCCAGATTAGGCTCAAAGCTGGATGAAACTTCTCAGATATCAAGGTCGAAATACTAATCAACCTCCCTGGTTGACGCACCACACCATATCGTCATATCCAACGACCTCCATAAAGGATCATACTGAAAGGATACGAGGAATGCATTGAATCATATCTAGAAACGTTATCTACATGCAGAATGAGTAATAAAATCCAAAAAAGGAAACAAACTGATCTCCACCACGATACTCTCAATTCAGGAGTCAATCCAAAAGTCAATGACATTAACACAAGAAATCCCGCCCCATAAGGAGGAGACTGAGAAAATCAAGGGAGAGTTAGTCTGTTGACCTACAAACTATGTATAAATAGAAAAGAAAAGAAATGAAAGAAGAGACTACTATTCGACAGGCATACGACTAACAATCGACCATTCCCTAGAGAGAGTTGAGAGAAAAGAGAGAAGAATCTTTGTATTTGTATACCATGCATGTTCAATAAAAACATTCTTGCTTACTTGTCACTTTATAAATCACTGTTACATATATAATGAATTTTGGCCACCACCTACGTGGTAGTGGTCTCGATGGCGTTAACTGAGATTTCTCATCCCGAGCAAAATTTCCGTTAACACTTTCTGCCGCCGTCTGTGGGGAGATTCCTACACCCAATTAACCAATCGTTTGCATCTATATTTTCATTGTTTTACAGGAACTATGAGGCTCCGCTCCTCCCAAGGCCAACACGGAGTCCCGGAGCAATCTCCGGCTAGGCCAACCCGAAAAGCCCAGGAAGGGGGAGAAAGTCTGGATATAGTAGTCAAGCTCCGAACCAGACGACCAATACACGGGCTACCGGCCACCCCATAGTGAGCCAGGCAGCACTAGACCAACAAGCGGCGGCCTTCATAGAATCCATCCGCGTCCGCCTCCTCGCTGAAGGCATCATAATCCAGCCAACCAACCTGAATGATCACGGAGAGCCGAGCAGGCTCGAAGCTAGACCACCTGCTTTCGATCGCCTAGGACCTCCTCCTCCAGAGCCGGCTCGAGATAGATCAGGGCCCCAACGTTCAATCCAGGATAGGCTGGGACCCATGCCCTCAGCTCCGAAAAGACTTTCACAATATCAACCCCGGCTAGTTAAGTCTGCCGCGGATGTTTTTACCCGGAAGCCGCGAGGGCTATCTCATCCAACTACATCTAGGAGAACTACCCGGGCCCTAGAGGAGGAAAGTAGACAAACTCCCCGAGTGGATCATGTCCAGGAGGAGGACCGAATAGAAATTGCCTAGTTCATCAGAAAGATTCGACAGTGAGGGATCTGAGGTTAACTCGAGGAGACCCGGGATCAAGCGACTGAGGGATCAGCTGGTAAAGCTACAAAAAGAGGTTCAGCAGATAAGGAAGGGAAAGAGTAAGGAGGATAAAAAGAATCCCCTGAGCGAGATGAACGCTCCCTTCACTAGGAGGATCTGGGAAGCTGAGCTCCCCTTAAAATTCAAAATGCCAGCAGATAAGTTCTCTGGAACGGAAGATCCTTTAAGCCATCTAGAGAGCTTCGTTCAACAGATGGAAGTCCGGAACACTACCAGAGCAGCTATGTGCAGAATGTTTCCAACAACCTTGACCGACTATGCGAAAACCTGGTTCAGGAAACTGCCCGTTGGTAGCGTGGATTCTTTCACAAAACTGTCAACCGATTTTTGCTCACAATTCCAAGGAGTTAAACCTCGCCCGAAAGATCCCATACACCTCCAATATGTGATCCTGGAGCGGAGTGAAACTCTTCGATCGTACGTAGAGCAGTTTCACAAGGAGGTCATACAAATGGGAGTTTTCACTGAAAAAGAAACCCTCGCCAACTTCAGACGAAACCTCTGGGCAGGAAAGCTTTTCCGTTCTTTCGCCAAGAGACCCCCCGAGACTTACCAGGAGGCCTATGACCGGGCTCTTGAGCAGGTCGAGATCGACGAACAACTCAAGGTCAAGATAGAACATGACGACATGAGAACGGCAAAAGTGTCTGAAGAAAGAAGCCCCCAAATTTAAGCCAGTGTAGAAAGCTCAGAATAAACCTCCCAACAGGTCGACCTATCGCCTCCCCGCTCCTCCGCATAGGCAAGAAAGATATCTAGCAAAACGAACCCCTCCCCGGGCTTCGCCGCCTCTCAGGACCGTGGCTTCCAGTAATGCAAGGGGAAAAAGGGTATGACTACTACACCCATTTGAATGCTTCCAGGGAAACAGTCTATCTTGCCATACAAGATAAAGGGTTACTCCAGAAGCCCGCTCCCATGAAGGCCCCAGCTGAAAGGAGAAACCGGTACAAGTACTGCAACTTCCATGAAGACATGGGCCATAACACTTCGGAGTGATATAACTTGCGCAACAAAATTGAGGCCCTGATAAGGGGAGGATGCCTGATCGAGTTCTTACAACAGGTCAGAGATAATATCAGGACTGGACGGGAGGTACAAGCTAAAATCCGCGAGGACGCAGAAAAGAGGAAAGGGGAGCAGGCTGACTTAATGCAACAGATCCAGGTGATAAACACTATCAGCGGAGGTCCTACATTGGCCGGCGTTTCCAATAACTCCAGGAAAAACAACTGCAAGAAAGGTTCCCCGCCTCGAAGAGAGCCGAGGGATCTTCGAAGTCAGCCAGAGCCCGACAGAGCCCTCCCAGTCAGCTCAGATCGTATTCACCGAAGCAGATGTCTTCAACACTGTGCAACCTCATGATGATGCTATGGTCATCACGATACAGATCGCCAACTGTCTGGTCCATCGCGTGCTCGTGGATACAGGTAGCAGTGTAGATATCCTCTTCAAGGATACCCTGGAAAAATTGAACCTGAAGCAACGTTGTTAGAACAGCTGTACCACTCCGCTTTACGGTTTCACTGGGGACTCGATCATACCAGTGGGGTCAATGATCCCCCCAGTAATCATTGGGGTCACTCCGCTTCAGCAGAATGTAATGACCGACTTTGTTGTGGTGGACACCCCATCGGCCTACAACGCCATCCTAGGGAGACCTTTCTTGTCCTCCCTGAAGGGAGTCTTGTCCATATACCACAACGTCTTGAAATTCCCGGTTGGAACCAAAGTAGGAGAGGTACGCGGAGACCAGCAGGTAGCCAGGAACTGCTACGCAGTATCTGCCAATCCTACAGCCCTAGCGAAGCAGTGTGTACATGTGACATTGATCCAGGAAGACATGGATACATCCCGGATAATCCAGGAGGAGAAGGAGCCCGCGGAACATCCTAGGCATCCAGAGGATGAACCTATCATGCCCTACGAGGAAGAACGGAGTAAGGAATGCGCCAGCGGGCAGCCCGTGGACAAACTAGAAGAAATATCTGTCAGGAATGACGATCCCTCCAAGGTCAGTCAAGGTCGGAGCCACCCTTGACCCAGAAGTAAAAAGAGGACTGATTGATCTTCTCAGGGAATTCAGCGACATCTTCACTTGGAACCATGATGAAATGCCTGGAATTTCGGCATCGTTGGCCACCCACCGGCTAGCAGTAGATCCAACGGTCAAGCCCGTTAAGCAGAAGAGGCATCATTTCAATGCTAATAGGAATGCGGCGGTGCAGGAAGAGGTTGCTAAATTGATCAAAGCGGGGTTCGTCAGAGAGGTACGTTAACCCGAATGGATCGCCAACGTGGTCATGGTCACGAAGGCAAGTGGGAAATGGCGTATGTGTGTCGACTACACCGACCTCAACCGAGCTTGTTCGAAAGATAGTTTTCCTTTACCAAAGATCGACCAGCTTGTTGACTTCACATCCGTAAATAAACTGTTAAGTTTTATGGACGCATTCTCAGGATACAACCAAATTAAAATGCACCCGGCTGATCAAGACAAAACCAGTTTCATTACTAGGCAGGGCTTATATTGCTACAAGGTGATGCCGTTTGGTTTGAAGAATGCAGGGGCCACATACCAGCGGCTGGTTAACAAACTGTTCAAGCTCGAGATAGGAAGGACAATGGAAGTATATGTCGATGACATGATCACAAAATCCCCAACCACAAAGGGACATCAGGAAGACCTTCGCAAAACCTTTCTCATACTGAAGGAAAACCAGATGCGTTTGAACCCCTCCAAATGTGCCTTTGGGGTAATGACAGGGAAGTTTCTGGGCTTCATGGTTCATGAGAGAGGTATAGAAGCCAACCCAGAAAAAATCAAAGCTATTTTGGACCTGGAATCCCCGGCCTCGCTCAAGCAAGTACAAATTCTGACTCGACTGGTGGCGGCACTCAACAGGTTTATCTCTCGCTCCACCGATAAATGTCTCCCTTTCTTCAAGGCCATCAAACAAGGAAAGAACATGAAATGGTGCCAGGAAAGCGAGCAGGCATTTCAAGCTTTGAAAGAGTACCTAACAAGCCCCCCTTTATTAGTCAAGCCGGTTCTCGAAGATGAGTTGCAGATCTACCTGGCCGTATCAGAAACCGCAGTAAGCAGGGCTTTGGCCAAGGATTGTAGCGACGGTTTTCAAAGACCCATATACTATATGAGTCATGCCTTGACCAAATCAGAAAGGAACTACATTCTCCTCGAGAAGCTCGCTTACGCTCTGGTGATCTAGCGAGGAAACTCCGTCCCAATTTTCAAGCTCACACAATAGCAGTGGTGACAGACCAACCCCTTCGCCAATTCTTGCAAAGGCCAGACGTGTCAGGAAGGCTAGTTTTATGGGCACTAGAGCTCACTCAGTTCGACTTAAAGTATAAGCCCCAGACTACGATTAAGGCATAGGCTTTGGCCGACTTCGTGGCAGAATTCTCAGCGATCCCAGATCCAGATGATCCCTCAGCATCAAACGAGGTCCCTGAGAAGATATCTGAGGTCGAAAATTGGCCGAAAGGCTGCAAGCCATGGATCCTCTTTTCAGACGAAGCATCCAGACGAGCTGGGGGAGGAGCTGGCATAGTTTGATAGATCCGAAGGGGACTGAATTCTGTCACTGTATCAGATTCGAGTTTAAAGCTACCAACAACGAAGCGAAATATGAAGCCCTCCTAGCCAGGATAAAGGTAGCTATTGAACTAAAGGCCGACTACCTGCAGATCAAGAGCGATTCGTTGCTTGTTGTAAACTAGGTAACTAGGGTCTACCAGGCAAAGGGAGATAATATGGTTGCCTATCTAAATCTAGCTCGGCTGCTAAAAGGTAAATTTAAGGGACTCAAGATCTATCAGGTGCCTCGACACCAAAACCATCGCGCAGATGTTCTGGACTAAAATAGCGGCGAACGGAGGCCAATCCTTACCACGGGAAATTCCCCTCCAAGTGATCACCCAGCCAAGCATAGCCACAAATGGAGAAATTTGTTCCCTGGATCGCCTACCTTGCTGGATGAAGCCAATTGTCGCCTACCTCCTTGAAGGAGAGCTTCCTGAAGAGCCCGGACAAGCCTGAAGAGTTAAGAGACTCTCAGTTCGATACTGTATGGTGGACGGATACCTCTACGGGAGGGGCAGATCCCTCCCCTTACTTAGGTGCATGCATCCCGATGATACTAACTGGGCATTGAGAGAGGTCCACTCTGGGGAATGTGGGAACCACATATGTGGGGAAGCTCTAGCCTATCAGGTGCTTCGTATGGGGTACTACTAGGCTGACCATCCATCAAGATGCAAAGAGTTTTGTGCAATCTTGCGAACCTTGTCAAAGAACCTCAAACTTGAGCCACCAGCCACCCGAGTGACTATCGTCCCTCAGTTCACCTTACCCCTTTGCCATGTGGGGAATCGACCTAATTGGACCACTTCCTACCGCTCCTGGATAGATGAAACATGCTATTGTAGCTATCAACTACTTCACAAGATGGGTCGAGGCCGGACCTCTCTCTCGAATATCAGAAAAGAATACAACCAAGTTCATCAAGACTAACGTAGTATGCAGGTTCGGGACCCCTCTCATCATTATAGCCGACCTAGGAAAGCAATTCGACAACGCCCGATTCAAGGACTTCTGCAAGGGATTGGGGATCGACCTCAGGCTCGCTTCAGTGGCTCATCCCCAGACTAATGGGCCGGTAGAATCCACCAACAAGACAATCAAGAAACTTCTGAAAAAGAAGCTTCAGCAGAAGAAAGGTAAATAGGGCCGAAGAGCTACCCGAAGTCCTCTGGGCATACAGGACTACAAAAAGGACAGCTACCTAGAGAGATACCTTACTCTCTGGCTTTTGGGGTTGAAGCAGTCCTCCCCATCGAGCATAAATTAACCTCATTCAAGGTACAACACTTTGAGCCCGAAAGTAACGAAGTCAAGCTTCGGGCTAGTCTAGACCTCTTAGAAGAAAAGCAAGACTTGGTAGCAGAGAAAGTGGCGATCTACCAGAGCAAGATCGCTAGGTACTTCAACCAAAAGGTTAGAACCCGAAAATTCAAGGAAGGAGATCTGGTACTTAGGAAATTGACCCTGAACACTTCGAAAAAGGTCGGATGGAGTCTTAAGTCCAAATTGGGAAGGGCCATATTTGATAAAACTAGTTGTTCGCAATGGAGCTTATAAAATCGAAGACATGGACGGACGATCCATCAACCACACTTGGAATGCAGATCATTTAGAGAAATTCTACCCTTGAAAGGAGTCCTCAAGCAGACTACCCCCACTTAGTTTTCATTACAGGTCCTAATAAAGATGTACTACATCTCAATCATCTATAAAGTCATTTTCCTTTTCTCTTCCATTTTTGTCTCCAACTATGTTCAACGTTAGGAACTATACCCTTGTATTGGAATTTGACATAAACTTCTCGAGACCAGGAAATAGCTCGATAGCCCTCATGATGCCTTGGTCTGGCTACCACCCCTAAGAAGGATCTGAGTGTAAGAGTATAGTTACCCTCTAGATCTCGAGACTAAGAAATAACTCGATAGCCCTCCTGATGCCTTGGTCAGGGCTACCACCCCCAAGAAGGATCTGAGTGTAAGAGCATAGTTGCCCTCCAGATCTCGAGACCAGGAAATAGCTCGATAGCCCTCCTGATGCCTTGGTCGGGCTACCACCCCCTAGAAGGATCTGAATGTAAGAGCATAGTTGCCCTCCAGATCTCGAGACCACAAAATAGCTCGATAGCCCTCCTGATGCCTTGGTCAGGCTACCACCCCCAAGAAGGATCTGAGTGTAAGAGCATAGTTGCCCTCCAGATCTCCAAGACTAGGAAATAGCTAAATAACCCTCCTAATGTCTTGGTTGGGTTATCACCCCATAATATATATATATATATATATATATATATATATATATATATAAACAGATATATATATATATATATAATGTTTGCTTTCGTGTGCAGGATCAAAATCACCATAATTACCTACAAGAATCTTAATTGCTGCTACAGATGCTACTCTGGATACCATTCAAAACCAGAAACAGATAAAGTTCTCAAAAAGGCGCTTCGATTTATCATTAACGGCAAGGGGAGCCTATCCCTCTATAAGGCTACATCCAAATGAGGAGCCCAACCCCAGAACTCGGGCTACAAAAAGAAGAAGAAAAATGAAAAATTGACAATGGCAAAACAGGGTGCCCACCACCTTTTCCGGGCAATCAAAAACAAGTCATCCGCTTCAAGCTTTGGGACTCTCATGGCTCCCCTCCGCTTGCCCTCCTCCTTTCCTGCTGATCCTCGGTATCAACCCCCTCTACAGGTAGCTGTCTATCTGGGTTATCCTCGCCGACCGCTCTCCCATCTAGAGGCTCCATCGGATGGTCAGCAAGATCTTCCTCCAATACTTCATTAATTATGTCCATAACCTCAGAAGGGACAGCCGCGTCAAGAAGGGCAGCCAAGGACCCCATCTGGCTCCTGCCAAGGACCCCATCTGGCTCCTGTCGACCTCCATCTCTGTTAAAGGGGGATCCTCAGATGGGCTCCTAACCTCTTCACCAGCTTCCGATTGGTCCTCCCCGGATCGAGAAGACATCACTTTGCTGGAAGACTCCCCAGAACCTGAGGTGAGAAAGGAAAGAAGATGGAATGAGGGATCTGACTGAGCAGGCTGCTTCCCAGTTCCTGCTGGGCTAGAAGGGACCACCTTGTCGCCCTCAGGGCGAGATAACTCGGCAACTTTGAGCATTATTTCCTGTCTGTCCCAGCCCGCAATAGACGATAAATCAAAGGGAGGAGGAAGAGCTTCCGCGGCCTGAAAGGAAGCATAAAAATACCCGTCACTGAAGGAGGTCTCCGCATCAGCTTGCAGCTTGGCCACCTGAGTAATCAGAGATCGGTTCTCGAGGTCCAGTTTCTTAGCCTCAGATCTCCAGGAATCCCGCTGCCTAGCCCACCGGAGAGATTGAAGACGCTCCTGATCGAATGATTGCTTCATCCTCTGATGATCGCAGCGAAGCTCAGCCATCTCGAGCTCGATTTTTCCCTTGCTGGAAGTCACCTCTTCCACTAAAGACCAAGCCTGCTTGAGCAGTTCCCCAGCTTTCTCGGCTTCATCGGCTTCAGTCTCGGCTTTTGCAGCCAGATCACGGAGGAGGGCTACCTGCTGGCCCATCATGACATTAACCTTAAAAGCCAACAAATACAAAACCCGAGTTAGAAACTGGACAAATTAACAAAAGTAGCATGAAGGAAATACAATTACCTCAGCTAAAATAGCAGACCCCTTGGTTATAAGGACGTCCACAGGCATGGAAGCAATCTTGGAGATCTCGCAACCCGGACAGGACGCTATGAACTACTCCAGGACCTCATCCCTGCCCTGTCGAGCTCGACTGAGGCCGGGTGCGGCTGGAAGGAGCCTTCGCTGACACCTTTCCTAGAAGCGACATCTTTCCCCGAAACCTCTGAGGCTTTGGTTGTTGGAAGAGCAGCAGAATCAGGTGTTTGAGTCGAAGGGGTAACGACTTTAGAGGCCACGGTCGAGGGGGCAGAAACAGCCGGGCCCACCACCTAGGAGCTTCACCCAAAGCGCGGAAAGCCCGCGAGGCAAGAGTAGCCATCTTAGACCCAGCCGGAGAGATAGAAGAAGCCAGGGCAGGTTCGACTCCAGAGGAAGGAAGAGAAGCTCCATCTTGAGGAGAGCGTGAGACGTGACGGTGGCCGGCTCCACGACAAAAACTGTGAATAAGCAGATTAAAAGAAAAAAATGTTAGAACCAAGCTAAATAATAAGACGAAGCAACACAAGGATACTTACGAGGAATGGCGTCTGAAATCTGCAAATATTTGTTCACCCTACGAGGATCAAAAGCTTCAGCAGTAGGGAACATCGGATTCAGATAGTTCCGGGCTAGAATAGCCTTTAAGACGCAGAGAGTCCCGGTCCCAGGAGGGCTTGTCACTGAAAGCCGTAGGAACCTCGAATTCATGCCCTCCGATGAAAATCGAGCTCCCCCAGTCATCCCCCGCCAGGATCCATTCTTCTTTCCACGCGGGATCCTTCTTCGAGGCACCAGGAACGATGAAATTGAGCTTATTCTTGGCCTTGGCATAGAACTGACCCCGAGGAGCCCCATACAAGCTCCCAATCTGGAAAAGATAATCCAGCTCCTCTGCACCTGGCTCCCTCGTCACTTTACTCATCTGGCATTATTCCCTCCATAAGACAAGGAAACCAATCAGATGCCTCCAGAAGCCAGGCGTCAACTGGAGGGGAGCGAGCTGGATGGCGTTGAGAGCCCGCCGAAGGGTCGGATGGAGGGGAAGCCTGACCCCGTTCTCAAGAGCGACCACATGAATCGGAAGCACGCTTTTAGGGGGGTTGAAAAACTTGAAATTCTTGGGAGGCACCGAGATGGATACACTGTCGGGGATGCCAAACTTTGACCTCAAGCGGTCAATCGACACCAGATCAACGGTGGAATCTGGAACAACCCAAAAATCGTAGGGAGAGAGCCTCTCCCCAAAGGGACCTGGAGCCGAGACCCGTCGCTCCCCCGCAGCGCCATCGGCCGTTTCTTTGTCGGAGTCATCATCGACGATATCTAAAGGGTGGTCGGGATGGTTGGAGAACCCAGTCCCGATAGATACATTCCTACTTGACCGCCGACGTTGTGAGGTGGGTGGGGAATCGTCGCCGTCAGAACTCCTCCTAGCCCGCTTCCCCAGAATAAGACTGACGACCTCCTCGCCGTCGAATATAAAATCAGTTGAGTCACGGCTGTTTTTTGACATTATAGAAGACGAAGAATGAAGAAAGAAGCAAGCTCGGAGGAAAAGCTATGGAGATATTTCTCAGCAGAAAGTTTTTAGCTCGAAGAGATGTGAGGAAGATGAGGAGGAAAACAGACATATATATAGGCAGGATGGCAACATCACCGAGATATTCGTCTGCTAACGGTAAAAAATCGATTACGGTAACGTAACCGGATTAAACTCGAAAGCGAGCTAATCATCTCATGCCACGTCACCTACGCAGTTAAGAGGATGATCTCCCCAAGATTCTGGTAACGGTAAAAATCTCGGGGACTGCCGTAACGCAATCAGATTAATTCAAAGATAAATTAGTCGGTTCGCAACACGTCATTCAAATGAAGAAATTTCCCCAATATTTTGGTAACGGTAAAAAGAGGAAGATTTCCCAAATAAAGTAAAAATCTGACCTCAACCCCGAGCTCGACGTCTGGTGTTCAAGTCAGAGGGTACTTCTGTTAATAGCCAAAATTGACTAAGGACCAAAGGGAAATTTTCCACCTCCCAAACCTGATTCCATACCCTAGAGTTTCACCAGGAGACCTCTCAATCCAGAGTCGAGCTACTATACCATCCCAGAAACAAGGGCAGGCTTCGGAAACATCCGGGATAGAGCCCGGACCCGAGAGCTTCCACCAGGAGACCTCTCTGTCTAGAGCCGAACTGCGATACCATCCCAGAAACAAGGGCAGGCTACAGAAACATCTGGGATAGAGCCCAGACCCGAGAGCTTCCACTAGGAGACCTCTCTGTCCAGAGCCGAACTGCGATACCACCCCAGGAACAAGGACGGGCTCCGGAAACATCCGGGATAAAGCCCAGAACGATCAGATCTAGCCCGCATCACCAAAACTAGAAGCTCCCCGAAGTCGAGGTCATCTCGCAAGTGCTCCAGAGACTCGTCTACACCTCGATTGTCACATAAGAATGTCCCTAAAAGGCCGCGAGATCAATCGAAGACACACCTAGCTTCAAAAGGTCAGTCGAGGCCGCACCTAGCTTCGAAAAGGTCAAGGGAAGCCAGATTAGGCTCAAAGCTGGATGAAACTTCTCAGATATCAAGGTCGAAATACTAATCAACCTCCCTGGTTGACGCACCACACCATATCGTCATATCCAACGACCTCATAAAGGATCATACTGAAAAGGATACGAGGAATGCATTTAATCATATCTAGAAACGTTATCTACATGCAGAATGAGTAATAAAATCCAAAAAAGGAAACAAACTGATCTCCACCACGATACTCTCAATTCGGGCGTCAATCCAAAAGTTAATGACATTAACACAAGAAATCCCGCCCGATAAAGAGGAGAGTGAGAAAATCAAGGGAGATTTAGTCTATTGACCTACAAACTATGTATAAATAGAAAAGAAAAGAAATGAAAGAAGAGACTACTATTTGACAGGCATACGACTAACAATCGACCATTCCCCAGAGAGAGTTGAGAGAAAAGAGAGAAGAATCTTTGTATTTGTATATCATGCATGTTCAATAAAAACATTCTTGCTTACTTGTCACTTTATAAATCACTGTTACATATATAATGAATTTTGGCCACCACCTACGTGGTAGTAGTCTCGAGGGCGTTAACTGAGATTTCTCATCCCGAGCAAAATTTCCGTTAACAGGATCATAGCTAAAATTGATCTTGTTGAATGACCAATACACATCTTTGATCCGTTTAAGCAGCAGGTTCAAATTGAACATAGGAACAAACTGCTAGCATGCATGCGATGGTTTTAACCGTCGATGTTGGCTCACAATGTATTTAACAAGAAAATAATAAGTCAGTAGAAGACGTGTAGGGTGGAGGCGGATTAGTTCCATATGGCCATTGTAGGGAGATCGAAGGTGCCACAACAATCAACCGGGTAAGTGTAAATGGTGATAGTATTAATTAATCTCACAACAATCTGCATTTGTTAACTGAACCTAAAACATTGACTGTATTCCTAAATTGTAAGGGTAACTATGGTGCCCATACACTGTTGTTGATTGAGCCCACATTAGCAGGGAAGAACTTTAATTGGATAGATGAAAATATGGAGGATAAACTCTTGAAGATGGCCGTTAAATATTTTTGTAACTCCATACCATTTTGAAACTGATGTTATTTATTTTGTAAATATTTATTAACCACTATTGCCAATTTACCAATAACCTATTGTCAAAATTAAAACAAGTATTAGCAGAACCTAAAACATGTCACATATATATGTAGTAACAAAAAGTGTTACAAAGGATATTATCCCAAGAAGTCAAGAATTTAATCAGCAAGGCATAAAAATAAAAATTATCGGGTTTCCAAAAGGCCAACAAAAATATAGTGTCCCAAGAAGTCTCGAAAAGCATTTGGGAGGCTTTCTGAGACTTATTAAAGTCTCAAACAACCTCCCATAGGTTTTCTGAGACTTCCAGTGGAATCTGGAATTGTTCTAATAAGTCTCGGAAAGCCTATGAGAGGCTTTCTAAGACTTTCAAAAAATCTCAGAAATCCTTCAACAGGCTGTCCGAGACTTACTGGGATAATCCCAGACTCTCTGTTTTCAATTCTAGTGGAATCTGGGAGGCTTTCTCGGACTTACTGGAACAATCCTAAACTATCTTTTTTCAATTCCAAACAATAAGTTTTCAAAACAGCCTACATACTGCTTGGGGTTATGCCCCAAAGCTTGTAATATGTAAATGATGATAAATTATAAATAAAAGAAGTAGTATTTTTTTTCATTCTATTTATATGTCTCATACTTTTATATCATATGTGCTATACTTTCAAGATTGCCGGATGTAATCTCAAACTGAGCATATGAGTGTCATACACAGAGGAATTTAGTTTGAGATGTGCAATCTAAAGAGTCCGTAGAGAGAAGATAAAGTAGGGTTCTTTATTTATGGTAATCTATAGTTGCGGTCCATTTCTTAATGTATGGTGGCCTTATTCTAGACTACTCATATGGTGATATGAGAATGGAGACACCTTATATGGTGTGATTATGTAGGACTGGGCCTAGATCTATATGAATCTCTAACCAATATCGGTTACATGAGGAGATTCATATATATCGAAAAATGATGGCTGTATATGAGTGATCTTAATCTTGAGTGTTTTACTGACTTCTTCAAGCTAGATCGTGGTTTTTGATTTACCATGGGTGAGATTGGAGTAGCATTCCCGATCAATATCTCTGTATTCTGGAATCACGGTTTAGCTTGTGGCTGGGAAGGTCTGTACACAATAGTGGAATCTACTCTTTTTTACGAGAAGTAGAGAAGTACTTCCCTTAAGGATTGATTCGGGGCTTGAACAATTAATAGCGCTCTCCTTCTTCCGTAAAGGAATGAGGGATATAATTGTTCATTAGAGAATCAATAGGTACTTAATGGAAAAGATATAATTAGAGGGGTATAACAGACTTTTTGACCCAGCTCTAATTATGAACTTCATGTGGAGGATCATACCTATATCGATGAACACTGAGTTTTTTGGTTTGTGTAAAAACATCTGCAGTTACGAGAGTGCAGCCTTGGGTTTTTAGTGGAATAACTCTGAGGTTAATAATCATGAAATATTAATTAAAGTGTTTGATTAATTTTTCTAATGATTATTGGAGCTCAAGATTGTGGGTCCATTAAGTCCCATTGCTAGCCCGGAACGTTGATAGTAATAAGGGTCACAGGCTAATTAATTGGATGGTCCAATTAATTATGTTACGAAAGTAACAAGGATTTTATTCACGGCAATTAATTAAATAATGTGATTATTTAATTTGTTTATAGCCGAAATTGGCTAAGGACCAAAGGAAAATTTTCCACCCTCCAGACGTGGCTCCATGCCCGAGATTTTCCACCAGGAGACCATTTTACCCAAAGACGTGCTACGATACCGCCCCGCAGGAACAAGGGCAGGCTCCAGAAACATCCGGAATAGAGCCCGGAATGGTCAGATCAAGCCCGCGTCACCGAACCTGAAAACAGGAAATCCCCCCGAAGTCGAGGTTACCTCGTAATTTCTCCTAGAAGCTCGCCTATACCTCGCTGATGCAGGGGGATGTCCATAGGAGGCCGCACCTAGCTTTGAAAGGTCAAGGGAGGCCAGACCTAGCTCCTAGCTGGACGAAACTTCTCAATATCGGGGCCAGGACACTGATCGACCTCACTAACTGATGTACCACACCGTGATACACTCAACGACCCCTATGGAATAATGCTAGACCCGAAGATACACTATGATCACATCTAAAGACGTTATATACGTACAGAATAAGTAATAGAGTCTAAGTAGGAAACAAATTGATTTCCACCAAGATATTCTCAACTTAGCAATTAACTAAAAGTCAATGACATTTAAAGGTAAAAATCCCGTCCGATATAGAGGGATGAGCAAATCAAGGGGGAATCAATGAGATTAAACCTTTGAAGACATTGTATAAAGGAGGGACTTCCTCCTTCTGAAAGAGGAGACTACTATTCGATAGGCACACAACAAGTACCCAACTATCCCCTAGAGAAAAGTGAGAGCAATTTGAAAGAGAGAGATGTATACCATATGTTATCAATAAAGGAAGAATTTATTTCTTTCGAGTAGCTCACAATATCATTGTCTCCTTGTCATTTCATTAGGCACTGTCATATACATATACATTCTACCTTGGTCATCACCTATGTGGTAATGATCTTGAGGGTGCTAACTGAGATATATTGCCCTGAGGAAAAATTTCTGCTAACACTTTCTGGCGCTGTCTGTGGGAATCAAAGCCTACACCCAGTTAATCAGATCAACTATTTACATTTACATTTTCGTTGTTTTACAGGAACTATGAGGCTCCGCTCTTCCCAAGGCCAACATGCAGTTTCAGAGCAAGCCCCGGCGAGGCCTACGCGAAAAGCCCCAAGAAAGGGGAGAAAGTCAGGATATGACAGTCAAGCTCCGGTCCAAACAACTAATGTGCGGGCTTCTGGCCACCCTATAGTGAGCCATGCCATGCTCAACCAACAAGCGGCAACCTTCGTGGAAACCGTCCGCATCCGTCTGCTCGCTGAAGGCATCACGGTCCAGCCAACCAACCTGAATGATCTGGAAGAGCCGAGCAGGTTCGAAGCTAGGCAGCCTGCCTTCAATCGCCTGGGACCTCCTCTTCCAGAGCCAGCTTGAGACAGTTCGGGGCCCCAACTTTTGATCCGGGATAGGCTGGGACCCATGCCCCTAGTTTCGAAAAGACCTTCACAATATCAATCCAGGCGGGTTAAATCTGCCGCAGATGCTTTTACCCGAAAGCAACGAGAGCCATCCCATCCAAATGCATCAAGGAGGAACACCCGGGCCCAAGAGGAGGAGAGTAGACAAACTAACCAAATGGACCCTTACCATGAGGGGACCGGATAGAGGTTGCCAGTTCATCAGAGAGACTCGATAGTGAAGAATCCGAGGTCAATTCAAAGAAGCCCGGGAACAAGCGACTGAGGGATCAGTTGGCAAAGCTACATGAAGAAGGTCAAACAGATAAGAAAAGGAAAGAATAAGGAGGATAAAAAGGATCCCCTGAGCGAGATGAACGCTCTCTTCACTAGGAGGATCCGGGAAGCAGAGGTCCCACCAAAATTCAAAATGCCAGCAGATAAGTTCTCTAGAACGGAGGATCCTCTAAGTCACCTGGAGAGCTTCATTCAACAGATGGAGGTCCAGAACACTACCAGAGCAGCTATGTGTAGGATGTTTCCAATGACCCTAACCGACTACGCGAAAACTTGGTTCAGGAAGCTGTCTGCTGGGAGGGTGGAATTCTTTCACGAAGTTATCAACAGATTTTTGCTCATAATTCCAAGGGGTCAAACCTCGTCCGAAAGATCCCATACACCTCCAATATGTGATTCAGGAATGAAGTGAGACACTTCGGTCATACGTGGAACGTTTTCACAAGGAGGTCATACAAATGAGAGTTTTTACCGAGAAAGAAACTCTCGCCAACTTCAGGCAGAACCTATGGGCGGGAAAGCTATTCCGTTCCTTCGCCAAGAGACTTCCCGAGACTTACCAAGAGGCCTACGATCGGGCTCTTAAGCAAGTCGAGATCGACGTGCAACTCAAAGTCAAGATGGAACACGACGACATGAGAACGGCGAAGCGTCTGAAAAAAGAAGCCCCCAAATTTGAGCCAGTTAAGAAAACTCAGAACAAACCTCCCAATAGGTCGACAAAGTTAAGGATACGAGGGATACACTGAATCATATCTGGAAATGTTACCTATATGCAGAACAAGTAATAGAATCCAAAAAGGAAATAAGCTGATCTCCACCACGATACTCTCAATTCGACAAAGTCAATGACATTAAAACAAGAAATCCCGCTCGATAAGGAGGGGAGAGACTGAGAAAATCAAGGGGAGAATCAGTCTGTTTGACCTACAAACTATGTATAAATAGAAAAGAAAGAAAATGAAAAAGAAGAGACTACTATTCGACAGGCATACGACAAACATTCAACTATACCCTAGAGAGAAATTTGTATATCATACACGTTCAATAAAGAAAATATTATTCTCTTTTGGATGTTAAACTGTATCATTGTTCTTTCATTCTTCTTGATCATTTCGAAATGCATTGTTGACATATACGATCAATCTTGGCCACCACCTACGTGGTAGTGGTTCTGAGGGTGTTAACTGAGATTTCTCCCTGAAGCAAAATTTCCGTTAACACTTTCTGGCTCCGTCTGTGGGAAATTACCCTATACCCAATTAACCAATTATTTGAATTTACATTTCAGTTGTTTTACAGGAACTATGAGGCTCCGCTCCTCCCAAGGCCAGCATAGAGTCCCAGAGCAATCTTCGGCGAGGCTAACACGAAATGCCCCAAGAAAGGGGAGAAAGTCTGGATATAGTAGTCAAGCTCCGATCCAGACAACCAATACGCGGGCTACTGGCCACCCTATAGTAAGCCAGGCAGCCTTCATAGAATCCATCAGCGTCCGCCTTCTCGCTGACTGAATCACGATCCAGCCAACCAACCTGAATGATCAGGGAGAGCCGAGCAGGCTCGTAGCTAGGCCACCTGCTTTCGATCGCCTAGGACCTCCCTTCCTAGAGCCAGGCTCGAGAAAGATCAAGGGCCCCAACATTCCATCAGGGATAGGCTGGGACCCATTGATCGTGCCTAAATTGTTGTATATTTTGGCCCTCATTCCTATTCCTTTGTCTCGTTCTTGTGTGTATTTTCTACATATTTTATGTCTAATAGGCTCATTTGTGCTAATTGCAGGCAATAGATGTAATTCTGGTGTTAGAAGCTAATTGCAGTGGTTCCAGGCAGAAAAGGGGCAAAAAGAAAGACAAAGGATCATAAGCAGCTCTACAGTGCGGGTCAAGTGCGGGTCGCAACCGCACTCCAACCGCACTCCTTCCTATAGCCAGGACCTGAATCATGAAGGAAAGATAAAGTGCGGGTAAGTGCGGGTCATCCAACCGCACTCCACCCGCACTATTGCTCAAGACAGAGGAGCTGATTTGTACCTGACACTAAAGTACTGGTCAAGTGCGGGTCATCCAACCGCACTCCACCCGCACTATTGCTCAAGACAGAGGAGCTGATTTGTACCTGACACTAAAGTGCGGGTAAAGTGCGGGTAGTCCAACCGCACTCCACCCGCACTGTTGCTCAAGACAGAGGAGTGGATTTACACCTGACACAAGAGTGCGAGTATAGTGCGAGTATAGTGCGGGTAAAGTGCTGGGTAATCCAACCGCACTGCACCCGCACTGTTGCCCTGATCAGAGAACTTAAGATGAAGAAAACCTTTACAGTGCGGGTAATTCATCCGCACTCCACCCGCACTCTGCGCGCGACAGCTTCTGGTTTCAAGCTTAAGTGACCTATGTTTTCATCCTCTATAAATAGAAAAGGATGGGAACGAACCAAAAGATCACCATACCTCCCAACACTTGTATTCTAAGCTAGTAACACATCTCCCTATCATCCAAACCATCTCTACTCAATCAAAGGCAACTAGGAGACTTGGATTCAAGCTTCAAGGAAGGAGATCAATCTTCTAGGGTTCTCTCTACACTTTCTCTTAGTTTATTTGTTCGTAATAGAACATGAGTGGCTAAAATACCCCACTATGGGGTTGATGTTATTTGTTTGATGGATATTTTTGGGCTTTGTAAATAAACTCTATGTGTTATATTTATTCTATCTCTATGTTTTATTCCATTGCTTTAATTGATTTCCATTATTGATTTGCCTGGATACACCCTCTTTGCATGATTGATTTGGATTACTTGAGTAGGCAACTAGGTTGTCTAATGCTCAATTGAATGGAAGGATTTCCAGAAATCCGGCTCTAAAACCATGCCTTTAATCTAATCTTGAATTAGTGGCTTTCACTATACATCCTAGGTTAGCCACTTGTGAGAGAATTAGAAGCCTCCACTATACACCCTAGGTTGGCTACTTTAGTGATTCTATGAGAACTAACCTTCGAGTAGAATTTGGTTGATAACCTAAAGCCTCATCCAATCTCAAACGGGTGGCCTTCACTATACATCCTAGGTCGGCCACTTGTGAGGGAATTGGAAGCCATCACTATACATCCTAGGATGGCTACATTAGTAATAGGTTGAGCCATAGCTAGATAGATGAGCATTCATGGAACAAGTCCCAATTGAGTAACTAGCCACTGTTGGTTGCTTAGGAGGGATTAATCTCTAGTAGAAGGTCTTCGCTATACACCCTAGGTTGACCTCTTGCTATAGATTTATACAAACACTGTAAGGACCTCGATTTTATGATTGGCTTATTTCATGACAAACCACCACATTGGGGATGATTGTGTAATGGGTAGCTTAGGTCCGTATTGGCAAGCTTCCAAGCATCTTCATGACTTCAAGAGCAAAAGGTATACTCACTTGACTTTGTCTCTTGAAGAGTTTAGGTGCACACACACACTTCATGCATGTTTTGTTTATCTTGCATTTGTGTTCTTTATTGTTTGTATAAGTGTGCATCCTTTTCTAAAACACTCACTAGCTTACATTAGATATCATATCTTGCATTGTATCTTAGTTGATAACATGTTTGACATGTTAATTGTGCTTCATTGTGTGCATCTCACTCACTTCACACTTGCACAACATTCATGTAAGATTGACTTTTGTCTTGAGTGTTAAAAAAGGATTTTTCCCTTTTGCGCGGCCTAGACCGCTCGGCAGGCTTTGCTTGCACCGCTACGCACAGAGCGGTATTCTCGGGGGCGTCATGCGCGTTGTGGACCGCGACCTGTGCATTTGCACGCACAGCGGTCCCAACCGCGGTGTTGTCCAGACGGTGCACTGCTGTATGTACCGCGGTCTGGACACTTACCTGAGCCGCGGTCTAGCAAGCGGTTTTGACGGGATTCTGGTTCCCAAGTTCAAAACGATGTAGTTTTAACTAGGGCTTCATATATATTCTTCCTCTTCTCTTCTTGGCCGTAAAAGAGCTCAAAAATTCATTTTTAGAGAGAGGTTAGAGCTCCTAGAGAGAGAAAGCTTCAAGAAAGCATCTTTGACTCTCCAAACCCAAAACCCATATCCATATTGCATCATTCAACATCATTTGAGCATGGGTCTTCATTGTTTCATGACTAGGTAAGCAAGAACTTCTTTGAATATCATTTATTGTTCTTCTTACTCTAGATTAGGTATTTATTGCATGATTAAATACCTAGACTCTACTTATTGCATACATTTATGAGTCTTTATAACATGATTGGGTTTGTTTGTGATAGCTTAATTGATTAGGTCATTTTTGCCTAAAAGCTAGGTCATAAATATTCATGTGTGATTAATTGATAACTAGGTTGAGAAATTGTGTTTTAATCAACTAGTTAATGTTCATGAATATTTGATTGTGTTTGTTTGTGATAGCTTGCATTATTAGGTCATATATGCCTAAATAGTTAATCCATAAATATTCATGTATGCTTAATTGATGATTAGGTTGACTTTGTGTATCTAGTCAAGTTTATGAATGTTCATGTGAATTTAATTGACAATTAGGTTGTTAGAATTTCTCTACAACTAATTGAGACCTCATGTGTGTACATGTAGGCATTATTTGATAACTAGGATGTTGTATTGCACTATCTACATCTAGTTAAGCATTGTATGTTTGGTCTAACATATATTGTGTTGAGCATTCATTGATTGTTCACTTAGACCCTATACTCTTCATTGAGTCAAAGTCTTGTGGCTTCGGGGTGAAGTTGCACAAGCATTGAAGTCTTGCAACCAAGTTGTGGTTGGCAAGCATTGGTCAAGAATCCATTGTAAAAGGCCTGCGGGTAGAGTAGGAGGTGCTCACGCCAATAGTAGTGTATCAGTGGATATCACTAGGGATTGAACCAAGAGTGGCGAGTGGTAGTGTCCATAGCCTGAGGTTATCTAGAGTGAGAGTCTGAGCATCACTTGAGGGTGTAACGCTTTACTCATATAGTGGATTTGAGGATCGTGTGTGGCTAGGAGGATAGCCCGTGGTTTTTCCCTTTGTTTAAGGGTTTCCACGTAAAAATCAAGTGTTATTTATTATTCCGCACTTTACACTTGATTTTGTATGTTTGATTTAATTGGGTTATTTGTTTAATATTGACTAATCGAAAAATTGGTAATAATCGATTAACAACCCATTCACCCCCCCCCCCCCCCCACCCTCTAGGTTGTAGACACACGTTAAGAGTGTATTTTCAATTGGTATCAGAGCGGGTTCCTAGATATACTTAGGTGATCCTTGCTCTTGATTGTGTGTGTCTTGCATTTGTGTGCATCTTGTTGGTTGCATTCATTTGCATTCATATTACCCAAACACTATGAGTGACTTTGGGATGAGTAATGAGGGAGCATCGAGCATACGACCTCCTTTGCTCAAGGGTGACAATTATGCCTCATGGAAAGGCAAGATGGAGTCCTATATTTGCCAAATAAGTGATCGAGCTTGGATGGCAATTGAAGATAGCTACACTCCTCCAACAATGACCACCGAAGATGGAAGTGAAGTCTCCAAGCCTAAGTCTCAATGGAGCACACAAGAATTTGAAGCTTCAAAGTGGAACAACAAAACAATGCATGCTTTGTTTTGTGCAGTGGATGAGAGCCAATACAAACTCATCCAAATCACCAAAAATGCACATGAAGCTTGGAAGATTCTAGAGACGGCGCATGAGGGAACCGAAGTGGTTAAGGATTCCAAGCTCCAAGTTCTTCAAGCACAATTTGAGACGATCAAGATGGAAGAGCATGAGTGCTTTAATGACTTCCAAGTGAAGTTGATGGACATTGTGAATCAAAGCCATCAACTAGGTGACCCGTATTCGGATAGGAGGATCAAGCAAAAGATCATGAGGTCACTTCCCGCTAGATTCGAATCCAAAGTGATGGCTCTTGAAGAAAACAAGGACTTCAAGACTATGAAGCCGAGTGAAGTGATTGGAAGGCTACTTGCCTATGAATCTAGACGGGGTCCTACCTCCACACCTCCCAAGAAGCAAAAGGGGTTAGCTCTAAGGACCTCCAAGATTGGGAAGAGGGATGATGACTCGGATGAAGACATGGCTCTAATGGTGAAGAGATTCAAGAAATTCTTGAAGCTACAAAAGAGTGGCCATGGCTCTAAGGAAAATGACTTCAAGAAGAAAACCCACTTCAAGAAGATTGAGCCAAGTCAAGAGAAGCCTTCAAGAACGGGGATTCAATGCTTTGAATGTGAAGGATTCGGGCATATCTCTAAGGATTGTACTAACTTGAAGGACAAGAGAAGAGAAAAGGCGATGGCTATCTTATCAAGTGATAGTGAGAGTGTAGAAGATTCCTCGGATGATGAAGAACTAGCCATTAACTACACGGCCTTTGGAGTCTCTTATGTGGAAGTAGAAGAAGGCAAGAGTGCCTTGTCATGTGACCAAGGTGAAAGTCTTGATGAGGAAGTTGACTCATTTGATGAGAGGCAAAGTGAAAGGAGTGTCTCACTCTCTAGTGTA
Organism: Dipteronia sinensis; assembly: GCA_033220585.1. NCBI lineage: Eukaryota > Viridiplantae > Streptophyta > Magnoliopsida > Sapindales > Sapindaceae > Dipteronia > Dipteronia sinensis. The sequence continues at coordinate 41,476,094 of CM065641.1, forward strand.
GGAAGTGACTCCGATGAGGAGATGACTCTCATGGTTGAGAAATTTAAGAGATTTACAAAATCTCAAAAGAAGGGTTTGACCTCCAAAGTGAAGGAGGAAAAGAAAAAGTCAAGGAAAGATGACCCTTGCCTTGAGTGTGGTGGAGTTGGCCACCTTGCCTCCATATGTGGTAACTTGAAGTACAAGAAGGGAGGAGAAACTATGATTGCTACTTGGAGTGATAGCGAAGTTGAAATAGTTGAAGAGTGCTCCACAAGCTCGGTTACTAGTGAGATCAACTACTTCGCATTTGCAGGTTCCTACCATGAAGAAACTCAAGCCATCACCAAATGTTTATCACTTGAAGATTTCAAGATGGGTGGCCCTGAACTTGGAAACCGAAGAGGAGCATGCTTGAGTGAAGCAAGCCTTGATGATATGACTCTCACAAGCACAAGTGGGAGAAGCCTTGATAGTGATGGATCATGCTCCGGGAACTCTTGTGACAATAATGTATACAACCAAGAGTTCATTGACTTTCTTCAAAAGTCCTTAAAGGAGAGAGAAAATGATATCCTTAAATTGGAAAAGGATAATCTTCGATTAAAGGCTAAGTTAAATGACTCCTTGAAGTCGGACGTGATTGATATGTCCGAACATGAGAAGGAGATTAAAGATTGCCATCAACGGATGAAGGCCATGAAAGAAGAACTTGCCAACAATGAAAACTCCTTGAAGATTGTCAAGGAAAGAGAGATGAGGTGCCTTGAAGAATTAAAGAAGGCCAAGGTCAAACAACCTCAAGCTCAAGGCAAGAGCAAAGCTTCATCCAAGCAACCTTCAACTCAAGGAAAGTCCGCACAAGCCTTGGCATCCCAACCAAAGCCTAGGCAATCCAAGAAGAAAGGACAATTCCTTGAGAAGCCAACCACCTCCTTTAATAAGTCAACTATCAAGAAAGGAGGTGACCATAAGTGGCATGCTCAACCAAGGTGGCATGATCAACCGGCTCAACCACCTCTACAAGCAAAACCCCAAAGGTGCCACCAATCGGCTCAAGCTCCTAGGAGAAGCAAACCGATGCACCATCAAAGACAACCTCATCAACATGACGATGCCTCGATGAGATCACAATGCTATGGTATAAATCCTTACTTTGTACCTACTTGTCATTATTGTGGTATGATTGGTCACTCAAGACCAAATTGCTTAAATTACATTAAGAGGTGTAGATTAGAGAGCATGAAAGAAAAACGGTTGAAAAATAGGGCAAGTTTGCATAAACCTAGGGAACTTAGAAACATGTCTATGACCATTAAAAATGTTAAAGTGGAACCTAGGTGGGTTAGAAAGAATGAACCCGCTTGCCTTAGTGCCCATGTGACTCCCGTAGATGCAATTAGGTCCATTGGACTTGATAGGTCTATAGGAGCTCATGTCTCCCATTGACTTGGTTGTAATTGACCCCATGAGGGGAGCTCAAGCAAAGAGAGCAATCTTGCATGATTTGCTATATGCAAAAAGTTGGCTTATTTTATGCTCTTTTATGATTGCTTGAGTGTGCTTGGTGAATAACATTGATTAATAATTGTATAATGTTTTTGATTATACCATTGCACGGTTGCTTTGTATGATAATGCATGACTTCTATTATTGCTTGAGCATGCTTATCTTTTCGAGGAATGTTCTACTTGTTAGTACATTTGATTGACCTCAAATTATTCTCCATGTTCATGATTCCTAGATATGCATTCTTAAGCTCTCTCTTAAAAAGGGCTACTGGAAATATGACGTAGAGCCGCCCAATGTTGGAAAAGGCTACTCATTTGAAACCGAGTGAAAGCCATCAAGAGAGTTACATTTGCATGATAAACAGAAATACATGCTTGCTAGGAATATGGAGAAAAACAGAAAAAGGAGAAAAACAGAAAATGTTGTTATATGACTGTTATGTGTGGTGTTGCATTGCTTATTTTTGACATCAAATTTGTTGATTGATGATGTATCTTGCAATGAAAAAAAAAGATGATATACTTTTGCTGTGATTAGTACACTTGCACACAAATGCTTGGATATATATCTTCTTATCATAACAACAGGGTCTTAATTGGTTTGACTTCATTTGGAAATCCTGTTGAGTGTTGCTTTGACTGATTTTTATGCATGAGAATAATAGTTTTTTGTATTACATGCTAAGCAACCTTTCACACGCACACATTTTTTAAAAAAAATAATCTCCTTGAATCTCTCTCAATTATTTAAGTTGCATAAAGTTTGTGTATATGATTATGCAATGTATCTGTGCGAATAGCTCTCTTTGCTAAAGCAACCCGATAGGGGGAGCTCCTTTGCTCATGACAAAAAAGGGGAGAAGTCTTGAGAGAAATAGGGGGAGTGAGAGATATAAGGGGAGCATTGTTTATGCTATGCTTTGGGGGAGAAATCATGAGGGAGAGTAACCTTTTACGGGGAGCATTGCACATGCATTCTTTGTATTGCTTTATTTGTTATTAAGTGCAATGCTTGTTTTTATTTGTTCACCTCACCTGCACTTGTTCTTGGAAAGTGCTTCTTGCTATTGTGTGTAGGTACATTGATGACTCTACAAGAAGATAGAAGATATTGAATATTTAGATTCTAGGAATCTCTTTTGTATTGTAGAAGTGATTATGGACAATAGCTTTATTTTATTTTGTGAGGAATATTTGTGAGTGGTTGTTTTGTCATGAAATAGCCAAAGGGGGAGATTGTAAGGACCTCGATTTTATGATTGGCTTATTTCATGACAAACCACCACATTAGGGATGATTGTGTAATGGGTAGCTTAGGTCCGTATTGGCAAGCTTCCAAGCATCTCCATGACTTCAAGAGCAAAAGGTATACTCACTTGACTTTGTCTCTTGAAGAGTTTAGGTGCACACACACACTTCATGCATGTTTTGTTTATCTTGCATTTGTGTTCTTTATTGTTTGTATAAGTGTGCATCCTTTTCTAAAACACTCACTAGCTTACATTAGATATCATATCTTGCATTGTATCTTAGTTGATAGCATGTTTGACATGTTAATTGTGCTTCATTGTGTGCATCTCACTCACTTCACACTTGCACAACATTCATGTAAGATTGACTTTTGTCTTGAGTGTTAAAAAGGGATTTTTCCCTTTTGCACGGCCTAGACCTGCTCGGCAGGCTTTGCTTGCACCGCGGCGCACAGAGCTGTATTCTCCGGTGCGTCATGCGCGACGTGGACCGCGACCTGTGCATTTGCACGCACAGAGGTCCCAACCACGGTGTTGTCCAGACGGTGCACTGCTGTATGTACCACGGTCTGGACACTTACCTGAGCCGCGATCTAGCAAGCGGTTTTGACGGGATTCTGGTTCCTAAGTTCAAAACGATGTAGTTTTAACTAGGGCTTCATATATATTCTTCCTCTTCTCTTCTTGGCCGTAAAAGAGCTCAAAAATTCATTTTTAGAGAGAGGTTAGAGCTCCTAGAGAGAGAAAGCTTCAAGAAAGCATCTTTGACTCTCCAAACCCAAAACCCATCTCCATATTGCATCATTCAACATCATTTGAGCATGGGTCTTCATTGTTTCATGACTAGGTAAGCAAGAACTTCTTTGAATATCATTTATTGTTCTTCTTACTCTAGATTAGGTATTTATTGCATGATTAAATACCTAGACTCTACTTATTGCATACATTTATGAGTCTTTATAACATGATTGGGTTTGTTTGTGATAGCTTAATTGATTAGGTCATTTTTGCCTAAAAGCTAGGTCATAAATATTCATGTGTGATTAATTGATAACTAGGTTGAGAAATTGTGTTTTAATCAACTAGTTAATGTTCATGAATATTTGATTGTGTTTGTTTGTGATAGCTTGCATTATTAGGTCATATATGCCTAAATAGCTAATCCATAAATATTCATGTATGCTTAATTGATGATTAGGTTGACTTTGTGCATCTAGTCAAGTTTATGAATGTTTATGTGAATTTAATTGACAATTAGGTTGTTAGAATTTCTCTACAACTAATTGAGACCTCATGTGTGTACATGTAGGCATTATTTGATAACTAGGATGTTGTATTGCACTATCTACATCTAGTTAAGCATTGTATGTTTGGTCTAACATATATTGTGTTGAGCATTCATTGATTGTTCACTTAGACCCTATACTTTTCATTGAGTCAAAGTCTTGTGGCTTCGGGGTGAAGTTGCACAAGCATTGAAGTCTTGCAACCAAGTTGTGGTTGGCAAGCATTGGTCAAGAATCCATTGTAAAAGGCCTGCGGGTAGAGTAGGAGGTGCTCATGCCAGTAGTAGTGTATCAGTGGATATCACTAGGGATTGAACCAAGAGTGGCGAGTGGTAGTGTCCATAGCCTGAGGTTATCTAGAGTGAGAGTCCGAGCATCACTTGAGGGTGTAACGTTTTACTCATATAGTGGATTTGAGGATCGTGTGTGGCTAGGAGGATAGCCCGTGGTTTTTCCCTTTGTTTAAGGGTTTCCACGTAAAAATCTAGTGTTATTTATTATTCCGCACTTTACACTTGATTTTGTATGTTTGATTTAATTGGGTTATTTGTTTAATATTGACTAATCGAAAAATTGGTAATAATCGATTAACAACCCATTCACCCCCCCTCTAGGTTGTAGACACACGTTAAGAGTGTATTTTCAAACACTATACACCCTAGGTTGGTTACATTTGTCAAAACATGCTTAATTGAGAGTTTGTTGCAATTGCCCCAATATTCACTTACGAGTACATCAACTCCGTAGTTCCATCATCATTCATTCATCACTCCATTATCATCCCATTTTATTTGCTTTCATAGTTTAGTTTATATTGTATCTTCATTCACCATCACTTACTTTTATGCATACTAGTTATATTAATCCTAATCTTATCACCGCTACCCCGATCTCAATGGACGACACCCGTGCTTACCACTTTACTTGTATTTATACTTGTGAACTCATCGCATAGGTTTTATAAATTGTTTTGACGGACGGTTTTCTGACGGCAAAAACCTTCTCATCACCCATGCCCCCAGTTCCGAAAAGACTTTCACAATATCAACCCAGGCTAGTTAAGTCTGCCGCGGATGCTTTTACCCGGAAGCCACCAGGGCTATCTCATCCAACTACATCCAGGAGAACTGCCCGGGCCCTAGAGGAGGAAAGTAGACAAACTCCTCGAGTGGATCATGTCCAGGAGGAGGACCGGATAGAAATTGCCAGTTCATCAGAAAGATTCGACAGTGAGGAATCTGAGGTTAACTCGAAGAGACCTGGGAACAAGAGACTGAGGGATCAGCTGGCAAAGTTACAAAAAGAGGTCTAGCAGATAAGGATGGGAAATAATAAGGAGGACAAAAAGGATCCCCTGAGCGAGATGAACGCTCCCTTCACTAGGAGGATCCGGGAAGCAGAGCTCCCCCCAAAATTCAAAATGCCAGCAGATAAGTTCTCTGGAACGGAAGATCCTCTAAACCACCTAGAGAGCTTCCGTTCAACAGATAGGAGGTCCAGAACACTACCAGAGCAGCTATGTGCAGAATGTTTCCAACGACCTTGACCGACTACGCGAAAACCTGGTTCAGGAAACTGCCCGTTGGTAGCGTGGATTCTTTCACGAAATTATCAACAGATTTTTGCTCACAATTCCAAGGAGTCAAACCTCGCCCGAAAGATCCCATACACCTCCAATATGTGATCCAGGAATGGAGTGAAACTCTTTGATCGTACGTGGAGCGATTTCACAAGGAGGTCATACAAATAGGAGTCTTCACTGAAAAAGAAACCCTCGCCAACTTCAGGCGAAATCTATGGGCAGGAAAGCTTTTCCGTTCCTTCGCCAAGAGACCTCCCGAGACTTACCAGGAGGCCTACGACCGGGCTCTTGAGCAGGTCGAGATCGATGAACAACTCAAGGTCAAGATGGAACACGACGACATGAGAACGGCGAAGCGTTTGAAGAAAGAAGCCCCTTAATTTGAGCCAGCACAGAAAACTCAGAATAAACCTCCCAACAGGTCGATCTATAGCCTCCCTGCTCCTCTGCATAGGCCAGAAAGATATCCAGCAAAACGAACCCCTCCCCGGGCTTCGCCGCCTCCCAGGACCGTGGCTCCAGTAATGCAAGGGGAAAAAGGGTATGACTACTACACCCCTTTGAATGCTTCTAGGGAAACAGTCTACCTTGCCATACGAGATAAAGGGTTGCTCTAAAAGCCCGCTCCCATGAAGGCCCCAGCTGACAGGAGAAACCGGTACAAGTACTATGACTTCCACGAAGATGTGGTCCACAACACCTCAGAGTGCTATAATTTGTGCAACCAGATTGAAGCCCTGATAAGGGGAGGATGCTTGATTGAGTTCTTACAACAGGTCAAAGATAATATCAGGACTGGAAGGGAGGTACAAGCTAAAATCCGTTAGGACGCAGAAAAGAGGAAAGGGGAGCAGGTTGACTTAATGCAACAGATCCAGGGGATACACACTATCAGCGGAGGTCCTACACTGGCTGGTGTTTCCAATAACTCCCGGAAAAACCACGCAACAAAGGTTCCCCGCATCGGAGAAAGCCGAGGGATCTTTGAAGTCAGCTAGAGCCCGACAGAGCCCTCCCAATTAGCACAGATCGTATTCACTGAAGCAATGTCTTCAACACTGTGCAACCTCATGATGATCCTATGGTAATCACGATATAGGTTGCCAACTATCTGGTCCATCGGGTGCTCGTGGATACAGGTAGCAGTGTAGATATCCTCCTCAAGGATACCCTGGAAAAATTGAACCTGAAGCAACGTTGTTACAACAGCTGTACCACTTCGTTTTACGGTTTCACTGGAGACTAGATCATACCAGTGGGGTCAATGATCCTCCCAGTAATCATCGGGATCACCCCGCTCCAACAGAATGTTATGACCGACTTTGTTGTAGTGGACACCCCATCGGCCTACAACGCCAACCTAGGGAGACCTTTCCTGTCCTCCTTGAAGGGAGTCTTGTCCATATACCACAACGTCTTAAAATTCCCGGTTGGAACCAAAGTAGGAGAGGTACGCGGAGACCAGCAGGCAGCTAGGAAATGCTACGCAGTATCTACCAATCCTACAGCCCTAGCGAAACAGTGTGTACATTTGACATTAGTTCAGGAAGACAGGGATACGTCTCGGATAATCCTAGAGGAGAAGGAGCCCGCGGAACATCCTGGGCATCCGGAGAGCGAACCTATTATGCCCTATGAGGAAGAACGGAGTAAAGAATGGGCCAGCGGGCAGCCCGTAGATAAACTATAAGAGATACCTATCAGGAATGACGATCCCTCCAAGGTCGTCAAGGTCGGAGCCACCCTTGATCTAGAAGTAAAAAGAGGGCTGATTGACCTTCTCAAGGAATTCAGCGACATCTTCGCCTGGAACCATGATGAAATGCCTGGAATCCCGGCATCGTTGGCCACCCACCGACTAGCACTAGATCCAACAGTCAAGCCCGTCAAGCAGAAGAGGCGTCACTTCAATGCTGATAGGAACGCGGCGGTGCAGGAAGAGATTGATAAATTGATCAAAGCAGGGTTCGTCAGAGAGGTGCGTTACCCCGAATGGATCGCCAACATGGTCATGGTCACGAAGGCGAATGGGAAATGGCGTATGTGTGTCGATTACACGGACCTCAATCGGGCTTGTCAGAAAGACAGTTTTCCTTTACCAAAGATCGACCAGCTGGTTGACTCCACAGCCGGAAATAAACTTTTGAGTTTTATGGATGCATTCTCAGGATACAACCAAATTAAAATGCACCCGGCTGACCAGGACAAGACCAGTTTCATTACTGGGCAGGGCTTATACTGCTACAAGGTGATGCCGTTTGGTTTGAAGAATGCGGGGGCCTTATACTAGCGGCTGGTTAACAAGCTGTTCAAGCCCGAGATAGGAAGGACCATGGTAGTGTACATCGACGACATGATCATGAAATCCCCAACCACAAAGGGACATCAGGAAGACCTTCGCAAAACCTTCCTCATACTGAGGGAAAACTAGATGCATTTGAACCCCTCCAAATGTGCCTTTAGGGTAACGGCAGGAAAGTTTCTAGGCTTCATGGTTCATGAGAGAGGTATAGAAGCCAACCCAGAAAAAATCAAAGCTATCTTGGACCTGGAATCCCCGACCTCGCTCAAGCAAGTACAGATTCTGACTGGATGGGTGGCGGCACTCAACAGGTTTATCTCTCGCTCCACTGATAAATGTCTCCCCTTCTTCAAGGCCATCAAACAAGGGAAGAACATGAAATGGAGCCAGGAGAGCGAACAGGCATTTCAAGCTTTGAAAGAGTACCTAACAAGCCCCCCATTGTTAGTCAAGCCGGTTCTCGGAGATGAGTTGCAGATCTACCTGGCAGTATCAGAAACTACAGTAAGCGGGGCTTTTGCCAAGGATTGTAGCGACGGTTTTCAAAGACCCATATACTATGTGAGTCATGCTTTGACCAAATATGAAAAGAATTACATTCTCCTGGAAAAGCTCGCTTATGCTCTGGTGATCTCAGCGAGGAAACTCCGTCCCTATATTCAAGCTCACACAATAGCAGTGGTGACAGACCAACCCCTCCGCCAATTCTTGCAAAGACCAGACGTGTCAGGAAGGCTAGTCTTATGGGCACTCGAGCTTACTCAGTTCGACCTAAAGTATAAGCCCCAGACTACGATTAAGGCACAGGCTTTGGCCGACTTCGTGGCAGAATTCTCAACGATCTCAGATCCAGATGATCCCCCAGTATCAAATGAGGTCCTTGAGAAGATATCCGAGGTCGACAATTGGCCGGAGGGCTACAAGCCATGGATCCTCTTTTCAGATGGAGCATCCGGGCGAGCCGGGGGAAGAGCTGGTATAGTTTTTATTGATCCAGAGGGGACTGAATTCTATCACAGTTTCAGATTCGAGTTTAAAGCTACCAACAACGAAGCAGAATATGAAGCCCTCCTAGCTGGGATGAAGGTAGCCATTAAACTAAAGGCCGACTACCTGCAGATCAAGAGCGATTCATTGCTTCTTGTAAACCAGGTAACTGGGGTCTACCAGGCAAAGGGAGATAATATGGCTGCCTACCTAAATCTAGCTCGGCTGCTAAAAAGCAAATTTAAGGGACTCAAGATCGATAAGATGCCTCAACACCAAAACCATCGAGCAGATGTTCTAGCTAAAATAGCAGCGAACGGAGGCCAGTCCCTACCAAGGGGAATTCCAAGTAATCACCCAGCCAAGCATAGCCACAAATGGAGAAATCTGTTCCCTGGATCGCCTGCCTTGCTGGATGGACCCAATTGTCGCCTACCTCCTTGAAGGAGAGCTTCCCGAAGGGCCCGACCAAGCCCGGAGAATTAAGAGACTCTCAGTTCGATACTGTATGGTGGACGGATACCTCTATAGGAGGGGCAGATCCCTCCCCTTACTTAGGTGCTTGCATCCCGATGATGCTAAGTGGGCATTGAGAGAGGTCCACTTTGGGGACTGTGGGAACCACATAGGTGGGGAAGCTCTAGCCTATCAGGTGCTTCGTATGGGGTACTATTGGCCCGACCATCCATCAAGATGCAAAGAGTTTTGTGCAATCTTGCGAACCTTGTCAAAGAACTTCAAACTTCAACCACCAGCCACCCGAGCGACTGTCGTCCCTCAGTTCACCTTACCCCTTTGCCATGTGGGGAATCGACCTAACTGGGCCACTTCCTACCGCTCCAGGACAAATGAAACATGCTATCGTGGCTATCGACTACATCGGAAGATGGGTCGATACATGACCTCTTTCTCGAATATCAGAAAAGAACACAACCAAGTTCATCAAGACTAACGTGGTATGCAGATTCGGGACCCCTCTCATCATTATAGCCGACCTAGGAAAGCAATTCGACAACGCCCGGTTTCAAAGACTTCTGTAAAGGGATTGGGGATCGACCTCAGACTCGCTTCCGTTGCTCATCCCCAGATGAACGAGCTGGTAGAATCCACCAACAAGACTATTAAGAAACTTCTGAAGAAGAAGCTACAGCAGAAGAAAGGCAAGTGGGCCGAAGAGCTACCAGAGGTCCTTTGGGCATACCGGATTACAAAAAGAACAGCTACCGGGGAGACACCTTACTCCTTGGCTTTCAGGGTTGAAGCAGTTCTCCCCATCTAGCATAAGTTAACCTCGTTCAGGGTGCAGCACTTCGAGCCCGAAAATAACGAAGTTAAGCTCCGGGCTAACCTAGACCTCTTAGAAGAAAAACAAGACCGGGTAGCAGAGAAAGTAGCGATCTACCAGAGCAAGATCGCTAGATACTTCAACCAAAAGGTTAGAGCCCGAAAATTCAAAGAAGAGGATCTGGTACTTAGGAGGGTGACCCTGAACACTCAGAAAAGGTCGGATGGAGTCTTAAGTCCTAATTGGGAAGGGCCATATTTGATAAAGCTAGTTGTTCGCAATGGAGCTTATAAACTTGAAGACGTGGACGGACGATCCATCGACCACACTTGGAATGCAGATCATTTGAGGAAATTCCTTGAAGGGAGTTCTCCAGTAGACTGCCCCCACTTAGTTTTCATTACCGACCCTAATAAAGATGTACTACATCTCGATCATCAATAAAGTCATTTTCCTTTTCTCCACCATCTTTGTCTCCAACTATGTTCAACATTAGTGACTACACACTTGTATGAGAAACTCAACATAAACGTTTCGAGACCAGGAAATAGCTGAATAGCCCTCCTGATGCCTTAGTTGGGCTACCACCCCTAAGAAGGATCTGAGTGTAAGAACATAGTTGCCCTCTAGATCTCGAGACCAGGAAATAGCTGAATAGCCATCCTGATGCCTTGGTCGGGCTACCACCCCCAAGAAGGATCTGAGTGTAAGAGCATAGTTGCCCTCAAGATCTCGAGACCAGGAAATAGCTGAGTAGCCCTCCTGATGCCTTGGTCGGGATACCACCCCCAAGAAGGATCTGAGTGTAAGAGCATAGTTGCCCTCCAGATCTCGAGACCAGGAAATAGCTGAATAGCCCTCCTGATGCTTTGGTCGGGCTACCACCCCCAAGAAGGATCTGAGTGTAAGAGCATAGTTGCCCTCCAGATCTCGAGACTAGGAAATAGCTCGATAGCCCTCCTGATGTCTTGGTTGGGCTATCACCCCATATAAAAAAAATTAATCATAATATATACATATACGTATATATATATAATGTTTGCTTTCGTGTGCAAGATCAAAATCATCATAATTCCCTACACGAATCTTAATTGTTGCTACAGATGCTACTCTGGATCCCATTCAAGACCAGAAATAAAATAAAAAGTTCTCAAAAGAGCGCTTCGATTTATCATTAAGGACAAGGGGAGCCTACCCCCCGATAAGGGTACATCCAAATGAGGAGCCCAACCCCCGAACTCGGGCTACAAAAAGAAGAAGAAAAAGGAAATACTGATAAGGGCAAAACGGGGTGCCCACCCCCTTTTCTGGACTATCAGAAACAAGTCATGATGAAACGCTTTAAACTTTGGGACTCTCATGGCTCCCCTCCACTGGCCCTCCTTCCTCTTGCTGATCCTCGCCATCAACCCCCTCTACAGATAGCTGTCCATCTTGGTTATCCTCGTCGAACGCTCCTCCATCTAGAGGCTCCATCGGTTGATCAGCTGGATCTTCCTTCAAAACCTAATTAATTACATCCATAACCTTAGGCGGGATAGCCGCGTCAAGAAGGGCAGCCATGGACCCCGTCTGGCTCCTGTCGACCTCTGTCTCTGTTAAAGGAGGATCCTCAGATGGGCTCCTAACCTCTTCACCAGCTCCCGACTGATCCTCCTCTGAATTAGAGGATATCACTTTACTGAAGACTCCCCAAGGACCTGAGATTTTAAAGGTAGGAAGAGGGAATGAAGGATCTGCCTGAGCGGGCTGCTTCCCAGCTCCTACTAGGCTCGAAGGGACCACCTTATCGCCTTCAGGGTGAGATAACTCTGCAGCCTTGAGCATTATTTCCTGTCTATCCCAGCCAGCAATAGATGATAAATCAAAGGGAGGAGGAAGAGCTTCCGCGGCCTGAAAGGAAGCATAGAAATACCCGTCGCTGAAGGAGGTCTCCGCATCAGCTTGCAGCTTGGTCACCTGAGTAATCAGAGACTGATTCTCGAGGTCCAACTTCTTAGCCTCAGATCTCTAGGAATCCCGCTGCCTAGCCCACCGGAGAGATTGAAGACTCTCCTGATCATAAGATTGCTTCATCCTCTCATGATCGCAGCGAAGCTCAGCCATCTCGGCCTCGACTGTTCCCTGGCTAGAAGTCACCTCCTCCACTAAAGACCGAGCCTGCTTGAGCAGTTCCCCAGATTTCTCGGCTTCAGCTTCGGCTTTTACAGCCTGGTCACGGAGGAGGGCTACCTACTGGCCCATCGCAACGTTAAACTTGAAGGCCTACAAAATATAGAACCCGAGTTAGAAACTGAACGAATTAACAAGAGTAGCACGAAGGAAGTACAATTACCTCAGCTAAAATAGCAGACCCCTTGGTTATAAGGACGTCCACATGCATGGAAGCCATCTTAGAGATCCCGCCACCCAGACAGGACGCTATGAATTGCTCCAGGACCTCATCTCGCCCTGTCGAGCTCGACTAAGGCCGGGAGCGGCTGGAAGGAACCTTCGCGACACCTTTCCCAGAAGCGACGCCTTTCCCAGAAACCTCCGAAGCTTTGGTTGTTGGAAGCGTAGCGGAATCAGGTGTTTGAGTCGAAGGGGTAGCAACTTTAGCGGCCACGGCCGAAGGGACAGAAGCAACCGGGCCAACCACCTGGGGAGCTTTACCCAAAGCCCGGAAAGCCCACGAGGCAAGAGTGGCCATCTTAAACCCAGCCCGAGAGATAGACGAAGCCAGAGCAGGTTCGACCTCAAAGGAGGGAAGAGAAACTCTACCTTAAGGAGAGTGTGAGACATGACGGGTGGCCGGTTCCATGACAAAAATTGTGAATAAGCAGATTAAGAAAGAGAATGTTAGAACCAAGCTGAGCAATAAGGAGAAACAACTCAATGACACTTACGAGGAATAGGCGTCTGAAATCCGCAAATATTTGTTCACCTTACGAGGATCAAAAGCTTCAGCAGTAGGGAACTTCGGATTCAAATAATTCTGGGCTAGAATAGCCTTTAAAACAGCTTCGGACTCAGAAGGCAGGGAGTCGCGATCCCATGAGGGCTTATCACTGTAAGCCGTGGGAACCTCGAATTCAAGCCCTCCGATGAAAATCGAGCTCCCCCAGTCATCCCCCGCCAGGATCCATTCTTCTTTCCACGCGGGATCCTTCTTCGAGGGTCCAGGAATGATGAAGTTTAGCTTGTTCTTGGCCTTGGCATAGAACTAGCCTCGATGAGCCCCAGACAGGCTCCCAATCTGGAAGAGATAGGCCAGCTCCTCTGCACCTGGCTCCCTCGTCACCTTACTCATCTGGATTTGTTCCCTCCATAATACAAGGAAACGAATCAGATGCCTCCAGAAGCCAGGCGTCAACTGGAGGGGAGCAAGCTGGATGGCGTTGAGAGCCCGCCGAAGAGTCGGATGGAGGGGAAGCCTGACCCCGTTCTCAAGAGCAGCCACATGAATCGGAAGCATGCCTTTAGGGGGATTGAAGAAATCGTAATTTTTGGGAGGCACCGAGATGGATACGCTGTCAGGGATGCCAAACTTTGACCTCAAACGGTCAATCGACACCTGGTCAACAATGGAATTTGGGACAACCCGAAAATCGTAAGGAGGGAGCCTCTCCACAAGGGGACCTAGGAGCAGAGACCCGACACTCCCCAGCGGTGCCACCGTTCGCTTCTTTGTCAGAATCTTCATTGATGATATCCAATGGGTGGTTGGGATGGTTGGAGAACCCAGTCCCGATGGATACATTCCTACTCGACCGCCGACGTTGCGAGGTAGGTGGGGAATCGTCGCCTTCAGAACTCCTCCTAGCCCGCTTCGCCAGAGTAAAACTGATGACCTCCTCGTCGATCGACAATGGAATCAGCTGAGTCGCGACTATTTTTTGACATTGTAAACGCCAAAAAGGAACGAAGAATGAAGAAAGAAGCAATCTTAGAGGAAAGGCTATGGAAATATTTCTCAGTAAAATTTTGTTTAGCTCGAAGAGATGTGAGGAAGATGAGGAGGAAAATAGACATATATATAGGAAGGAGGGCAACAGCATGAGCTACCGAGATACTCGTCTGGTAACGGTAAAAAATCGACTAAGGTAATGTAACCGGATTAAACTCAACAGCGGGCTAATCATCTCATGCAACATCACTTACAGCAGTTAAGAGGAAGATCTCCCCAAGATTCTGGTAACGGTTAAAATCTCGGGGACTGCCGTAACTCAATCAGATTAATGCGAAGATAAATTAGTTGATTTGCATCACGTCACTCAAATGAAGAAATTTCCCCAATATTTCGGTAACGGTAAAAAGAGGAAAATTTCCCAAATAAAGTAAAAATCTGACCCCAACCCCGAGCTCGACGTCTGGTGTTCAAGTCAGAGGGGACTTTTGTTAATAGCTAAAATTGGCCTAGACCTGGTTCCATACCCGAGAGTTTCCACCGGGAAAACTCTCTATCCAGAGCCGAACTACGATATCACCTCAGGAACAAGGACGGGCTCCGGAAACATCCGGGATAGAGCCCGGAACGATCAGATCTAGCCCGCATCACCAAAGCTAGAAGCTCCCCGAAGTCGAGGTCACCTCGCAAACACTCTAGAGACTCGCGTGTACCTCGATTAACACAGAAGAATGTCCCTAGAAGGCCGCACCTAGCTTCGAAAGGTCAGGGGAAGCCACACCTAGCTTCGAAAGGGTCAAGGGAAGCCAGATCTGACTTCCAAGCTGGATTAAACTTCTCAGATATCAAGGTCAAAACACTAATCAACCTCACTCGTTGGTGCACCACACCATGCCATATTCAACGACCTCTATAAAGGATCATGCTGAAAGGATACGAGGGATACACTGAATAATATCTGGAAATGTTACCTATATGCAGAACAAGTAATAGAATCCAAAAAGGAAATAAGCTGATCTCCACCACGATACTCTCAATTCGGCAAAGTCAATGACATTAAAACAAGAAATCCTGCCCGATAAGAAGGGGAGAGACTGAGAAAATCAAGGGGAGAATCAGTCTGTTTGACCTACAAACTATGTATAAATAGAGAAGAAAGAAAATGAAAGAGAAGAGACTACTATTCGACAGGCATACGACAAACATTCAACTATACCCCAGAGAGAAATTTGTATATCATACATGTTCAATAAAGAAAATATTATTCTCTTTTGGATGTTAAACTGTATCATTGTTCTTTCATTGTTCTTGATCATTTCGAAACGCATTGTTGACATATACGATCTATCTTGGCCACCACCTACGCGGTAGTGGTCTTGAGGGTGTTAACTGAGATTTCTCACCCTAAGCAAAATTTCCGTTAACAGAGTCTAAGTAGGAAATAAATTGATTTCCACCAAGATATCCTCAACTGAGCAATTAACTAAAAGTCAATGACATTTAAAGGTAAAAATCCCGTCCGATAAGGAGGGATGAGAAAATCAAGGGGGAATCAATGAGATTAAACCTATGAAGACATTGTGTAAAGGAAGGACTTCCTCCTTCTGAAAAGAGGATACTACTATTCGACAGGCACACAACAAGTACCTAACTATCCCCAGAGAAAAGTGAAAGCAATTTGAAATAGAGAGAGAGAGATGTATACCATATGTTATCAATAAAGGAAGACCTTTATTTCTTTCGAGTAGCTAACAATATCATTGTCTCCTTGTCATTTCATTAGGCACTATCATATACATATATGTAAGGACCTCGATTTTATGATTGACTTATTTCATGACAAACCACACCACATTGGGGATGATTGTGTAATGGGTAGCTTAGGTCCGTGTTGGCAAGCTTCCAAGCATCTCTATGACTTCAAGAGCAAAAGATATACTCACTTGAATTTGTCTCTTGAAGAGTTTAGGTGCACACACACACTTCATGCATGTTTTGTATATCTTGCATTTGTGTTCTTTATTGTTTATATAAGTGTGCATCCTCTTCAAAAACACTCACTAGCTTGCATTGTATCTCATTTGATAAACATGTTTGACATGTTAATTGCGCTTCATTGTGTGCATCTCACTCACTTCACACTTGCATAACATTCTTGTAAGATAGACATTTTTCTTGAGGGTTAAAAAGGGATTTTTCCCTTTAGCTCGGCCTAGACCGCTCGGCAGTCTCTGCTTGAACCGCGGCGCACGGAGCGGTATTCTCCAGTGCGTCATGCGTGACGTGGACCGCGTCCTGTGCACTTGCAGGCACATCAGTCCCAACCGTGGTGTTGTCCAGACGGTGCACTGCTGTATGTACCGCGGTCTGGACGCTTACCTGTGCCGCGGTCTAGCAAGCGGTATTGACAAGATTTTGTTTCCCAAGCCCAAAACGACGCAGTTTTGTCTAGGGTTTCTATATATATGTTCTCTTCTTACCCAACTCGTTTAAGAGCTTCATGAACCCTATTTTTATGAGAGAGAACAACCCCTAGAGAGAGAAAGCTTCAAGCTTTGTTACTTGACTCTCCAAACCCCAAAACCCATCATCATCTTGCATATAGAGCATCATTCAAGCATGGGTCTTCATTAATGTCTTTACTTGGTAAGTAGAACTCACATCCTTGCTCATTTATTGTTCTAGCTTATCAAGACATGTCATTTATTACTTAGGTTAGCAAATCTTCATATTTATTGTATATCTATTGATGTCATGACATGTTTGGTGTTTGTATTGTGATAGCTAATGTTTAGGACATATTTGCCCTCTAGCTATTTAGGACTCATTGATTGCATTTGTTAATTGCATTTATTGTCCTTGCCATGATTAATGACAACATATGTTGATATGGCTTTGTTTGATGACTAGAGTTTAGACTTGCACATCTATATCTAGTTAGGTCTTTATGAGCATTCATATAGACATTGATATCTAGGATTTGTACTTAGTGTCGTCTTAAATCCCTAGATAAGCATTTAGTGTTGCCTAGCATTATTTGCATTTTGAGTATTCATATATTCACTTAGGTTGTTAATCTCTTCTTGAGAGTTAAGTCTTGTGACTACAAGGTGTAGTGCACAAGCAAGTGAAGTCTTGCAACCAAGGTGTGGTTGGCAAGCAAAGTGATCAAGGATTCACTATAAAGGGCCGTTGGGTAGTAGTGGTGGGTTAGTGACCGAGAATGGTGTGACTAGAGGTCAACCTAGGTTGTAAACATCATTACAATAGTGGATTTGAGGATCGTATGTGGCTAGAAGGATAGCCCGTGGTTTTTCCCTTTGTTTAAGGGTTTCCACATAAAAATCAACTGTTATTTATTATTCCGCACTTTACACTTGATTTTGTATGTTTGATTTAATTGGGTTATATGTTTAATATTGACTAATCGAAAAAGTTGGTAATAATCGATTAACAACCCATTCACCCCCCCCCCCCCCCTCTAGGTTGTAGACACACGCTTAGAATGTATTTTCAATTGGTATCAGAGCTGGTTCCTAGACATACTTAGGTGATCTTAGCTCTTGATTGTGTGTCTTGCATTTGTGTGCACTTTGTTCTTTGCATTTCATTTGCATTCATTCACTCACTTCACCTAAACACCATGTGTGAGAGTGAAACACTTAGAGTGGGATTTGCTTCTATGACCTCTAATGTTGAGAGGAAGATAGATGACTCTGATGAGGAGATGACTCTTATGGTTAAGAGATTTAGGAGATTTGTGAAATCTCAAAAGAAGGGTTTGACCTCCAAAGTGAAGAAGGAGAAGTGTATGACCTCCAAAGTCAAGGGGGAAAAGAAAATGTCAAGGAAAAATTACTCTTGCCTTGAATGTGGTGGAATTGGCCACATTGCCTCCAAGTGTGGTAACTTGAAGTACAAGAATGGAGGAGTTGATATGATCGCTAATCGGTGTGATAGCGAAGTTGATGGGGTTGAAAGTTGTTCCACAAGCTCGGGTGAGTGTGTGAACAACTACTTTGCATTTTCGGTTTCCTACAATGAAGAAACACAAGTCATCACCAAATGTGTGCCACTTGAAGAGTTCAAGTTTGGTGACTTGGAGTTTGGAAACCGAAGTGGAGCATGCTTGAGTATAGCAAGCCTTGATAATATGACTGTCACAAGCACAAGTGGGAGAAGCCTTGATAGTGATGGCTCATGCTCGGAGAACTCTTGTGATAAGGTGGTAAATTATCAAGAGTTGATTGATTCTCTTCAAAAGTCTTTGAAAGAGAAAGATAATGATATCCTTGAGTTGAAAAAGGATAACCTTCAACTACAAGCCAAGATGACTTACTTGAATGATGAAGTGAGATGTGTAAAAGAAAGTGAAGGCAAGTTGAAGATGGAACTTGATGAAGCAAGGATGTCTCTTGCTAAATTGACTTTGGGATCGGAGAAACTTAACAAGATGTTAAGTATTGGCAAGGTGCCAAATGACAAGCGTGGGCTTGGTTTCATTGAAGATGAGACCACACCACCTTCGGACAAGACTACATTTGTGAAGGAGATTGCTTCTATTTGTCCACCTCGGTCTCAACACCCCAAGAAATTTTTTTTTGTGGGTGAGTCTTCCAAGAGTGCTTCCTTGAAGATTGTCAAGGATAAAAAGATGAGGTACCTTCAAGACTTGAAGAAGGATAAGATCAAGCAACCTCAAGCTAAAGGCAAAAGAAAAGCTTCACCTCCTCAACATCCTAGGAGGAAAATTGATCTTGGAGAGTCATCCAAGAGTGGCCAAGTGAAGATGCCAACAAAGAATGGAGCTCAATCTCAACGACCAAGAGCTCCATTTCCAAGCTTCCCTCAACCAAGAAGGACAAGCTCAACATTCTTCTCATGCTCAACCACAAAGGCACCAACATCCGGCTAATGCTCCCAAGGAAAGCCAACCGGTGCAACATCAAAGACAAACTCATCAACATGGCCATGCCTCGATGAGAGCTAAATGCAATGGTATGAATCCTTCTTTTATACCTACTGGTCATTATTGTGGTATGATTGGTCACATTCGACCAAAGTGCATTAACTACATTAGAATGTGTAGTATTGAAAGCATGAGAGAAAAGAAAATGAACCGTAGGGCTAAATTGCATGATCCTAGGGAACCTAGAGACTTGAAGTTTTTGACCACTAAAATTAAAAAGGTGGAATCTAGGTGGGTTAGAAAAATTGAACCCGATTGCAATCATGATCATATGACACCCTTGGATACTACAGAGTCAAATGGACTTAGTATGTCTAGTGGAACTTAACCCTCGTCCTGATACGGTAAGGTTGTGACCGAACTTGCATTTTTGAATTGTGCAAAAATTTGATATACTTTATGGCTCTTTATTAATTGCTTGAGATACTAGGTTGCACATATATGATTATATGGTATTTTCGTTCAATAAGTGTGTAACCTTGCTTTGCTTGCAATCCATGTCACATTTATGTTCAAACATGCATTTTTGGACTAGGAGATTTGATTGGGATAGTATACTTGAATGACCTATAATTTATCTCCATGACATGTGAACTTGATTATGACATGCTCAAAATGATATGCATGAAATATGGTTTGATTGCTTTAATGCAAATGTGTGTGATTGCAAATGAGAAGACTAATCAATAAGGATCTTGTATCCATGTAATCAATAAGGATTTTATATCCAAATTAGTCTTCTCTCTCTTCTTAATTGTTAATCAAGACTACTATCATACGGATAATTATCCGGAAAAATCTAAAAGGATCTCTTGATCCAATGTCTTGATTTGCTTTTAAGGATTGATATAGTTTTGTGTGCGTTGAAATTTCTTTTCAAAATACTATATCATGTTTGCTTATGACAAAAGGGTGCAAATTGGTTTGAATTCCTCTGGAAACCATTTTGATGTCTGCATTGCCAAATACCATTGTTTTTGAACTTTGATGTTATATGTCTTGCATGCAAAGCAACATCATCACACATTCTCGTTATAATAAAACTCCTTGAATCTCTCTTACTTAATTGAGTTACATAAAGTTTATGTACATGATTATGCAATCATCTTTTGTGCAAATATCACTCTTTGCTAAAGCAACCCGATAGGGGGAGCTCCTTTGCCTATCTCATGACAAAAAGGGGGAGAAGTCTTGAGAAATATAGGGGGAGCATGAGGGAGCATGTTTATGCTTTGGGGGAAAAGCCTTATGAGAGAGAGTAACCTTTTAGGGGGAGCATTGCACATGCATTTATTTATATTGCTTTATTGAGTGCAATTGCTTTTTATATTGGTTCACCTCACATGCACTTGTTCTTGGAAAGTGCTTTCTTGCTATTGTGTGTAGGTATGATGATCTACGAAGAGATTGATGACCATGAAGATTTAGACTCTAGGTATCTCTTCTCTTTTGTAATGTAGAAGTGATTATGGACAATAGGCTTTGTTTTTTTTTTGTGAGGATTGTTTGTGAGTGGTTGTTTTGTCATGAAATAGCCAAAGGGGGAGATTGTAAGGACCTCGATTTTATGATTGGCTTATTTCATGACAAACCACACCACATTGGGGATGATTGTGTAATGGATAGCTTAGGTCCGTGTTGGCAAGCTTCCAAGCATCTCCATGACTTCAAAAGCAAAAGATATACTCACTTGACTTTGTCTCTTGAAGAGTTTAGGTGCACACACACACTTCATGCATGTTTTGTTTATCTTGCATTTGTGTTCTTTATTGTTTATATAAGTGTGCATCCTGTTCAAAAACACTCACTAGCTTGCATTGTATCTCATTTGATAAACATGTTTGACATGTTAATTGTGCTTCATTGTGTGCATCTCACTCACTTCACACTTGCACAACATTCTTGTATGATAGACATTTTTCTTGAGTGTTAAAAAGGGATTTTTCCCTTTAGCGCAGCCTAGACCGCTCGGCAGGCTCTGCTTGAACCGCGGCGCACGGAGCGGTATTCTCCAATGCGTCATGCGCGACGTGGACCGCGTCCTGTGCACATGCACACACAGCAGTCCCAACCGCGGTGTTGTCTAGACGGTGCACTGCTGTATGTACCGCGGTCTAGACGCTTACCTGTGCCGCGGTCTAGCAAGAGGTATTGACGGGATTTTGTTTCCCAAGCCCAAAACGACGCAGTTTTGCCTAGGGTTTCTATATATATGTTCTCTTCTTCCCCAACTCGTTTAAGAGCTTCATGAACCCATTTTTATGAGAGAGAACAACCCATAGAGAGAGAAAGCTTCAAGCTTTGTTACTTGACTCTCCAAACCCCAAAACCCATCATCATCTTGCATATAGAGCATCATTCAAGCATGGGTCTTCATTAATGTCTTTACTTGGTAAGTAGAACTCACATCCTTGCTCATTTATTGTTCTAGCTTATCAAGACATGTCATTTATTGCTTAGGTTAGCAAATCTTCATATTTATTGTATATCTATTGATGTCATGACATGTTTGGTGTTTGTATTGTGATAGCTAATGTTTAGGACATATTTGCCCTCTAGCTAATTAGGACTCATTGATTGCATTTGTTAATTGCATTTATTGTCCTTGCCATGATTAATGACAACATATGTTGATATGGCTTTGTTTGATGACTAGAGTTTAGACTTGCACATCTATATCTAGTTAGGTCTTTATGAGCATTCATATAGACATTGATATCTAGGATTTGTACTTAGTGTCATCTTAAATCCCTATATAAGCATTTAGTGTTGCCTAGCATTATTTGCATTTTGAGTATTCATATATTCACTTAGGTTGTTAATCTGTTCTTGAGAGTTAAGTCTTGTGACTACAAGGTGTAGTGCACAAGCAAGTGAAGTCTTGCAACCAAGGTGTGGTTGGCAAGCAAAGTGATAAAGGATTCACTATAAAGGCCCGTTGGGTAGTAGTGGTGGGTTAGTGACCGAGAATGGTGTGACTAGAGGTCAACCTAGGTTGTAAACATCATTACAAAAGTGGATTTGAGGATCGTATGTGGCTAGAAGGATAGCCCGTGGTTTTTCCCTTTGTTTAAGGGTTTCCACGTAAAAATCAAGTGTTATTTATTATTCCGCACTTTACACTTGATTTTGTATGTTTGATTTAATTAGGTTATATGTTTAATATTGACTAATCGAAAAAGTTGGTAATAATCGATTAACAACCCATTCACCCCCCCCCCCCCCCCCCCCTCTAGGTTGTAGACACACGCTTAGAGTGTATTTTCAATATACATTCTACCTTGGTCATCACCTACGTGGTAATGATCTTGAGGGTGCTAACTGAGATTTATTACCTTGAGCAAAATTTATGTTAACATAATTAATGGATGAATAATTAATTAAATTAAATAATGTGATTATTTAACTATATTCATAATTATGAATTATTAATTGAATTAATTATTTTATGGAGGTTAAGGGTTCGAACCAAGACCAAAGTAAAGATATAAAAAGAATATTGATTTAGTAGGTCATGGGTTCAAGTCATAGTGACAACATTGAATTAAATGGGATTTAGAATCCTATTTAATATAGGTCACTTGTAACCCTATCTTGATTTTATATATAGATATAATATATCAGGATATTTGTTTTTTAATATTTGATATTTAAAAACAAGATGTTAATAGCCAAAATTGGCTAAGGACCAAAGGAAAATTTTTCACCTCCCAGACCTGGTTCCATACCCGAGAGTTTCCACCAGGAGACCTCTCTATCCAGAGCCGAACTACGATACCACCCGAGGAACAAGGACGGGCTTCGGAAACATCCGGGATAGTGCCCGGAACTGATCAGATCTAGCCCGCATCACCAAAACTAGAAGCTCCCCGAAGTCGAGGTCACCTCGCAAATGCTCCAGAGACTCGCCTGTACCTCGATTGACACAGAAGAATGTCCCTAGAAGGCCGCACCTAGCTTCAAAAGGATAGGGAAAGCCACACCTAGCTTAGAAAGGTCAGGGGAAGCCACACCTAGTTTCGAAAGGGTCAAGGGAAGCCAGATCTGGCTCCAAGCTGGATGAAACTTCTCAGATATCAAGGTCAGAACACTAATCAACCTCACTGGTTGGTGCACCACACCATGCCATATTCAACGACCTCTATAAAGGATCATGCTGAAAGGATACGAGGGATACACTGAATCACATATGGAAACGTTACCTATATGCAGAACAAGTAATAGAATCCAAAAAGGAAACAAACTGATCTCCACCACGATACTCTCAATTCGGCAAAGTCAATGACATTAAAACGAGAAATCCCGCCCGATAAGGAGGGGAGAGACTAAGAAAATCAGGGGGAGAATCAGTCTGTGTGACCTACAAACTATGTATAAATAGAAAAGAAAGGAAATGAAAAAGAGGAGATTACTATTCGACAGGCATACGACAAACAATCAACCACTCCCTAGAGAGAGTTGAGAGCAAAGATAAAAGAATTTCTTTATTTGTATACCATGCACGTTCAATAAAAATATTCTTGCTTTCTTTTGGATGAATGGTATCATCATTCCTTGTCATTTTATAAATCATTGCTACACATACAATAAATCTTGGCCACCACCTATGTGGTAGTGGTCACGAGGGCGTTAACTGAGATTTCTCATCCTGAGAGAAATTTCCGTTAACACTTTCTGGCGCCATCTGTGGGAATTACTCTACACCCAATTAACCAATTATTTGCATTTACATTTTCGTTGTTTTACAGGAACTATGAGGCTCCGCTCCTCCCAAGGCCAACATAGAGTCCCGGAGCAACCTCCGGCGAGGCTAACACATAAAGCCCCAAGAAAGGGGAGAAAGTCTGGATATAGTAGTCAAGCTCCGATCCAGACAACTAATACGCGGGCTGCTGGCCACCCTATAGTGAGCCAGGCAGCGCTCGACAGACAAGCGGCGGCCTTCGTAGAATCCTTCCGCGTCCGCCTCCGCGCTAAAGGCATCACGATCCAGCCAACCAACCTGAATGATCAGGGAGAGCCGAGCAGGCTCGGAGCTAGGCCACCTACTTTCGATCGCCTAGGACCTCCTCTTCCAGAGCCGGCTCGAGATATATCAGGGCCCCAACGTTCGATCCGGGATAGGCTGGGACCCATGCCCCCTAATTCCGAAAAGACTTTCACAATATCAACCCAGGCTATTCAAGTCTGCCGCGGATGCTTTTACCCGGAAGCCACGAGGGCTATCTCATCCAACTACATCTAGGAGAACTACACGGGCCCTAGAGGAGGAAAGTAGACAAACTCCCCTAGTGGATCATGTCCAGGAGGAGGATCGGATAGAAATTGCCAGTTCATCAGAAAGATTCGACAGTGAGGAATCTGAGGTTAACTCGAAGAGACCTGGGAACAAGCGGCTGAGGGATCAGCTGGCAAAGCTACAAAAACAGGTCCAGCAGATAAGGAAGGGAAAGAATAAGGAGGACAAAAAGGATCCTCTGAGCGAGATGAACGCTCTCTTCACTAGGAGGATACGGGAAGCAGAGCTCCCCCCAAAATTCAAAATGCCAGTAGATAAGTTCTCTGGAACGGAAGATCCTCTAAACCACCTAGAGAGCTTCGTTCAACAGATGGAGGTCCAGAACACTACCAGAGCAGCTATGTGCAGAATGTTTCCAATGACCTTGACCGACTACGCTGAAAACCTGGTTCAGGAAACTGCCCGTTGGTAGCGTGGATTCTTTCACGAAATTATCAACAGATTTTTGCTCACAATTCCAAGGAGTCAAACCTCGCCCGAAAGATCCCATACACCTCCAATATGTGATCCAGGAACGGAGTGAAACTCTTCGGTCGTACGTGGAACGATTTCACAAGGAGGTCATACAAATGAGAGTTTTCACTGAAAAAGAAACCCTCGCCAACTTCAGGCGAAACCTATAGGCAGGAAAGCTTTTCTGTTTCTTCACCAAGAGACCTCCCGAGACTTACCAGGAGGCCTACGACCGGGCTCTTGAGCAGGTCGAGATCGATGAACAACTCAAGGTCAAGATGGAACACGACGACATGAGAACGGCAAAGCGTCTGAAGAAAGAAGCCCCCAAATTTGAGCCAGTGCAGAAAACTCAGAATAAACTTCCCAACAGGTCGACCTATAGCCTCCCTACTCCTCTGCATAGGCCAGAAAGATATCCAGCAAAACAAACCCCTCCCCGGGCTTCGCCGCCTCCCAGGACTGTGGCTCCAGTAATGCAAGGGGAAAAAGGGTATGACTACTACACCCCTTTGAATGCCTCCAGGGAAACAGTCTACCTTGCCATACGAGATAAAGGGTTGCTCCAAAAGCGCGCTCCCATGAAGGCCCTAGCTGACAGGAGAAACCGGTACAAGTACTGTGACTTCCACGAAGACGTGGGCCACTACACCTCAGAGTGCTATAATTTGCGTAACCAGATTGAGGCCCTGATAAGGGGAGGATGCCTGATTGAGTTGTTACAACTGGTCAGAGATAATATCAGGACTGGAAGGGAGGTACAAGCTGAAATTCCGTGAGGACACAGAAAAGAGGAAAGGGGAGCAGGCTGACTTAATGCAACAGATCCAGGTGATACACACTATCAACGGAGGTCCTACACTGGCTGGCGTTTCCAATGACTCCCGAAAAAACCATGCAATAAAGGGTCCCCAGCATCGGAGAAAGCCTAGGGATCTTCGAAGTCAGCCAGAGCCCGACAGAGCCCTCCTAATCAGCACAGATCGTATTCACTGAAGCAGATGTCTTCAACACTATGCAACCTCATGATGATCCTATGGTAATCACCATACGGATCGCCAACTGTCTGGTCCATCGCGTGCTCGTGGATACAGGTAGCAGTGTAGATATCCTCTTCAAGGATACCCTGGAAAAATTGAACCTGAAGCAACGTTGTTAGAACAACTGTACCACTCCGCTTCACAGTTTCACCTAGGGACTCGATCATACCAGTTGGATCAATGATCCTCCCAGTAATCATCGGGATCACCCCGCTCCAACAGAATGTTATGACCGACTTTGTTGTGGTGGACACCTCATCGGCCTACAACGCCATCCTAGGGAGACCTTTCCTGTCCTCCTTGAAGGGAGTCTTGTCCATATACCACAACGTCTTGAAATTCCCGGTTGGAACCAAAGAAGGAGAGGTACGCGAAGACATGTAGGCAGCCAGGAAATGCTACGCAGTATCTGCCAATCCTACAGCCCTAGCAAAACAGTGTGTACAGGTGACATTAGTCAAGGAAGACAGGGATACGTCCCGGATAATCCAGGAGGAGAAGGAGCCCGCGGAACATCCTGGGCATCCGGAGAGCGAATCATTATGCCCTACGAGGAAGAACGGAGTAAGGAATGGGCCAGCGGGTAGCCCGTAGATAAACTAGAAGTGATACCTATCAGGAATGACGATCTCTCTAAGGTCGTCAAGGTCAGAGCCACCCTTGATTTAGAAGTAAGAAGTGCACTGATTGACCTTCTCAGGGAATTCAGCGACATCTTCGCCTGGAACCATGATGAAATGCCTGGAATCCTGGCATCGTTGGCCACCCACCGACTAGTAGTAGATCCAACAGTCAAGCCCATCAAGCAGAAGAGGCGTCACTTCAACTGCTGATAGGAATGCGGCGGTGCAGGAAGAGGTTGATAAATTGATCAAAGCAGGTTTGTCAGAGAAGTGCGTTACCCCGAATGGATCGCCAACGTGGTCATGGTCATGAAGGCGAATGGGTGTCGAATTACACCGACCTCAACCGGGCTTGTTAGAAAGACAGTTTTCCTTTACCAAAGATCGACCAGCTGGTTGACTCTACATCCAGAAATAAACTTTTGAGTTTTATGGACGCATTCTCAGGATACAACCAAATTAAAATGCACCAGGCTGACCAAGATAAGACTAGTTTCATTACTGGGCAGGGCTTATACTACTACAAGGTGATGCCGTTTGGTTTGAAGAATGCGGAGGCCACATACTAGCGGCTGGTTAACAAACTGTTCCAGCCCGAGATAGGAAGGACGATGGAAGTGTATATCGACGACATGATCACGAAATCCCCAATCACAAAGGGACATCAGGAAGACCTTCGCAAAACCTTCCTCATACTGAAGGAAAACCAGATGCGTTTGAACCCCTCCAAATGTGCCTTTGGGGTAATGGCAGGGAAGTTTCTGGGCTTTATGGTTCATGAGAGAGGTATAGAAGCCAACCCAGAAAAAATCAAAGCTATCTTGGACCTAGAATCCCCGACCTCGCTCAAGCAAGTACAGATTCTGACTGGACGGGTGACGGCACTCAACAGGTTTATCTCTCGCTCCACCGATAAATGTCTCCATTTCTTCAAGGCCATCAAACAAGGGAAGAACATGAAATGGAGCCAGGAGAGCGAACAGGCGTTTCAAGCTTTGAAAGAGTACCTAACAAGCCCCCCATTGTTAGTCAAGCCGGTTCTCGGAGATGAGTTGCAGATCTACCTGGCCGTATCAGAAACTGCAGTAAACGGGGCTTTGGCCAAGGATTGTAGCGACGGTTTTCAAAGACCAATATACTATGTGAGTCATGCTTTGACCAAATCAGAAAGGAATTACATTCTCATGGAAAAGCTCGCTTATGCTCTAGTGATCTCAACGAGGAAACTCTGTCCCTATTTTCAAGCTCACACAATAGCAGTGGTGACAGACCAACCCCTCCGCAAATTCTTACAAAGACCAGGCGTGTCAGGAAGGCTAGTATTATGGGCACTAGAGCTCACTCAGTTCGACCTAAAGTATAAGCCCCGGACTACCATTAAGGCACAGGCTTTGGCCGACTTCGTGGCAGAATTCTCAGCGATCCCAGATCCAGATGATCCCTCAGTATCAAATAAGGTCCCTGAGAAGATATCCTAGGTCAAAAATTGGTCGGAAGGCTGCAAGCCATGGATCCTCTTTTCAGATGGAGAATTCGGGCAAGCCAGGGGAGGAGCTGGCATAGTTTTAATAGAGCCAGAGGGGACCGAATTCTGTACTGTTTCAGATTCAAGTTTAAAGCTACCAACAACGAAGCGGAATATGAAGCCCTCCTAGCCGGGATGAAGGTAGCTATTGAACTAAAGGCCGAATACCTGCAGATCAAGAGCGATTCATTTCTTGTTATAACCTAAATCTAGCTCAGCTGCTAAAAAGCAAATTTAAGGGACTCTAGATCGATCAGGTGCCTCGACACCAAAACCATCGCGCAGATGTTCTGGCTAAAATAGCGGCGAACGGAGGCCAGCCCCTACCAAGGGGAATTCCCCTCCAAGTAATCACCCAGCCAAGCATAGACACAAATGGAGAAATTTGTTCCCTGGATCGCCTGCCTTGCTTGATAGACCCAATTGTCACCTATCTCCTTGAAGGAGAGCTTCCCGAAGGGCCCGATCAAGCCCGAAGAATTAAGAGACTCTCAGTTCGATACTGTATGGTGGACGGATACCTCTACAGGAGGGGCAGATCTCTCCCCTTACTTAGGTGCTTGCATCCCGATGATGCTAAGTGGGCATTGAGAGAGGTCCACACTAGGGACTGTGGGAACCACATAGGTGGGGAAGCTCTAGCCTATCAGGTGCTTCGTATGGGGTACTATTGGCCGACCATCCATCAAGATGCAAAGAGTTTTATGCAATCTTGTGAACCTTGTCAAAGAACTTCAAACTTCAACCACCAGCCACCCGAGCGACTGTCGTCCCTCAATTCATCTTACCCCTTTGCCATATGGGGAATCGACCTAAGTGGGCCACTTCCTACCGCTCCAGGACAAATGAAACATGCTATCGTGGCTATCGACTACTTAACAAGATGGGTCGAGGCAGGACCTCTTTCTCGAATATCAGAAAAGAATACAACCAAGTTCATCAAGACTAACGTGGTATGCAGATTCGGGACCCCTCTTATCATTATAGCTGACCTAGGTGATCGTGCCTAAATTGTTGTATATTTCGGCCCTCATTCCTATTCTTTTGTCTCGTTCTTGAGTTTATTTTCTATATATTTTATGTCTTTTATGCCTAATAGGCTCTTTGGTGCTAATTGCAGGCAATAGATGTAATTCTGGTGTTAGAAGCTAGTTGCAGTGGTTCCGGCAGAAAAGGGGCAAAAGGAAAGAC
This sequence comes from Dipteronia sinensis, assembly GCA_033220585.1. NCBI lineage: Eukaryota > Viridiplantae > Streptophyta > Magnoliopsida > Sapindales > Sapindaceae > Dipteronia > Dipteronia sinensis. The sequence goes on from CM065641.1 coordinate 41,505,265, forward strand.
AAAGGATCATAACCAGCTCTACAGTGCGGGTCAAGTGCGGGTCGCAACCGCACTCCAACCGCACTCCTTCCCATAGCCGGGACCTGAATCATGAAGGAAAGATAAAGTGCGGGTTAAGTGCGGGTCATCCAACCGCACTTCACCCGCACTGTTGCTCAAGACTAGAGGAGCTGATTAGTACCTGACAGATAAAGTGCGGGTAATCCAACAGCACTCCACCCGCACTGTTGCTCAAGACAGAGGAGCTGATTCGTACCTGACAGATAAAGTGCAGGTAATCCAACCGCACTCCACCTGCACTGTTGCTTAAGATAGAGGAGTGGATTTACACCTGACACCAGAATGCGAGTACAGTGCGAGTAAAGTGTGGGTAAAGTGCGGGTAATCCAACCGCACTCCACCCGCACTGTTGCCCAGATCAGAGAACTGAAGACGAAGAAAACATTTACAGTGCGGGTAATTCACCTGCACCATGCGCGCGACAGTTTCTGGTTTCAAGCTTAAGTGACCTATTTTTCCATCCTCTATAAATAGAAAAGGATAGGAACGAACCAAAGGATCACCATACCTCCCAACACTTGTATTTTTAGCTAGAAACACATCTCCCTATCATCCAAACCATCTCCACTCAATCAAAGGCAACTAGGAGACTTGGATTCAAGCTTCAAGGAAGGAGATCAATCTTCAAGGGTTCTCTCTACACTCTCTCTTAGTTTATTTGTTTGTAATAGAACATAAGTAGCTAAAATACCCACTATGGGGTTGATGTTATTTGTATGATGGATATTTGGGCTTTGTAAATAAACTCTATGTGTTACATTTATTCTATCTCTATATTTCATTCCATTGCTTTAATTGATTTCCATTATTGATTTGCTTGGATACACCCTCTTAGCATGATTGATTTGGATTACTTGAGTAGGCAATTAGGTTGTCTAATGCTCAATTGAATGGAAGGATTTCCAGAAATCTGGCTCTACAACCATGCCCTTAATCTAATCTTAAATTAGTGGCTTTCACTATACATCCTAGGTTAGCCACTTGTGAGAGAATTAGAAGCCTTCACTATACACCCTAGGTTGGCTACTTTAGTGATTCTACGAGAACTAACCTTCGAGTAGAATTCGGTGGATAACCTAAAGCCTCATCCAATCTCACACGGGTGGCCTTCACTATACATCCTAGGTCGGCCACTTGTGAGGGAATTGGAAGCCATCACTATACATCCTAGGATGGCTACATTAGTAATAGGTTGAGCCATAGCTAGATAGATGAGCATTCATGGAAAAGGTCGTGATTAAGTAACTAGCCATTGTTGGTTGCTTAGGAAGGATTATTCGCTAATAGGAGGTCTTCGCTCTACACCCTAGATTGACCTCTTGCTAGAGATATATACCAACACTATACACCCTAGGTTGGTTACATATGTCAATACGTGCTTAATTGAGAGTTTGTTGCAATTGCCCCAATATTCACTTACAAGTACATCAACTCCGAAGTTCCATCATCATTCATTCATCACTCCATTGTCATCCCATTTTATTTGCTTTCATAGTTTAGTTTATATTGTATCTTCATTCACCATCACTTTACTTTTATGCATACTAGTTATATTAATCCTAATCTTATCACCGCTACCCCGATCTCAGTGGACGACACCCGTGCTTACCGCTTTACTTGTATTTCTACTTGTGAACGCATCGCATAGGTTTTATAAATCGTTTTGACGGACGGTTTTTTGACTACAAAAACCTTCTCATCACTAGGAAATCAATTCGACAACGCCCGGTTCAAAGACTTCTGCAAGGGTTTGGGGATCGACCTCAGACTCGCTTCCGTTGCTCATCCCTAGACTAATGGGCTGGTCGAATCCACCAACAAGACTATCAAGAAACTTCTGAAGAAAAAGCTATAGCAGAAGAAAAGCTACCGGGGCAAAGAGCTACCAAAGGTCCTCTGGGCATACCGGACTACAAAAAGAACAGCTACCGGGGAGACACCTTATTACCTGGCTTTCGGAGTTGAAGCAGTCCTCCCCATCGAGCATAAGTTGACCTCGTTCAAGGTACAACACTTTGAGACCGAAAGCAATGAAGTCAAGCTCCGGGCTAATCTAGACCTCTTAGAAGAAAAACAAGACCAGGTAGCAGAGAAAGTAGTGATCAACCAGGTCAAGCTCCGGGCTAATCTAGACCTCTTAGAAGAAAAACAAGACCGGGTAGCAGAGAAAGTAGCGATCTACCAGAGCAAGATCGCTAGATATTTCAACCAAAAGGTCAGAGCCCAGAAATTCAAAGAACGGGATCATGTACTTAGGAAGGTGACCCTGAACACTCGGAAAAGGTCGGATGGAGTCTTAAGTCCCAATTGGGAAGGGCCATATTTGATAAAGCTAGTTGTTCGCAATGGAGCTTATAAACTTGAAGACATGGACGGACGATCCATCGACCACACTTGGAATGCAGATCATTTGAAGAAATTATACCCTTGAAGGGAGTTCTCCAGTAGACTACCCCCAATTAGTTTTCATTACCGACCCTAATAAAGATGTACTACATCTCGATCATCAATAAAGTCATTTTCCTTTTCTCCTCCATCTTTGTCTCCAACTATGTTCAACATTAGTGACTACACCCTTGTATGAGAAACTCAACATAAACGTTTCGAGACCAAGAAATAGCTGAATAGCCCTCCTGATGCCTTGGTCGGGCTACCACCCCCAAGAAGGATCTGAGTGTAAGAGCGTAATTGCCCTCCAGATCTCGAGACCAGGAAATAGCTCGATAGCTCTCCTAATGCCTTGGTCGGGCTACCACCCCCAAGAAGGATCTAAGTGTAAGAGCATAGTTGCCCTCAAGATCTCGAGACCAGGAAATAGCTCGATAGCCCTCCTGATGCTTTGGTCGGGCTACCACCCCCAAGAAGGATCTGAGTGTAAGAGCGTAGTTGCCCTCCAGATCTCGAGATCCAGGAAATAGCTCGACAGCCCTTCTGATGCCTTGGTTGGGCTACCACCCCCAAGAAGGATCTGAGTGTAAGAGCATAGTTGCCCTCCAGATCTTGAGACCAGGAAATAACTCGATAGCCCTCCTGATGCCTTGGTCGGGCTACCACCCCCAAGAAGGATCTGAGTGTATGAGCATAGTTGCCCCCCAGATCTCGAGACCAGGAAATAGCTCGACAGCCCTCCTGATGCCTTGGTCGGGCTACCACCCCTAAGAAGGATCTGAGTGTAAGAGCATAATTGCCCTCCAGATCTCGAGACCAGGAAATAGCTCGATAGCCCTTCTGATGCCTTGGTCGGGATACCACCCCCATGAAGAATCTGAGTGTAAGAGCATAGTTGCCTTCCAGATCTCAAAGACTAGGAAATAGCTAAGTAGCCCTCCTGATGTCTTGGTTGGGCTATCACCCCATATAATATATATATATATATATATATATAATGTTTGCTTTCGTGTACAGGATCAAAATCATCATACTTCCCTACACGAATCTTAATTGTTGCTACATATGCTACTCTGGATCCCATTCAAGACCAGAAATAAAATAAAAGTTCTCAAAAGCGATTCAATTTCTCATTAAGAACAAGGGGAGCTTATCCCCCGATAAGGCTACATCCACCAAATGGGGAGCCCAACCCCCAAACTCGGGCTACAAAAAAAAAAGCTAATAAGGGCAAAACGGGGCACCCACCCCCTTTTTCGGGCAATCAAAAACAAGTCATGATGAACTGCTTCAAGCCTTGGGACTCTCTTGGCTCCCTTCCGCTGGCCCTCCTCCTTCTTGCTGATCTCCGCCATCAACCCCCTCTACAGATAGCTGTCTATCTGGGTTATCCTCACCGACCGCTCCTCCATTTAGAGGCTTCATCGGTTGATCAGCAGGATCTTCCTCCAAAACCTCATTTATCATGTCCATAACCTCAGGCGGGATAGCCGCGTCAAGAAGGGCAGCCATGGACCTCGTTCGGCTCCTATCGACCTCCATCTCTATTAAAGAGGGATCCTCAGACCGGCTCCTAACCTCTTCACCAGCTCCCGAATGGTCCTCCTCTGATCAAGAGGACATCACTTTACTGGAAGACTCCCCTGGACCTGAGGTGGTAAAGGTAGGAAGAGAGAATGGAGGATCTGTCTGAGCGGGCTGCTTCCCAGCTCCTGCTTGGCTCGAAGGGACCACATTGTCGCCTTCAGGGCGAGATAGCTCGGCCGCCTTGAGCATTATTTCCTGTCTATCCCAGCCAGCAATGGATGACAAATCAAAGGGAGGAGGAAGAGCTTCCGGGGCCTGAAAGGAAGCACAGAAATACCTGTCGCTGAAGGAGGTCTCCGCATCAGCTTACAGCTTGGTCACCTGAGTAATCAGAGACTGGTTCTCGAGGTCTAACTTCTTAGCCTCAGATCTCCAGAAATCCCACTGCCTAGACCGCCGGAGAGATTGAAGACGCTCCTGATCATAAGATTGTTTCATCCTCTCATGATCGCAGCGAAGCTCAGCCATCTCAACCTCGACCATTCCCTTATTGGAAGTCACCTCTTCCACTAAAGACCGAGCCTGCTTGAGCAGTTCCCCGGCTTTCTAGGCTTCAGCTTCGGCTTTTGTAGCCCGGTCGCTAAGGAGGGCTACCTGCTGGCCCATCGCAACATTGAACTTGAAGGCCTATAAAATACAGAACCTGAGTTAGAAACTGAACAAATTAACAAGAGTAGTATGAAGGAAATACAATTGCCTTAGCTAAAATAGCAGACCCTTTGGTTATAAGGACATCCACAGGCATGAAAGCCATCTTGGAGATCCCGCCACCCGAACAGGACGCTATGAATTGCTCCAGGACCTCATCCCGCCTTGTCGAGCTGGACTGAGGCCAGGAGCAGCTAGAAGGAACCCTCGCGACACCTTTCCCAGAAGCAACACCTTTCCCAGAAGCAACACTTTTCCTAGAAACCTCCGAAGCTTTGGTTGTTGGAAGAACAGCGGAATCAGGTGTTTGAGTCGAAGGGGTAGCAACTTTAGCGGCCACGACCAGAGGGACAGAAGCAGCCGGGCCAACCACCTGGGAGCTTTACCCAAAGCCCGGAAAGCCGGCGAGGTAAGAGCGGCCATCTTAGACCCAGCCGGAGAGATAGATAAAGCCAGAGCAGGTTCGACCCCAAAGAAGGGAAGAGAAACTCCACCTTGAGGAGAGTGTGAGACGTGACGGGTGGCCGGTTCCACGACAAAAACTGTGAATAAGTAGATTAAAATAGAAAATGTTAGAACCAAGCTGAGTAATAAGGCGAAGCAACTCAATGACACTTACGAGGAATAGCGTCTGAAATCCGCAAATATTTGTTCACCCTACGAGGATCAAAAGCTTCAGCAGTAGGGAACTTTTTGATTCAAATAATTCCGGGCTAGAATAGCCTTTAAAACGGCTTCGGACTCAAAAGGCAGGGAGTCCCGGTCCCATGAGGGCTTGTCATTGAAAGCCGTGGGAACCTCGAATTCATACCCTCCGATGAAAATCGAGCTCCCCCAGTCATCCCCCTCCAGGATCCATTCTTCTTTCCACGCGGGGACCTTCTTCGAGGCACCAGGAACGATGAAGTTGAGCTTGTTCTTGGCCTTGGCATAGAACTGGCCTCGAGGAGCCCTATTCTGGAAGAGATAGGCCAGCTCCTATGCACCCGGCTCCCTCGTCACCTTACTCATCTGGCATTGTTCCCTCCATAATACAAGGAAACCAATCAGATGCCTCCAGAAACCAGGCGTCAACTGGAGGGGAGCTAGCTGGATGACATTGAGAACCCGCCGAAGAGTCGGATGGAGGGGAAGCCTGACCCCATTCTCAAGAGCGGCCACATGAATCGGAAGCACGCCTTTTGGGGGGTTGAAGAACTCGTAATTTTTGGGAGGCACCGAGATGGATACGCTGTCGGGGATGCCAAACTTTGACCTCAAGCGGTCAATCGACACCGGGTCAACAGTGGAATCTGGGACAACCCGAAAATCGTAAGGAAGGAGCCTCTCCACAAGGGGACCAGGAGCCGAGACCCGACGCTCTACCGCGGCACCACTGTCCGCTTCTTTGTCGGAATCTTCGTCGATGATATCCTAAGGGTGGTCAGGATGGTGGGAGAACCCAGTCCCGATGGATATATTCCTACTCGACCGCCGACTTTGTGAGGTGGGCGAGGAATCGTCGCCGTCAGAACTCCTCCTAACCCGCTTCCCCAGAGTAAAACTGACGACCTTATCGCCATCGATTATGGAATCAGCTAAGTCGCGACTATTTTTCGACATTGTAAAAGCTAAAAATGATGAAGAATGAAGAAAAAAGCAAGCTTGGAGGAAAAACTATGGAAATATTTCTCAGCAAAAAATTTTAGCTCGAAGAGATGTGAGGAAGAGGAGGAGGAAAATAGACATATATATAAGCAGAAGGGCAACAGCATGAGCTACCGAGATACTCGTTTGGTACAGTAAAAAATCTCGGGGACTACAGTAACGTAACCGGATTAAACTGAAAAGCGGGCTAATCATCTCGTGCCACATCACTTACGCAGTTAAGAGGAAGATCTCCCCAAGATTCTGGTAACGGTAAAAAATTTCGGGGACTGCCGTAACGCAATCAGATTAATTCGAAGATAAATTAGTCGGTTCGCATCACGTCACTCAAATGAAGAAATTTCCCCAATATTTTCGGTAACGGTAAAAAGAGGAAGATTTCCCAAATAAAGTAAAAATCTGACCCCAACCCCGAGCTCGACGTCTGGTGTTCAAGTCAGAGGGGACTTCTGTTAATAGCCAAAATTGGATAAGGACCAAAGGAAAATTTTCCACCTCCCAGACCTGGTACCATACCCGAGAGTTTCCACTAGGAGACCTCTCTATCCAGAGCCGAACTACGATACCACCCAGGAACAAGGACGGGCTCCGGAAACATCCGGGATAGAGCCCGGAACGATCAGATCTAGCCCGCATCACCGAAAACTAGAAGCTCCCCGAAGTCGAGGTCACCTCGCAAATGCTCCAGAGACTCGCCTGTACCTCGATTGACACAGAAGAATGTCCCTAGAAGGCCGCATCTAGCTTCGAAAGGTCAGGGAAAGCCACACCTAGCTTCGAAAGGTCAAGGGAAGCCACACCTAAGCTTTGAAAGGGTCAAGGGAAGCCAGATCTGGCTCCAAGCTGGATGAAACTTCTCAGATATCAAGGTCAGAACACTAATCAACCTTACTGGTTGGTGCACCACACCATGCCATATTCAACGACCTCTATAAAGGATCATGCTGAAAGGATACGAGGTATACACTGAATCACATCTGGAAACGTTACATATATGCAGAACAAGTAACAGAATTCAAAAAGGAAACAAACTGATCTCCACCACGATACTTTCAATTCGGCAAAGTCAATGACATTAAAACGAGAAATCCCGCCCGATAAGGAGGGGAGAGACTGAGAAAATCAAGAGGAGAATCAGTCTGTGTGACCTACAAACTATGTATAAATAGAAAAGAAAGGAAATGAAAAAGAGGAGACTACTATTCGACAGGCATACGACAAACAATCAACCACTCCCTAGAGAGAGTTGAGAGCAAAGATAAAAGAATTTCTTTATTTGTATACCATGCACGTTCAATAAAAATATTCTTGCTTTCTTTTGGATGAATGGTATCATCATTCCTTGTCATTTTATAAATCATTGCTACACATACAATAAATCTTGGCCACCACCTACGTGGTAGTGGTCCCGAGCGAAATTTCCGTTAACACAAGATAATTGATATTTGTTTTTTTTTTTGAATATTTGATATTTAAAAAAAAATATTCTATCATATCAAGTATTTTGTATATTTAAAAACACTCGATTAACGTAATTGAGGAAGACGTACAAAAGGAAAAAAAAGGAAACAAAGAGAAGCTGTGCGGCCAAGAGAAAGAAAAGAGAGAAAAATAGTTTTCTTCACAGGGTGGCCGAACCCTACCTATAAAAGGCAAGAGTTGTTTTCGTGTGTTTCTTCTACCTCCATTCAACCTCCTAAAGCCCGTGATGTGCCCACACGTAGTTGTCGAAATGCCGGAGATAGCGAGGAAGATCTGGTGGTACAAATCAGGAAGTGAAAACAAGAAGAGAAAGAATAAGAAGAAGAATAAAACGAAGTAGTTAGCCTTGAGGTATGATTACGAATCCCCCATATATTTATTCTTATATATCGTAAAGGTTTCTTATGTCGCTTAAACAATTTTAAAAGACCATTTTTGTTTGAATATGATACAAACAATTTTTTACGATTAAAATATCTTCCGCTGTGCGACTCTAGGGCTTACACATACATCCATTAATTTAATCATCATCAAAGAATATGTCAGTAACAAGGTAACGGTACAAATAAAGTTATAGCATTTTTGAAAGTATGAGTACAAATAGGTTACAAGATTAAAGTCTTCATTCATTCTGGGTTTCCGGGTCCTTAGATTTCTGTCTCCTTCTTTGGCCATGTTTGTTTGTTGTGCCCGACTTGGTGGCACACGCTACACTTGCAATGATATTGGTTAGGGACAAGTTGGATACTATTGCCTAGAAGCGTTGGAGGGTTAGTACACCGCCTACAATTGTGTCCGGTTTGTCAACATCTAGTACAATTCTGTATGGATATCCTCTCTACTGTGGAGGGAAATCGATTCTCTTGTAGGTAGCCGGCTTGTTGTTTGTTCTTTTTAGATTTTGAAGGTAATACCATATGCTGTCTTATGTCCTCATGCACTACCCAATTATTAGGATGCCCTACCGGCATGATAGGCATTGAATATGAGTCCACAGATGTTTCCCTCTTGTAGTAGTTTACACATAGGGAAGTGTAATCTAAGTTTCACTCCCTGAAATAATGTGTTAATAGCCAAAATTGGCTAAGGACCAAAGGGAAATTTTCCACCTTCCAGACCTGGCTTCTTGCCCTAGAGTTTCCACCAGGAGACCATTCTACCCAAAGCTGAGCTACGATACCACACCGCAGGAACAAGGTCAGGCTCCAGAAACATCCGGAATAGAGCCCGGGACGATCAGATCTAGCCCGCATCACCAAACCTGAAAACAAGAAATTCCCCGAAGTCGAGGTCACCTCGCAATTTCTCCAGAAACTCACCTATACCTCGCTGATACAGGGGGATGACCATAGGAAGCCAGACCTAGCTCTTAGCTAGACGATACCTCACTGATACAGGGGGATGTCCATAGGAAGCCATACCTAGCTTCGAAAGATTAAGGGAAGCCAGACCTTGGCTCCTAGCTGGACGAAACTTCTCAGATCTCGAGGTCGGAACATTGATCGACCTCACTAGTCGATGCACCACACCATGATACATTCAACGACCCCTATAGGAATCATTCCAGATCTGAAGATACATAGTATCATATCCACAGACGTTACACACGTGCAGAACAAGCAATATAGTCTGAATGGGAAACAAATTGATTTCCAAGATATCCTCAACAGAGCAACTAACTCAAATTCAACTACATTTAACGGTGAAAATCCTGTCCGATAAGAGGGAGATGAGAAAATCAAGGGGAAATCAATGAGTTTTAACCTATGAAGACACTGTATAAAGGAGGGATTTCCTCCTTCAGAAAGAGGAGACTACTATTCGACAGGCATACAACAAACATCAAACTATCACCCAGAAAAAAGTGAGAGCAATTTGAAAGAGAGATAGAGAAATGTCTATCATATGTTATCAATAAAGAGAGATTTTTGTTTCTTTTGAATAACTGTAGAAATCACTATCTCCATGTCATTTCATTAGGCACTGTTTTATACACATATATGTTCTACCATTGGTCATCACCTACGTGGTAATGATCTTGAGGGTGCTAACTGAGATTTGTTGCCTCGAGCAAGATTTCTGTTAACACTTTCTGGCACCGTCTGTGGGAAAGGCCTTACACCCAATTGATCAATTACTTGCTTTTACATTTCCGTTGTTTTACAGGAACTATGAGGCTCCGCTCTTCCCAAGGCCAACATAGAGTTTCGGAGCAACCCCCGGCGAGGCTTACGCGAAAGGCCCCAAGGAACGGGAGAAAATATAGATATGGCAGTCAAGCTCCGGTCCAAACAACCAATGCGCAGGCTTCTGGCCACCCTATAGTAAGCCAGGCGGCACTCGACCAACAAGCGGCAGCCTTCGTAGAAACCATCCGTGTCCGCCTGCTCGCTGAAGGCATCACAATCCAGCCAACCAACCTGAATGATCAGGGGGAACCAAGCAGGCTCGGAGCTAGGCAACCTGCTTTCGATCGCCTGAGGCCTCCTCTTCCGGTGCCTGCTCGAGATAGGTCAGGGCCCCAACGTTTGATCCGGGATAGGCTGGGACCCATGCCCACAGTTCCGAAAAGACCTTCACAATATCAACCCAGGTGAGTTAAGTCTGCCCTGATGCTTTTACCCGGAAGCCACGAGATCTATCTCATCCAACTATGTCAAGGAGGACCTCCCGGGCCCTAGAGGAAGAAAGTAGACAAACTCCTCGAATGGATCCTATCCATGTGGGGGACCGGATAGAGATTGCCAGTTCATCGGAGAGACTCGACATTGAAGAATCCGAGGTCAACTCAAAGAAACTTGGGAACAAGCGACTGAGGGATCAGCTGGCAAAGCTACAAAAGGAGGTCCAACGGATAAGAAAAGGAAAGAACAAGGAGGACAAAAAGGATCCCCTGAGCGAGATGAATGCTCCCTTCACTAGGAGGATCCGGGAAGCGGAGCTCCCACCAAAGTTTAAAATGCCAGCAGATAAGTTCTCCGGAACTGGAAGATCCTCTAAGCCACCTAGAGAGCTTCACTCAATAGATGGAGGTCCAGAACACTACCAGAGCAGCTATGTGCAGGATGTTTCCAACGACCTTAACCGACTACGTGAAAACTTGGTTCAGGAAGCTGCCTATTGGTAGCGTGGATTCTTTCACAAAATTATCAACAGATTTTTGCTCCCAATTCCAAGGGGTCAAACCTCGTCCGAAAGATCTCATACACCTCTAATATGTTATTCAAGAACGGAGTGAGACTCTTCGGTCATACGTGGAACGTTTTCACAAGGAGGTCATACAAATGAGAGTTTTCACCGAGAAAGAAACCCTCGCCAACTTCAGGCGGAACCTATGGGCGGGAAAGCTTTTCTGTGCCTTCGCCAAGAGACCTCCCTGAGACTTACCAACAAGCCTACGACCTGAGCTCTTGAGGAGGTCGAGATCGACGAACAACTCAAAGTCAAGATGGAACACGACTGACATGAGAACGACAAAGCATCTGAAAAAAGAAGCCCCCAAATTTGAGCCAGTTCAGAAAACTCAAAATAAACCTCCCAACAGGTCGACCTATCGCATCCTTGTTCCTCAACATAGGCAAGAAAGATATCCTGCAAGACGAACCCCTCCCCGGGCTTCGCCACCACACAAGACCGTGGCCCCTTAATTCGAGGGGAAAAAGGGTATGACTACTACACCTCTTTGAACGCTTCCAGGGAAACTGGTCTACCTTGCTATACGAGATAAAGGGCTGCTCCAAAAGCCCACTCCCATGAAAGCCCCAGCTGACAGGAGAAACCGGTACAAGTACTGCGACTTCCACAAAGACGTAGGCCACAAAACCTTAGAGTGCTATAATTTACTCAACCAGATTGAAGCCATGATAAGGGAGGGATGCTTGATTGAATTCTTACAACAGATTAGAGATAACATTTGGACTGGAAGTGAGGTACAAACTAAAATCTGTAAAGACGCAGAAAAGAGGAAGGGGGAACAGGCTGACTTAATGCAACAGATCCAGGTGATACACACCATCAGCGGAGGTCCTACACTGGCTGGCATTTCCAATAACTCTCGAAAAAACCACGCAAGGAAGATTCCCCGCATCGAAGAAAGCCAGGGATCTTCAAACTTTGCCAGAGCCCGATAGAGCTCTCCCAGTCAGCGCAAATCATTTTCACTGAAGCAGATGTCTTCAACACCATGCAACCTCATGATGATCCCATGGTAATCACGATACAGATCACCAACTGTCTGGTCCATCGCAGTGCTCGTGGATACAGGTAGCAACGTAGATATCCTCTTCAAGGATACCTTGGAAAAATTAAACCTAAAGCAACGTTGTTACAACAGCTGTACCACTCCACTTTACGGGTTCACTGGAGATTGATCATACCGGTGGGGTCGATGATCCTCCCAATAATCATCGGAATCACCTCTCTTCAACAGAATGTTATGACCGACTTTATTATGGTTAACACCCCATCGGCCTACAACGCCATCCTAGGGAGACCATTCCTGTCCTCCTTGAAGGGAGTCTTGTCCATATACCATAACTTCCTGAAATTCCTGGTTGGAACCAAGGTATGAGAGGTACGCGGGGACCAGTAGGCAGCCAGGAAATGCTACGCAGTGTCTGCCAATCCTACAACCCTAGCAAAACAGTGTGTACAAGTGGCTTTAGTCCAGGAAGACATGGATACATCCCGGATAATCCAGGAGGAGAATGAGCCCGGAGAACATCCTGGGCATCCGGAGAACGAACCTATTATGCCTTACGAGGAGGAACGGAGTAAGGAGTGGGCCAGCGGGCAGCCCGTAGAAAAACTAGAAGAGATACCCATCGGAAATGACGATCCCTCCAAGGTCGTCAAGGTCGGGGCCACCCTTGATCCAGAAGTGAAAAGAAGATTAATTGATCTTCTCAGGGAGTTCAGCGACATTTTCGCTTGGAACCATGATGAAATGCCTGGAATCCTGGCGTCATTTGCCGCCTATCGACTAGCGGTAGATCCAACAGTTAAGCCTAGTCAAACAGAAGAGGCGTCACTTCAACGCTGATAGGAACGCTGCGGTACAGGAAGAGGTAGATAAATTGATCAAGGCATGGTTTATTAGAGAAGTACATTATCCCGAATGGATCGCCAACGTGGTCATGGTAACGAAGGCAAATGGGAAATGGCGTATGTGTGTCGATTACTCCGACCTCAACCGGGCTTGCCCAAAAGACAGTTTTCCTTTACCAAAGATCGACCATCTGGTTGACTCCACGTCCAGAAATAAACTTTTGAGTTTTATGGACTCATTTTTAGGATACAACCAAATTAAAATGCACCCGGCTGACCAAGATAAAACCAGTTTCATTACTGGGCAGGGCTTGTACTGCTACAAGGTGATGCCGTTTGGTTTGAAGAGTGCGGGGGCTACATACCAGCGGCTGGTTAACAAATTGTTCAATCCCAAGATAGGAAGGACGATGGAGGTGTATATCGACGACATGATCACAAAATCCCTAACCACAAAAGGACATCAGAAAGACCTTCGCAAAACCTTCCTCATACTGAGAGAAAACCAGATGCGGTTGAACCTCTCCAAATGTGCCTTTGGGGTAACAACGGGGAATTTTCTGGCTTCATGGTTCATGAGAGAGGCATAGAAGCCAACCCAGAAAAAATTAAAGCTATCTTGGACCTGGAATCCCCAACCTCACTCAAACAAGTACAGATTCTGACTGGACGTGCGGCGGCACTCAACAGGTTTATTTCTTGCTCCACCGATAAATGTTTCCCTTTCTTTAAAGCCATCAAACAAGTGAAAAACATGAAGTGGAGCCAGGAAAGCGAACAGGCTTTCCAAGCTTTGAAAGAATACCTGACAAGCCCCCCGTTGTTAGTCAAGCCAGTTCTTGGAGATGAGTTGCGGATCTACCTGGCAGTATCAGAAACTGCAGTAAGCGGGGCTTTGGCCAAGAAGTGTAACTATGGTTTTCAAAGACCCATATACTATGTGAGTCATGCTTTGACCAAATCAGAAAGGAATTACATTCTCCTGGAAAAGCTCGCGTACGCTCTGGTGATCTCAGCGAGGAAGTTCCGTCCCTATTTTCAAGCTCACACAATAGTAGTGGTGACAGACCAACCTCTCCGCCAGTTCTTGCAAAGACCGAACGTGTCTGGAAGGCTAGTCTTATGGACCCTAGAGCCCACTCAGTTCGATTTAAAGTATAAGCCCTGAACCACGATTAAGGCACAGGCTTTGGCCGACTTTGTGGCAGAATTTTCAGCGATCCTTGATCAAGAGGATCCCTCAGTACCAAATGAGATCCCTGAAAAGATATCTGAAGTCGACAATTGGCCGGAAGACTGTAAGCCATGGACCATCTTTACAGATGGAGCATTGGGCAAGCTGGGCGAGGAGCTGGCATAGTTTTAATAGATCCGGAGGGGACCGAATTATGTGACTGTTTCAGATTTGAGTTTAAAGCCACCAATAATGAAGCAGAGTATGAAGCCCTCCTAGCCGAGATGAAGGTAGCCATCGAACTAAAGGCCGATTACCTAAAAGTCAAGAGCGATTCATTGCTTGTTGTCAATCAGGTGACTGAGATGTACTAGGCAAAGGGAGATAATATGGTTGCTTATCTAAAGCTAGCCCAGTTGCTAAAAAATAAGTTGAAGGGTTCAAGATCGATCAAGTACCTCGACACCAAAACCATCGCGCAGATGTTCTGGCTAAAATAGCGGCAAACGGAGGCCAATCCCTACCACGGGGAATTCCCCTCCAAGTCATCACCCAACCAAGCATAGCCACAAATGGAGAAATCTGCTCCCTGGATCGCCTGCCTTGCTGGATGGACCCAATTGTTGC